>JAOQMM010000147.1:84152-94469 GCA_027563515.1 Erythroxylum platyclados | reverse complement strand
ACAAAAGAAATAAAATCCATCCGAAGTGTCAAATCCATGTTACATGGTTGGATCATAACCTACATAAGGTGAATAGGGAACAAGTATGACTACAAAATGGGGTCGATTGTCTAACCCAGTCGCATATGTTTGATATTGTTTTGTGTTGGGGGATGGGCAATTTAAATCCTTTAAACTTAAAGTTAATTTAAATTTTGTTAACTTTAAATTAATTAACTATTTTTGAGATGGGTCAAGATTGTCAACTTTAAATATAAATTAATTAACTTGATGAGTTACTGACTAAATAAAAATCATATTCTTCCAAAGTTTAAACTTTAAATTAAATCTCTATTTTAATTAAAATTTTCTTTTTAAAATATTTTCTAGTATAAGAAAGAAAAAAGGACTGAATATACTTATTATGTTCCATTTATTGAGGTTTTTTAGTGAAAAACAATGAGTATGAACTATGAAGAGAAACTTTTCTGGGCCTTAAAAGAACAAATATAGTTTACAAGCTTGGGCTGAGCCTGTGCAAGAACAGATCATAGTAATTACTTACCTTTCAAACTGATCTATATTCTTCTTAATCAAAGTATAAACTTCAGTGAATTTTAAGTTGAAGTAATGTGTTAAAACATGTGTATTTGTAATTTTATTGAAAATAAAAAAACAATATTATTTTTAAATAAAAGTACAGTAAATTTTCTATAAGCTAATAACCTCTACGGTATAGTAAATTTGTATTGCTCCTATTTGAAGTAATAAGATCAATTAATTTTAAATGTTAAGAGTAGATACTAAAGAGTTTAGTACTGGTCCACGTCTGAGCCTAAACGGGCTCGAAGTTTATAGTCCAAATGGGTCTCAGCGTGATTGGGCTTAGGCAGTGCAAAGCCAAATCAAATTCGGGTTAAATTCGTCTGTTTTTTTCTAATTTAAAATTAAAAAATGAGATTATTTTATTTAAAATGTTATTATTTATATACAATATTTTTTAGTTTCAAGTTGGGTTGAGTCAGGTAACCTACACCCAAGCTCAATTCAATTCTCAATAATTAAAAGTATAAATTTGAATTCATCCCGAAACTTAATCAATTTGAATTGGACTTGCTAATTTCAAATCAAATCGGATCGACCCCAAATTTAAATGTTATCTCTCGTGAAAAGGTTAGAGAAAGAAAGAAAAATAAGTCAATAATATAGGATTCAGCTATGAAAATTCTATAAGTCATCTTATAAAAAGCAAAGTAATATAACTATCAATACCGATAAATTTTGTGTGAAAATATTAATCTCGACCGATTTAAAAAAGTATATAATATGTGAAATGAAAATAAGTTAACTCAAACAAAATGTTTTAGTTAAAGTGAAAAAAAAGATTAACTGTAGTCGAAAAGAAAATAAAAAGAGTTCAATTATAAGACAATATAGATTCTTTGTTACACCTATGTTGTGGTTGGCTATTAGGTTAACCAACCACCGTCCTTATACGAGGTATGATGAGTTTGCACCAAATATATATATATATATATATAATTTTCATCCAAAAGAATTCAATACATATAAGAATAATAATAGGACAAGGGCTAAGTTTGACCCGAGGTCAATAGATAGGCCAGACAAATAATAGTAGAATGAAGTTATTTTGATATTTTAATTTAAAAAATAATTTGGGAAGTATTGGGTAAGACTTGGGGTGACCAGTGTCCAGTTCCGGTTCGACCAATTATCATCTTTATATGTACATATATATTCTTTCAAAAGAATTCATATAAAAAAAGTTTTAAATTCCACTACTAATTTTTATTAAGAGTGGGAAAATATCCATATTTTTAATTTTAAAACTATGAATCAAAAACTTAACTTTGACTAATTTAAAAAGGTATAAAACATGTGAAATGAAGATACGTAAATTCAAGCAAAATCTTTTAGTTAAACCGAAAATAAGATCAATCGTTGTAATAAAAAAAAGGAAAAATAGTTCAATTATAACAAAAAGTGCTTTTTTTACACTTATGTTGTGGGTGGCTCTTGTATTAATTAAACTGTAAGGGGTATGATGAGTTTGTACAAATGAGATGAAGCATATATAATATTCCCATTCAAGAACATTCCAAATGAAATATTCCTTAAATTATAATAATAGTTTTTATTAACGGAGGGGAGGATATCCGTATTTTTAATTTTAAAATTTTGTATCAAAATCTTTGACCGTGTTAAAAAAATATAAAACATGTGAAATGAAGATACCTTCATTCAAACGAAATCTTTTAGTTAAATAAAAAATAAGATCAATTGTTGTAATAAAATAAAGGAGATGAATACAGGGCATACAATTTATGGTCATTTACATTTAGTAAGTGGTCCTCACGGTCATGGTCATCATCGTTAATATCCAGTTGAAGTATCGTTAAACACAGAGTCTGAAGAGGTTCGATAGTATGCAACTTACTCTTACCTAATAAATAGGGATGTTAATAGATTGGACCGAGCCCGAACTATGGTCAGATGGGCTACATGCAGGTTGGGCTAGCCTGACATACTTTATATATATATTTTAAAAAAATTAAAAAAAAAGACATCATTTTTTACGTTACAGTTGGGCTTCAATTTTGACCTATGGTCCGATCAACTCGGGCAAAAATCGGGTCGGATCGGACCAGGCTAAAATTGACATCCCTGCTAATAGGGAGAGGTTGTTTCGATATTTATAGTTACTATTTATTTTATTAATAAATATTATATTGTCATTTAATGATTTGCATGCTCGTTTTGAATCGTCAAATACAAAGCAATTTAAAAAAAATAAAATAAAAATGTGAAGAACTCCTTTTAATAATAATATTTTATAAAATCAAAATGTGAAGAGTTCCTTCTAATTACTTTGAGCACACGTCGGGCCTATAAAAGCTTAAATCTTCTTGTTAAATTTTCAAAACCTTTTTTTGGTAAGTCACAAGAAGGTTATCTGCCTACCAAAATCGAAGGTGTTTCAAGCACTAAAAGCCGTGGACTATTGCTCAGCTTTCTCCGCCATTAACTCGCAAACCTGTATCTATCTCTGAAAATCAGGAACGAAAGTTAAAATCTGTCTTGAAGGCATATGGCTTCCCCGAGAGAGAGAATTCAGGACCCTTTCAAAGCTTGGAATACCTTCGTTTTGTCAGCAGTCAAAGGAAGTGATGTCTTTTCTCTATTCATTAAAGCAGCTTTAGCTCTCTGCACTGTCGTCTCAATTTCTCTCGTCTTCTACTCTGCTTTATCCACTCAACCTCAGTTCACAGGCTGCCCGGAATGCGATCAAGTTCCCATCTCAGACCAGAAAAAGTTAACAAGCAACGGTGTTCCCCGAGAAATATTCCAGGGAAAAACTAACATATCCCATATTTTGTTTGGCATCGGCGGTTCAGCAAAGACATGGAACAAACGCCGGCACTACAGCGACTTGTGGTGGAGGCCAAACGTGACTCGTGGTTACGTCTGGCTGGACGAGAATCCATCGGAGAACGATAAGTGGTCGGAGAAATCGCCGCCGTATGCAGTCTCCGGTGACACGTCGAGATTTAAATACACTTGCTGGTACGGGCATCGCTCTGCCGTGAGACTTGCACGAATTGTTAAGGAGAGCTTCGAGTTGGGGTTAGAGAACGTGAGGTGGTTCGTTATGGGAGATGATGATACGGTGTTTTTCGTCGAGAACTTAGTTACGATCCTAGGAAAGTACGATCATAACCAAATGTATTACATCGGCGGGAATTCGGAGAGTGTCGAACAGGATGTGGTACATTCCTACACAATGGCTTATGGCGGTGGTGGTTTTGCAATTAGTTATCCCCTAGCGAAAGAGCTTGTCAGGATTTTAGATGGTTGCATTGATCGATATGCATCATTTTACGGGTCTGATCAGAAGGTTCAGGGTTGTCTAAGTGAGATTGGTGTTCCTCTCACCAGAGAACTTGGTTTCCATCAGGTTTCAACCTCTGATTACTTTTCTATTTCAGGAATTCTACAGCTTGTTCTTAGCTTCCATTATTAATGTATATCAAAATTGTTTAAATTTCAGTTTGACATAAGAGGAGATCCATATGGTTTACTAGCTGCTCACCCATTAGCGCCTTTGGTCTCACTCCACCATCTAGACTACTTGAAGCCAATATTTCCAGGACTGAACCCGATTTTCTCACTTAAGAAGCTAAACAGAGCTTATAAAATGGACCCTGGCCGGACCCTCCAACACAGTTTCTGCTATGATTTGACCCGTAATTGGTCGATTTCGGTTTCTTGGGGTTATACTGTTCAGCTGTACCCATCTCTTAAGCCGGCAAAGCAGCTGGAGACAGCGTTTCAGACATTCCAAACATGGAAGACTCGGAGAAATGGTCCATTTACGTTCAATACCCAGATGGTAAGCTCCGACCCGTGTGAGAAACCGGTTGTGTATTTCTTGGACCGTGTTGAGAGTTCGGGTCAGGAAGAGACCTTGACGAGGTACAAGAGCTATGCCGTGGATGTAAATCAAACTTGTGACCAACCAGAGTATAAGGCTGTTGCCGCCGTCCAATTCGTCGATGTGACAGCTTCCACTCTGAAACTTGACACCTGGAATAAGGTAAGCTAATCTAACTCTCCTCTCAATCTTGTCTGTCTTTCTTGCACTCATTCAACATCAGAAATATTAGAATCCAAGAATAATTGGTTCTTGGAAAAGTTAACTTAGTCTGGCAATTCAGGTTGTTCCTATTTGTCCACATTACCATTAGTGTCTACGCTCATTGTGACTTTGACCTAAAATCATAGGGTTAAATTCCTATATTTCTGAAGAAAATTCATAATTTTTTAAAGAAAAATAATGGGTTAACTTCATTTTTTAGTAATATAAGTTAATGGATTAGATATAAGAATGAAAATTGATTAAGTTTCATAAAATTTTGAAATTTGATTTATAAATTTGAGTTAATTTAAATTTAATTAAATTTTAAATAAAAATTCAAATTCGAACCTAATCTAATTAAGGCATTAGTCATTTTACTAAGTCTAATACGATACTTCTAATCACAGTCAGACGACCTACTCAAAAGCTGTGTACGTCATAGGAACAGGAACACATTAAGGTAGTTAATGAATATCATCGGACCATCATGGTTAATTGTCAAAGAGAGTATACCAATTAAGGCACTAGTCATTTTGCTAAGTCTAATACGATACTTCTAATCATCAGACGACCTAATCAAAAGCTGTTTAGGTCATAGGAATAGGAACAAGTTAAGGTAGTTGATGAATATCGCCGGACCATCGTGGTTTCTTGTCAAGAGGGTGTAGGACAGACATCGTTTAATAAGCCTAAATTGGATTGAGTATGTTTCACGAACCTGTTGGTTAAGACTTTTTAGGTTTCCAAACACATTGCAACTTTGAAAGAGGGACACCTGTAACGAATGTCGGTATGACACGAACAAAGTAAAAAATCCATAGTTTATGTCAGATCTCCGCAATTATTGGACGATAGGAGAGAAGGTGTCCGGTGTTTGGCTTTTGGGGTATTATTATATACACTAATTCGTGGAACCCGTGCCGTGTGGTATATTATGCCTAATGCGTATGATGTGGACAATTGATGCAGGCACCGCGTAGACAGTGTTGCGAGGTAATGACGGCGAGAAAGGAGATGGAGCTTGTACAGGTCCAGATTAGAGGCTGTAACGATGACGAAAGTGTGACTCCGCCACAGAGAATCCCTACCAAATCCCGACAGTCAGTTTAGATTGTGAATTAGGAGAACTAATAATAGAATCTATACCATTGAAATGTTTAATGAAATTAAAAATGTAATTTTACTTTACTAAATGTCATAGTTGCAATAAACATGTAATTTATGATTTTATTTAGGTTGCAAGAACGTGAATATGACCCCATTATTGTAGAGGAGGAAAAATACAATGGGTAAGTTGACAGGAATGTCAATGGGTTGGTCGAGTTTTATCAGTGGCAAGATAGACCACTAGCGAGCGGGCTCGACCTGTCAGTTCTTAATATTTTTTAAATAAAAAATAAAAAACAACGTCGTTTTGGGTTTTGATACGGTACTATACCGGTACCGATCAATATTGGGTACCGTTTCGGGTAATTTTTTAATTTATGAAATAGTTCTTGAATGTTTTTAAAAATTGCGAAATAATTCATTGTCATATTGCACTGTTATACTGTATATTTTATAAGTATACATCAACCATGTTTCCAAAAATCATAATAATAAATAATAACCACAATTAATATAAAATAATAATAATTTTCAGATATTTCATATATAAATAATAACCACAATTAATATGAAAAAAGACAATCATCATCATACAAATATAAAATTAAAAACAATACAAAATATTTAAAATATTACAATTTCATCATATAATAAATAATAATTACATCAAAACATCCAATAAAAATTAAAAAGAACAATAAATATCCTTAACTCTCAAACTATTACAATTTACGATAAGAGTTCGTAATAAGGAAACAATCAAGTATAAGTCAAACCTGAAACAAAAACATCTACAATTATATTACATAATTAGAATTTAACATATACATCAAATATAAGTGAAATTAAAAGAAGAGGAAAAACAAAAACTTGGAACGAAATTCAATCGTCTACGGGAGGATACGGATATCCGTCATAACTGAACTGACCCTAATTATCATTTGGTACAAAATCCTCATCATTAAGAGGAGCTTCATCATCATTATCATTCAAATTCAATGCTTTAAATGACATGTCAATGCTTTCTCATCCAAGATTATCTTCCAAGTCATTGACATTTACCAAATTTGATTCTTCAGAAACCCATTCCGTCAAAAGATCAATATTATCAATGGAAATTGGATCAGTTGAACTACTTGTGTTATTAAGACTCCTAGTAAACAATAAAATTTAATTATTAGAAAATTATAAGAAATGATATCCAAATTAATAATGATAATAACATGCCTTTCTTGAAGTTTTATATTGTAACGAACAAAAACTAAGTCATTTAACTTATTATGCTCCAATCTATTCCTTTTCTTGGAGTGGATAAATTCAAATGTGATCTAGTTTCGTTCACAGCCTGTTACACTCACATATTGACTTAAAATCTGAATTGCAAACATTTCCAATTCTGGAACACCATTTCCAAATTGATCCCACCAAGAAATTGTAAGTAGTAAAATAAAAAAAGTGGCGTTATAAACAAAATAAAGTGATAATTAATTTTCAACAAATAAAAAAAGGAAACAGTTAATACCTGGAGAAAGTTTTCCTCTTTGTCAAATAGCAATCGCCATTCCAAAATCCCCATAAGAACACTTATAAAGCTGCATTTGTGAGCTTAAGAGATCTTGCATCACGTCTATGCCAACAATTGTTGTAATAGTTAAAAACATTCCTCTATTAGCTTCATCTTGCTTAGTAAAATCCGGTCTAAAATAGACATTATGATTCAAAAACATCCCAGTTGCGAAGAACAAAGAAGAAAATTGTCTTTCCCTTCTCTCATTGATGATTGCAAGATACGATGTGTACAAAGAGGGCCTATGTTTCAGATTGACCTTGATTGCTTTCATCGCTCTAGCCATGGCATTAAACAAATAACCCATTGTTGGCTTTTCTTCACTATTAGCTAAGCGAAGCACCCTCACCAAAGGCTCACAAACTCAGATAACAAATTGCATTGAGACCAAAATTCTCTATCTTCTAGTATATTCTACAAAACTCCACTCCAGCATTAGACCCAGCACGCTGAGATGCAATCCACTTATTACTTGTAAACATTTGTCTTAACTCTTTCTTTATCGTAACAAAAGACTGAAGTGATAAGAAATTTGTTGCAAATTTAGTCACAGCAGGACAACACAAATTCCTACCATTGGTAAATTCCTTTCTCATTAAATTCAATACCTATGGTCACCTTTTTAGCTTTCTGCATAGTTTTGTCAATAATAAGAAAATACCTAGGATCTGTTATATTCTCCAGCATTAGGTCAATGCAATGTGCAACACAAGGAGTCAAAAAAACATTATATTTATTCTGCAACTTTTTTCCTACCGCTTTATAAGCAGAATCATTGTCAGTAATAAACTGAACAATATTTTCTGGCCCTACTTCATCCACAACTTCATCAAATATCTCAAACAAAGTCTTAGTATTCCTAATAAAGCCAGATACATCAATAAATTTCAAGAACATCAAGCCATTTGTAAAATAAACCAAAAAATTAATAATAGACTCTTGTCTCTTATTTGTCTAACCATCACATATGACTGAACATCCATAAGTAGCCCAATTCACTCTTCTTTCTACCAAATAACTTCTAATTTCAGAAATAGAACAACTCAAAAGTTTACCTCTTAAGTCATCAATCGAAGGACCTTTGTATCCTGGACCATAAGAGGCTATTGCATCTATCATAGGTTGATAATAATATGACTGAGAAGCATTGAGTGATGAACTTGTATCATACCACCATCTAGCTACTACCATATCGACATTGTGAGTCGCATCTCTTGATTGCATTGCACTACGAATTGAAAATTGGGCTCCAGGAGTTGTTCGTGGTGCAAAAAAACTAGCCACCTGCCTTCTTCTCTTCCTCACATCAGGTGCAGGTGCTTCTTCTTAAGCCTGGGATGGAACACTATCATTATCACTACCACTACCTCTACCACCTCTAACATCTCCACAATTACCGCGGAAACTAACAAACGAACTTCCACTACCAATTTCAAAATTCAACCTTTCCCTTCTATCTTTCTCATGTTTATATTTTTCAAGCAATGTCTTCATTTGCCACTTCACAGCATGACTTATTTTTTTACAGGGTTCAACATCTCCTTTAACCCCAACTAAATGTTTCTTCAATCTGGTGATTCCTCCACCTTTCAAATGCTTGTTACAAAATAAGCAAATTGTATGGCTCCTCATACCGGGAACCAATGCAGCATGAGCCCAAGCTAGATCATTGTATCTTCCTGAAGTGGCTTGATCAGGAGTACTTGAACTTCCTTTCATTTATCTGTAAAAATAAATTAATGCATATAGAAAAAACAATAACACAAAATTTCATTACATGATATAATTCATTACATAATACACATGTCCATCATATGTTATTTAACTCATTTTGTATGATTACATCATACACAATTCAATTTCATCCAACACAATTCAATTTTATCTAACAAAATTCATTAATAAGTCAAAAACTCATAATTCAAGTTTTCAACATACACAATTACACAATACACATGTCCATCATATGTGATATAACTCATTTTGTATGATTACATCATACACAATTCAATTTCATCCAACACAATTCATTAATAAGTCAAAAACTAATAATTCAAGTTTTCAACATACACAATTATACAATACACATGTCCATCATATGTAATATAACTCATTTTGCATGATTACATCATATACAATTTAATTTCAGCCAACACAATTCAATTTTATCCAATATAATTCATTAATAAGTCAAAAATTAATAATTCAAGTTTTCAACATACACAATTACACAATACACATGCCCATCATATGTAATATAACTCATTTTGTATAATTTCATCATACATAATTCAATTTCATCCAACACAATTCAATTTCATCCAACACAATTCAATTTTATCCAATACAATTCAATTTTATCCAACACAATTCATTAATAAGTCAAAAACTAATAATTCAAGTTTTCAACATACACAATTGCAGAATACACATGTCCATCATACGTAATATAACTCTTTTTGTGTGATTACATCATACATAATTCAATTTCATCCAACACAATTCAATTTTATCCAACACAATTCAATTTTATCCAACATAATTCATTAATAAAAGGAAAACTAATAATTTAAGTTTTCAACATACACAATTACATAATGCACATGTCTATCATATGTAATATAACTCATTTTGTATTATTACATCATATACAATTCATTTAACCAAACACAATCCAATTTTATCCAACACAATTCAAAATGCACTTATTTTTCCTTTTACTATATTGCTACTCTTTCCTCATCTTTTCATGTCTCTTTAAAAGGTGAAAGAAAAGAAACATTAGAGTCTTCTCTTTTTATGATAAAACTGACCAATGGTTTGACAAATTTAGGTGGTATCTGAAAGTAAATCTGCTAACTTCCTTGATCTATTCTATGATATGCATAACACTTTAATGGTCGTTGCCAATCAATCTACTAATCAACTTGACAACTTAATTGAAAAAGATTGCTAATGGATAATTGAAAGAATCAATAGACCCATGCTTTTATCAAATGAAGAAAAT
>JAOQMM010000147.1:56105-70368 GCA_027563515.1 Erythroxylum platyclados | reverse complement strand
GATCTGAAGGGAAAGATGTGCTGTCTCTTCATCAATGATCTAGATGCAGGAGCTGGTAGGCTTGGTGGAACTACTCAGTACACTGTCAACAATCAAATGGTGAATGCTACCCTAATGAACATTGCTGATAACCCCACCAATGTCCAGCTCCCTGGAATGTACAACAAGGAGGAGAACCCCCGTGTTCCGATCATAGTCACCGGCAATGATTTCTCCACATTGTATGCCCCTCTTATCCGTGACGGCCGTATGGAGAAGTTCTACTGGGCTCCGACCAGAGAAGACCGGATTGGTGTCTGTACAGGAATCTTCAGGACTGATAATGTTCCTAAGGAGGACATAATCAAGCTTGTTGACACATTCCCTGGGCAGTCCATTGGTAAGCTTATGCAAAAGAACTAGTAATGTTGATTGATGTCAAGAATTGGATGCTTATAGAGATGTATCTATTGTTATTATCTGCAGATTTCTTTGGTGCTGTTAGGGCCAGAGTTTATGATGATGAAGTGAGGAAGTGGGTATCAAGTGTGGGCGTCGAAAGTGTTGGGAAAAAGCTTGTGAACTCAAAGGAGGGACCTCCAACATTCGAGCAACCAAAGATGACTCTGTCAAAGCTGCTCGAGTATGGCAACATGCTTGTCCACGAGCAAGAGAACGTGAAGAGAGTCCAATTAGCTGACAAGTACTTGAAAGAGGCAGCACTTGGAGATGCAAATGAGGACTCAATCAAGAACGGCTCCTTCTATGGTCAGACTCGTGATCTTTTAGCTCAGATTATGCCAATTTCTGAGAAGTAAATTATGTTCTGATAAGAATGTTTTGATACAGGCAAAGCAGCACAACAGATAAAGATTCCTGTTCCTGAAGGTTGTACAGACCCATCAGCACAAAACTTTGATCCAACGGCTAGGAGCGATGATGGAAGCTGCGTCTATCAACTTTAGGATAATCATGGACTTTAGTCTGTAATTTGGTAAAATGTTTACTTCAGTTCAGTAAGTGTCCTTTTCCTGATGAAGACCAAGTCATTGTACAAGTTTTCAGCTTGTAATTCAAATATTCTTAATTATACAAAGCTTTGCTCATTTACCATGACAATGTAGCAGCCAAACCCATCCAACCAATTGGGTTTGGCAATTGGTTCGGTTCCAATTTCTGAGTGGCTTGAAATTTTATCAGATCGGAGTTATGTTTAACTAGTTCGATTAGATTCGAACTCTTCGAACTCAATTCTTTAATTACTAAGACAAAACAATATAATTTAAATTTAAAATAATTTAATTAATTTTTTAAAAATTTGAATTCGGTCTTAATTTCAACTTAATTCTAATTTTATTTGGTAAAGATTAATTTTTTATAAATAGTATTTTATTATATTTATATTTAGTGTTTTTATTGTTACTTTTAATCAAAATTTTAAAAATTAATTTTCCAAACTGTTTTAATAAAAAAATTAGAAATAGAGGATAGCATTTCAGATAAGACTCGATGGCCTAGGATGACATTGACACATGCCATAGGGGTCGGGTCAAAGAACATCAAGGTCCGCCAAATGAAACCCTCTGCTTCTGACCGAATATTCAGCTGGCTGATCTGATCAGCCAACTAGCAAGGCCCAAATGGGTGAACCTATTCCGAACCTTGCAGAAGAGTGTGTGAACAACGTTTGTCCTTTCGAGTCACGTGAACCCATCTAATGTAAAACATGAGACTGGAAGGAGTATAGCTTGTTTCATTGCAACCAGATGTCAAAACCAGAGAAGAATATGTGTAACCAATCTTCATTTTTCTCTTGTTTTTGGGTGTGAAGTTCATTACTGTGTAGGCCCACTTCAATCATCACAAATTGGAAGCAAAATAAGAGAAGGTTATCACCTTCCTCAGCTGTTTGTGTTCAGCCATTTTAAGTTCACTTTTGCTTGCAGTAATCCATCTTCACCAGTCTCCATTTTCAACGTAGGGGACCTACTCTCTTTACTCTTCTCTTAACATATCATCCCATTCTTGTCCACCCTCACCAACCTCTTAGTATCGCTATCTCATCCTCCTCTTAAATGCCTGGATTTGATGGTCGTCCCCTCTAACATGGCCCATCTTCTCAAAGTTCTCTCCTTTTTTATCATTCTGGTGATTCCTACCTCATGCCAAATCGATGAACTTTTCTATGCCGGATTCAGAGATGCAGGCACCAACATAACATTAACTGGTTTTGCAGATATTGAAACAAGTGGCATCCTTCGCTTAACCAATGACACTACTAGATTAATGGGTCATGGTTTTTATGTCTCTCCATTTCAGTTCAAGAACAGAACAGATGGAAAGGTCGTATCTTTCTCTACCACTTTGGCTTTTGCTATAGTCCCTGAGTATCCAAGACTCGGTGGTCATGGACTCGCTTTCGCAGTATCAACTTCTAAGGATCTAAAAGCTCTCCCAAGTCAATACTTAGGCCTCCTCAACGCAACAAACGAAGGCAACCTCACGAACCACCTATTTGCGGTTGAGTTCGATACTGTGCAAGATTTTGAGTTCGGTGACATCAACGACAACCATGTTGGTGTCGATATTAACGACTTGAGGTCCAATGCCTCTGCTGTCGCAGCTTATTACACTGAAGATTCTATCAAACAAGATTTAAATCTCAAGAGTGGTAATCCAATTCAAGCATGGATCGATTATGATTCTGTTCAACAAGTTCTCAATGTAACTATTGCCCCCACTTCTGAAAGACCAATCTCGCCACTCTTGTCGTTACCTGTAGATCTATCAACAATTTTTGAAGAGTATATGTATGTTGGATTCTCTGCTTCAACGGGTTTGCTTGCTAGCTCGCATTATATTCTTGGGTGGAGTTTCAAGATTAATGGGCAAGCTCAAAGTTTGGATCTTTCTTCGTTGCCCCCACTTCCTGGTTCAAAGCACAAGCATTTAGATAGGACTATAGGGGTTTCAGTTGCATCAGTTGTTATTGCAATTACTGCGATTTCTCTGTGCGTGTTTTACTTTGTTAGGAAGATTAAGAACGCTGATGTAATAGAAGATTGGGAGCTTGAAATTGGTCCGCATCGGTACTCGTATCAAGAGCTGAAAAAGGCAACGAAGAGTTTCAGTGAAAAGGAACTTCTCGGGCATGGTGGTTTTGGTCATGTTTACAAAGGTACGTTACCAGGTTCAAAGATACAAGTTGCTGTTAAGCGAATCTCAAATGACTCCAAACAAGGACTGCGAGAATTTGTATCAGAAATTGCCAGCATAGGGCGGCTTCGTCACCGGAATTTGGTGCAGTTAATGGGATGGTGTCGTCGGAGAGACGACTTCCTTCTTGTCTATGACTTCATGGCTAATGGTAGTCTAGACAAGTTCTTGTTTGATGAGCCTAAAGTGGTCCTAAATTGGGAACAAAGGTTCAAGATAATAAAAGATGTAGCTTCAGGGCTTCTTTACTTACACGAGGGCTATGAGCAAGTGGTGATTCACAGAGATATTAAGGCAAGCAATGTTCTGTTAGACGATGAGCTAAATGGTAGACTTGGTGATTTTGGTCTTGCAAGATTGTATGAACACGGTTCAAACCCGAGCACTACACGGGTTGTGGGAACATTGGGGTACTTAGCACCTGAGCTATCAAGAACAGGGAAGGCCACGGAGAGCTCAGATGTGTATGCATTTGGTGCACTTTTACTAGAGGTCACATGTGGTCGGAGACCAATTGAGCCCAGGGCATCACCTGAAGAGATAGTCCTTGTGGATTGTGTTTGGAAAAAATTTGCAGAAGGTAGAGTACTTGATGTGTTGGACAAGAGACTGAATGGTCATTACAGTGACAAAGAAGTGTTGATAGTGTTGAAACTGGGGATTATGTGCTCAAATTCTGTCCCAATGGCACGACCAAACGTGAGACAAGTAGTGAGGTACTTGGATCAAGAAGTTGGATTGCCTGAAAAATTGAGGGCTCCTGATGGTTTTTCTGCAGAGGGGTTTGATGATCTTGTGAACTCTTTAGCTTCTTCATCTTCTGATCAAATGATTTCCTACTCTTTCATGGAAAATGGGTATGGCGGTAATGCTAGTTTTGCTTCTGTTTCTACTTCTTCCATTCTCCATGGTAGAGGAGACAGTAGGTAGGGAATTTCTTGTACAGAAGTAGTTTTCTTGAGATAATCTCATGTCTACGCTTGATTGTTTACAAGTTTGTGTCTAGTAGTCGATTACTTTGAGTCGAGCCAAGCGACAATAACAAACAAGTTTTGCTCTGCTTTGTTTTGGACTCAGATTTCAGCTTTGGATCACTCAATTATTTAATTCTGTTATTAAATTACGTTTCTTAGTAGTATGTCAAGGTTTGACACTGCCCCGTATGTTTATATAGTTTTCTTCTGTTTAAATGTGAGTTAGTCAACATTCTAAAAATAATTAATAACTTGTTAATAGTGTATTCAAATAAATAATTTAGTAAATTACTAATTCAAATTCAGTTGATGGAATTAATCTAACCAACCTTAACAAACTCTTACAAACATCTTATTTTAAAACTTTTTATTTTTGACTAAAAGTGTATTTTAAGCCTCCAACGTTACAACAAAATGTATAATAACTCTAACATTTCGAAACGTTTAAATTAAAACAAATTTTACTTAAAATAGGATGAAAATTTAACGAGGTTAATTCTTTCATTCCACATTAATGTTGATTGATATTATTTTTATTTTTTAAATAAAAGTGAGCCTCGCTTGAGATCTACCATCTAAAAAATAAATCTATGGACAAGTAAAATTCACCATCTAATATATATATATATATTAATTGACATAGGGTTAACTTTGTCAAATTTTTCGTCCATTTAGAGCTTATTCTAAACGTTATAATTTTAAAAATTAAAGTTTAATTTGAACATTTCAAAACATTAGATTTAAGTTGTATTCTGTTGTAGCCGTTAAGGATCAAAATATACTTTTGACCTTTTTATTTTATTTTTTAAAGTTTGTTTTATCTTATTTAGATATATAATTAAGTACGAGTTTGTTCAGTCTTTTTTATTTAGACGACATCGTGTTAGTTTTAACTGGTTCAAGTTATTCAAGTCAATTCTCGCAAACTCAATTAACTCAAGGTTCAAACTTGAATATTGAATCAAACTAAAGCAAAATTATAATCCTCCCTATACATAGCTTTCACTATTTCTTAATCAATATAGAGACATTCAAAGATGGAATAGACCCGCACGCTGAAAAGACAAAAAAAAAAAGAAAGGCTCAGATTTAGGCACGTTCTTGATGCAGAAGAATGAGAAATGTATGGAATTTCAAAGGTGACAACTAATAAAGTCCAATTTAATCCTTTTTGTCGATTGTCATTTGACTAGTAAAGAACAAGGAAACCTCGTCAAAGCGATGGCTAATGGCGGCTAAAGGAGTGGAGGGCCTGGAGGCGGACCTCCTGAAAATGATTGAACAAGATAAAGCTATTAGAGAGAGGGTGGAGTCTCATCTTTTCAATTATAACACAACTTTTGATAATTACTGTATTATTTTCTTACAGGGAAATAAAACAATAATATTCCCTTCTATTATATTAAAAAATTTAATCTATTTGATTGATTTAATTTTAAACCATTTAAATTTTCGGTTCAATTTTTAATTTTTTGATCTGATTTACTTTAATAATTTTTATTGTTAAAAATTGATCAGTTTATTAATTAATCGATCGATTTTGTAAATTAATCAATTTTTTATAAATAAAAATAAATCAATTAATTTTTATTTAATAGTTTTTTAAAATTCAAATTCAAATTTTTTAATAAGTAAGAATAATATCTTTTAGTCATATTTTAAAATTTTTAATTTTAATCAATCTTTAATTGATTTTATAATAGTCTAATATCGATTGAACCTCTTAAACTTTAAATCTATTATGTTACTGGTTTAACTTTTGGTCTGATTTTGAAAACATCAGTTTTAAGCATAAGAAGTTATAAATCATTTTAATTTGGATGATTTGAGGGTTTAATTTGGTTAAAAATATTAAAAATAATATTATTTTTAATCTAAATTAATAAATTGAATTGCGGATAAAATTACAAAATCACTAAAAATATGACCCACAGATTGCCATGATACGCTGAAATAGTATCACAAAAATTAATATTTCTCAGTAGCAGGATTCAGAAGTAGTGTTTTTTTTAAAGGACATGTATAAGATTAAAAATTATAAATAAATTTTTATTAAATTTTATCATATTGTTTTTCTTTAATTTTAGTAGCAATTTATATTAAAATAATTTGATATAAATTTAGTAAAAAATTAAATAATATTATTAATAAAACTGTAAAAGAAAATTGAACAAGTGTGTGAATGGATGATATGAAAATAGAATAATATCAGTTTACTCTTAGAAACGGATGAATACATTATGAAAGTTAAGCAAAAGTTGACTTTATTTCTTACATATAATTTATTAGATTTAAATAAAATAGAGATATTTTAAATACTAAATTATTTAAATGTGATCAAATTAAATTTAAATAAAAAATTGAGTTGACTCACTGCCGTTTTAAAAGAAAAGAAAGTGATACAAATAATGAATTTATTTTTTAAATATTTGCAGAAAAGAAAGTGATACAAATAATGAATTTATTTTTTAAATATTTGCTTGTAATCTAGGGCAGAAGTAAAATAAATCGTGTGATACCTAATCCATTGCATAATTATAGGGTAAGTATCATATAATATAAGGCCTACTTTTCAATAGCAAGTTGTTTTAAGTGGAGCAATTGAGGTATATGCCATTTATAAGGCCTTTGATAAAGTTAAAAAGGTCTCAATATTATAATGTATACTTAGAAGCAATATTCAGTGGATACATCACTGTTAAGCAGAAGGACCAAACAACACTATAGGATTAGTCCACAGGTTTCAGAGACTTCCTATATGAACTTACAATTTTTGCATCATCACTGGAGCTCTTACAATTTTTACAGTTTATAAATCTGATTTTTTTTGTCCCTGATATCATCAGTAACAATGGGATCAGGTGGAACCAACTTGGACTTTCAGCTCCTGGTAAGTCTTCTTTCATCTTTCTCTTCAGCTTCATCGACCAACAAGATTAGGCCGTCTGATTCTTGCTCCTGAATTTGATCTAAATGAAACCTAAATTTTTTGGCATAAAGACACCATTCAAAACCTTTTTGTAATAACTGAACATAACACAATTGCTTTATACTTTATGGTATCAAAATATTTGAAAGATGAGAAGAAGAAGAAAGAAAATATTTATGTTTTTCATTTCTTTATCTGAAACGTACTAGTTATATTATATAATAAGAAAAGAAATCTCAACAATTAATCCAACAGCTAGAAATTAGAATTTTAAGAATATATTTATAACTGTATAGTCCTAACAATTACGACCGTAGTTTGCCGTGGAGTTAGCTTGTTGCTTTAATGTTTATAGATACACACAAATGTTACAAATCCAAAAACATAAGGAGACAAATTGGGTATTGGTAGAGCAGCTACAACATTAATGAGGACTTGAAATGTTGTTTAAAATTCAATAGAATGGGAGGGGGTTTGATTAATTAAATATGCAGCGGAAGAAAGAGTTTCTCCCCAATAGGTCAATGACAGATGAGCTTGAATTAAAGATACACGAATAACTTCTAGAAAATGTCGATTTTTTTCTCTCAGCTACCTCATTCTGTTGGAGTATATCCACACAGGTAGTTATATTAATAATACCTTGTGCTTTCAAAAACATGTTTCAATTCAAAGTTCTGATATTCTCCATCATTATCACTGTGAACAACTTGAGCATGTGCATTTTACATAGTTTGAATGATCTTATCGAATTTATGGAATAATAAATTCACTTTATGGAATAATAAATTCACTTTACTCTTGGATTTCATTAATTACAACCAATACATTTATCAATAAAAGTAACAAATCAACAACACCCATCCAAAGTTGAAATTTCGGATGGATCTTATATATAGGAGTGAATAACCATAAAGGGCAAAGGACTTTTATTTAACATTTATGGAAATGAATTTCAATGACATTTTGAAGTTCACAAACATTAAAGTGGAAACTAGAGACATCAATTTTTTCAAACAAACTAGGAAATAATTTTTTGACATACCCAAAGAAAGCGTACCCCAAACGTCAATGCCACAACCAAAGTTAGCTTTATTTTTACAACCTTTGAGTTATCTATGACAAAAACTTGATGCAGTTTGTCTAAACTCCTTGGCTTTAGGTCCAAATGATACACCTTCCCTCTCCTAATACCACAACATCTGCTTTGTTTTGATGTCCTTAACGAGAAAAAAGTTACGCCAAAAATTACAACGCAAGATAAGGCTATGGTTATTTGAGAAACAAACAAGAGGTTATAATCCAAGGATAGACCAATAAAAATAGAATCCAAATTTTAGAGTATTAGTGAGAATTAAAGACCCATCCTTAAAAATTGGGGCTTCATCACTATTGGCAGTAGAAACAAATTTTTGTAAGGACTCTTTGAGTTTAATAACCTGTCTTGAAACAAAGATCATATGATTTGTAGCACCATAATCAATTATCCATGTAGCAGAAACATTAGAAGTCTGACCACCATTATTTGTAGCTGCTACTAATATCGAAGTCTTCTCAACAACATCATCATTGGTTTTGGTCTTAGTAACAAAATCAGTTGGAGTCTTCTTTGAATTCTTCTTCAGGGTGCTCGATTATGGTCTCACTAATTTGGATAGCCTATAAGTTCATAGCAACGATCTTTAGTATGTCCAGTTTGGTTGCAATGAGTGAATTTATATGTAGACTTTTCACCACTAGTGGTTGTCTTTGATTTATTTCAAACCACCATAGCAACAACTTTAAGGTTTTTAGATTTTTCTTTCAATGTTTCAAATTAATGCATAACATTCTTCCAGAGTCATAATTAATTCCTTCCTTAGAATCTATCCATGAACCTGTTCAAAAACATCATCTAAACCTGCTAAGAATATATGTAACCTTAGTTGTTCAATTGACTTTCGGTATGCTTCAACATCTTCAAGATCCTTCATGAAAATATTGTCCCGGTGATCCAGTTCTTGAAAGACTTCAGTTAACTCTCCATAGTATTCAGAGAAAGGTCTTCCATTTTGTTTCGCAGAGAATGCCTTATGGTTCAGGGCAAAAAACTGCAATTCATCACTTCCATTATGAAAAACTTTTGCTAGTACACTCCAAATTTCACGGACTATGGGTAATCGTAAGTATCACTTCATAATCTTTGGACTCATAAAATCAGCAACCATCTTTTAACCTTTTGATTTTCAGCATACCACTTCTCATACACATCTTCAGATTCTGTAGATATAAGAGAGTTTTCCCCTTTCATCAATATGTATCTTTATCAGTTGTGACCAAACATCATAACTTGATTCAGAAAGAATTGTATTTGCATTAAAAACTCCTTCAGATTGAACAACAATAGGAACATATTTTAATTCAGATGATTCACTTTGTTTTCACTCATTTTCAAAGGTTTTGTAAGTCCTGATACCAACTTGAAAGATGAGAAAAAGAAGAAAGAAAATATTTATGTTTTTCACTCTCTCTCTTAAATGAACTAGTTATAATATACAATAAGGGAAGAAATCTCAACAATGTATCCTACGGCTAAAAATTAGGATTTTAAGAATATATTTACAGTTGTATAATTTCAACAATTATGGGAAAAAATCTCATCAAAAATTATGCATATTAAAAATTTACTGAGCAAGATTGGTACAAAACTAGTTTAATTTGCTCTATAGTCAACATATAAGTTTGAATTAATTGAAATTGGTTTACACTGACTCAATTTTAAAGAATTAGTTCAACCCAATTCAAACAACCTAAGTTATTTTAGTAAAATAACATTATTTTGGTATAATTAATTAAAACGACATTATTTTGTCTTATAATTTCTTCAAAATATTAATCAAATAATATTATTTTGATTAGTAATATCAAAACAATGTCGTTGTAATTTTGACTTAAATTCAATTAAAATTCAGGTCAAATTTGTACCATAAAATAGGAGGTCGAGTAGACCATTGTCATTTCTAGATTAGATCCTATAGGTTCTTCTCTACCATAACTTGATATCAACTGCCGAAAACTTGTTCTTACCAATGTTGGACCCTGAATAGAGTTGTTTAAGGTTTCAGAATTTGACTGATAAAAAGACAATCAAATAGTATATGTTACAATAAAGTGGCACTTAATCATTGTTAGACTCTCCCCTGTAGCATTTCTTTGCAGGCAAGTTGAAATGTTGCAATCCCGAGCATAAACAACAAATTAACAAGCTCTTGACACCTGAGATTCTCATAATGGTCTCAGGCTCCATAGAAGACTCAGCTTTGTTCTTCTACGTAGGCCTCAGTATCATCAACCCTTGACTAGGTCCAGAGAGTTACTGTCTAAAGCCTACTTCTTTTGAAGTCAGCAGCTGGAGCCTTTTACCTTCCTTATTCGTGTATTGCTTTATCCTAAGTAGTTGCGTATTAGATTGTGATAAAGCGGAAGGAATTGTGTACCGTCTAATATTAAATTCTGAAACTGTTATGACAGAGACATGAGCAGAAGAGAGAAGATACGAGAGTGATAACATTCATACGAAGACATGTGTCAAACAAGACAACGCTATCCCATCCAAGTCAGTGACCAAGAATATGTTTTACTCGACTTGTTTCAAAACACCATTATCAGTAGGACGGTTTTGTGGGCAGTATGAACTGGTATTTATACCCATTAAAGTTGTCTAAAATACCTTTAGATACTAATAAATAATTTAGATATTATTAACCTTAACAATTAGGGTTATAGAAGTTTGACCAATATAATTTATTTTCAGACCTTTTATAGAATTTATTATTAAAATAAGAATAGTTTATACATATTTTGTTCATAATTAATTACATAATAATTTAAATTAAAATAATTAAAAAAATTCTTTATATATATTTTAGTACTATAAGATATTTTTAAAAGCAATTTAAGATAATAAAAAATATTATAAGATGTATCGTAATAATAAACGTGGTAAGCAAAAGACGTAACGGAATTAGACTGCTCTTGACATTGAATTCCATCCCTCAATCAGAAATGTCGACCGGTTTTGTTTTCACATTCAGGGATGTTCTCTGTACATTCATGTACAAGTCATAGGTTGTAAACCTTAAAACTTGTATCACATAACTGGCTCTTAAAAACCTTTCTAGGGGCTGGAAGAGATTGGCTATGTTGTCCAAGCTTTTAATTTTTCTTGTGTCGCTCATTACCTTGGTGGCTGCTGCTAAAGACCTCAGTTTCATCTGTAATGGCTTCAAGTCATCAGCCAATCTAAGCCTTGATGGTGTAGCTACTTTCACCTCCAATGGCCTTTTGATGGTCACTAATGGAACCAAGCAAGGGCAAGGCCATGCCTTTTATCCAAACCCAGTAACCTTCAAGACCTCTTCTAACGGTTCTGCTTTCTCTTTCTCGACCTCTTTTGTGTTTGGTATTGTATCCGAATATCGTAACCTGGCTACCCATGGACTTGCTTTTGTAATCGCTCCTACTAGAGGCCTACCAGGTTCTCTTCCAAGCGCGCATCTTGGTTTGTTCAACGAGACAAACAATGGCAAAGACACCAACCATGTTTTTGCTGTGGAGCTTGACACAATCGTCAGCTGGGAGTTCAATGATATTAACGACAACCACGTTGGGTTTGATATAAATGGTCTAACATCTGTTAAATCTACTCCGGTAGGTTATTATGCTGATCACGGAGTTAAGTTCACAAACTTGAGTCTTATCAGTGGCAAACCAATGCAAGTTTGGGTGGATTATGATGGAATAAGGAAGCAAATTAATGCCACTTTAGCTCCAATTCATGTTGATAAACCAACTAGGCCACTTCTATCTTTGGACTATGATTTGTCAGCAATATTAAGTGAAACCTCGTACGTTGGCTTCTCATCAGCTACTGGTTCTGTCGAAACATCACACTGTATCCTCGGTTGGAGCTTTAAGATGAATGGTTCAGCTCAGGCATTGGAGATCTCTCAACCCCCTAAGCTTCCTCGAATGGGTCCAAAGAAGGCGTCAAAGTTCTTAACAATTGGGATACCTGTGATATCTGTGATTCTGGTGATAATTGCAGCTTCAGGTGTCGTTTATTTCATAAGAAGGAAAAGAAAATTTGCAGAAGAGGTTGAGGACTGGGAACTTGATTACGGGCCACATAGATTCAAGTAAAAGGATTTGTATATTGCCACAAAAGGATTTAGAGAAAAAGAGTTGCTTGGTGTTGGTGGATTTGGCAGGGTTTATAAGGGTGTGCTATCAAAATCTAAGGTTGAGATTGCAGTGAAAAGGGTGTCACATGAATCAAGACAAGGGATGAAGGAGTTTGTAGCAGAAATTGTCAGTATGGGAAGGCTTCGTCACAGGAATTTGGTCTCGCTATTGGGTTACTGTCGACGTAAAGGAGAGCTACTTTTGGTATACGATTACATGCCTAATGGAAGTCTTGATAAGTACCTCCATGATCAACCAAAGACCACATTGACATGGAACCAAAGGTTTAGAGTCATCAAAGGAGTAGCTTCAGGATTGCTTTATCTGCATGAAGAGTGGGAACAAGTTGTGATTCACAGAGATGTGAAGGCCAGCAATGTCTTGATAGATGGAGAATTGAATGGAAGGTTAGGAGATTTCGGGCTAGCAAGGTTATATAACCATGGAACTGATCCACAAACAACTCGTATTGCTGGAACTATTGGTTATCTTGCACCAGAACAAGCTCGAACTGGAAAGGCCACAACAAGCACTGATGTATATGCATTTGGAGCGTTTCTTCTTGAGGTTGCTTGTGGCAGGAGGCCAGTAGAAGCAAACCGGGACACGATTCTAGTAGATTGGGTGTTCGCTCACTGGCTTAGAGGTGCACTTCTTGATGCCAAGGATCCAAATTTATTCACAGATTATGTTGCAGATGAAGTGGAGTTGGTGTTAAAACTTGGTCTAGTGTGCTCCCATTCAGAACCTGAAGCTAGGCCAAGTATGCGCCAAGTAGCGCAAATCCTGGAAGGTGGTGTCCCTCTGCCTGAAATTTCATTATTTGCCATTTCAGCCAGTGGCGTCACATTAAGAAATCGTCAAGGGTTTTCTGATCTTGTCTTGCCCTACCCATCTTCTGTGTCATTCTCGTACACATCTGCCATTGCAGGCTCCCAACTTTCAGGAGGTAGATGATATCCAATTTGTTTCTACCTTAATAACTCGGCCTATTATTTAACTACATAGTCAAATTTTGGTAATATTAATGAACATCTATATTGTACAAAAAAAAGGATCCAAAGCTTTTTACTATGTTCTTATTACTCATAATTGTGTTCATATGTGATGGTATTGCTAATGACATTGATATTGTGGTGTAACATGTAATTGGCAAACACTTCCTACAAAGTCAAACAAAGAAAGGGACAGAGTCAATCATGGACCTCGCCCTTAGCTATTGCTACCAAACCAAGATCAACCAACAATCAATATGGCAAACCTCAATGTATAAGGCTCTTCACTTTTTGAGGATTAGAGTAGAGTCATCAATTGTACATAACTTTTTCTTTGCATTTTACAAAGAGACTATTTTCGTGATTCAAACTCGTAACTTTTTAGTTACAAAAGTCCTTCCCAGTTACTTCAAGGTTCGCCCTCATCAACCAATAATCAATATGCCTAACAAAATTTCTTGAGGCTTTCCATCTAGCTAAAGAGTCCAACACTAAATATTAGTGAAAATACATAAATGGGCTCGATTTTTCAAATCATATTCATGATTTCTTCAATGGAATGCAAACTTGAAACTATAGCTAAGACCTAATCCACATGTCACAATTTTTTTCCTTGAATATTTAGTTTCACCTTCTATTAGTTGTTATTTCTTTTTGTTTCCATTTTTTTAGACAAAATGAAATTTTATTTAATTATTAACATTGTTACACTTTTATCATCAATATTTATTTATTTAGATTTTATTAAAAATAATTATATAAGGAAAATCTTGTAAATTAATATTTATTTATTTATTGATATTTATTAAATTTTAAAACCAATTTTAATATTTATAAATAAATATTTGATACTTTAGGACTTCTAATTTTAGAAGTAATTTTTTAATATCATCATATGGTGATATGGTATCCTTAAATAATTGGCTTATTACTAGTGGAAGATAGTT
>JAOQMM010000146.1:30357-44098 GCA_027563515.1 Erythroxylum platyclados | reverse complement strand
CCATAATTCATTATCTATGATTAATAAGAAAATAAGAAACAATACAATTAAAGTAAGAATACATCTAGGTTGACTCACAGTTCACTCAAGATAGCTAATGCCTCGACGATCCGGCAATGTCTGGGTGCTGACGATTGATCGGTGTGTATGTTAAACCCTAAATCCACCTTAAACAACAAGCTTCCTTAACCTTCCAAATTTGCAAACAAGAACCAAGAACAAGATGAAAATAGGGAGGCTTTCAAATAGAAGAAGAGAGCTGTAAAATTTTTGCAAAAAAACTCAAAGTTATGGTGGTGTATAGAGATGTCGATGGAGTGGGAGAGAAGATAGCAAGAAGTTGTAAGAAAACAAAGGGGAAAGGGTCTTGCAAGAGTGAAAAATTCGTGGGTGTTGGTGTGGGGTCCAAAGTAAGACGCATATCATGCCATGTGTCAACCAATGGGCTATGCTAGGTGTCTTCCTCTTATATTTCCAATTGTCACATGATAATTAGTCCATTTGTCACCCATACTCTAGGCCATTTGTCACTCATAAATCATGCCACTTGTCACTCAAATACTAATGTCACGCTTCACTCAATCAATGGTTCCACATGACACACTCTTATTGGTCCATTCAACCTAAGTTTTCATGTAATAATTTTATCTTGCCATATAACATTTTTCCTAGACTAAATGCATATATCACTTCCTAATTTCCTCAATCATAACAAGAAACTCCAAATTTTCAATTGCAAATCATCAAATCAAAGTTCAAAGTATAAACATTTCATAATTCACATCATAATCATATACAATCTTTCATACCCGAAAATAGATCAATTGAGTGCATGTATCATCATTGCAATGTTTCTAAATCATAATTCATGTATGTATGTGAATATGATACATGTAAATGAAATGATTTTAGTGCAATTCTCACATAATATGTCTCATGTAATTTCCTACAGCAGTTTAATCTCCTAAGTGTGGTAACAGGTTATTACATACACAGTCTGGGAGAAGTGCATGAGTAGATGCACAGCTGTACATGCCTTCTGTGCATTGAATCTTTGTTTTTATGTCATGTTTTCGTTTGAATTCTTCTCCTTTAGTCTATAAAGGCAATTATACTATGTATACACACTTGAAGCGAAATTATAAATTTGGGTGTAAAAAATTATAAACAAAATACATCAAATATGGGTGTAAAAAATATGATCAATTATGCATCTATCAAATATCCCCATACTTAAGCTTTTACTTATTCTTAAGTAAACCATAATCAAAATTATAAATCTTATAACATCAATCCCTCATCAATTTCTATCTGTCCATTCACACTATACATCATCATATCCTATCAAATCAAATTAACATACAATTGGAATAAAATTATCCTAAAATTAACTTTCTAAGTCAATATTAATAATAATCATATCAATAATCGCATTGAAATAAAAAACATTAATCATTTCACCCTTACTAAGATTTCACTCAATGCACTCAAGTGTTTAGGATGAAAAGTATTAAAAAATCTCAATCAATGCATATTAGAACTCTTACCATAGGTTTGCAATAAAATCACATCTCCACCACTTATGTATAAACTAGAAACAAAAATCAAAAAGTTTTTATAAGGTTGTAATGAGGCTTAGGTATGGTATGGTTGGGATAATATAAGGGGTTAAATTGAAGGAAATTTACTAAAGGAAAATTACAAGACTTGTTTACAAAACACACAGGTCCTTTTAGTACAATTCTATTGGTACTATACACTTATTGAAATTTTTTTTCTTTTTTACTAGTATAATAACTCTTTTTTCACAATAATTGAGTATTCAGTACCACAATTAAAGAAATAATGGACCTTTAAAGAAATTCAAGTCTTAACAAGTAAATAATGTAAATAACCTTCAAGGTTCAAAACAATAAAAAGACTTTAAAGAAAAATAAGATAAAGGTTAATAATTTGGGTTAATAATAATGAAAAATGCTAAGGCTCACCTTGGTTATTCCTAAAGGTAAATTTAAGGGTATGGTAATTTTCAAAGAAATAGGTTAAAGCAAGTTGTTAAATCTAAATATATTTATCATGTCAATGCTTCTAATTCAACATATATGGTCTCAATATGCATAATAAAAGCAAATTCTAGAATCATTCCACTACATAATGATAACACACATGAAGAAAGAAAAAAAAGCTCACAAATTTTGAAAATTTGCTCTTAGGCTCAAAAGTTCACAAAAAAAAGGTATATGTCTGTAAATAATATGCAATATCATTCAATTTGATCATCTCAATGAATACTTAAAGTATGACTTACAAAAGCAATTTTATTCTAACTCTCATTCTTTTGCATACTAATTCAATCAATATTCAACAATGAAATATAGTATTGATAGACATATTTCAACCAATTTAGAATATTAGTTAATAAAATTTAATAATAAATATTATAATAAGCTTAAAGAATTACGATTCATTTAAACCCTTCCCTACACTTAAAGTTGTATATTGTCCTCAATGTACACAATATATAAGCATTTAAAAATAAGTGAGATGGTTAAGTTGGTACTTTCCTGAATAAGGCAATTTTCTGATTTTTGATCCATCTGATAATAACTACACCCTTACAAAGCATAAACATAAAAGGGATAAAAAGGTAAAAGAAAATAAAAAATACAAGAACGAAAATAACTAAGCAAAATGAAAATAAAATAAAATCTATCCTAATTCATAGGTTGCCTCCCATGCAGCACTTCTTTAACACCTTTAACTCGACATATCGTGCATGTTGACCTCATCCTGGGTCTATGATAAGTGACTTGCTTCCACTCATTTCTCTGCATAAAGGTTTCATAGCCTGTAAGTAAGCCACCAGTTGCAAGATAATAATAAGGACATAATTGATTAAGTTAGTATAACTAATTAATTGCAGTAATGTCCTTTTTATTGACAAACTATTAAGAAAATTGGTAATAACAAAACTCTCTGAATTATCAGTTAACTCGAATAGTTTGTCTGTGAGGAAGTGGAACCCTTTGTACTTAAGTTCATTATCAATACTTCATCAGTAGTTTCCTTATTTGACTCCTGTGTCAGTTCTTCCTCAACTGCCTTTGTCCACTCTTCTTCTTCTTCTTCATAGACAAAGGTTTCTAGCTCATCTTCTTTAATTACATTATAACACTCCTCCCCTTTCCCTTCTTAGATGGAGGCTTCTTTGGGAAGCTCTTCTTGGAATGTCTCTTCATCCATAAAGCCAATTGTCATCTTTTTTTTCACTCTGCTGCGTTAATAGGTTCAAATAGTATTATGAGTTATGCTTAAGATATTCAGGTGAAGAAATTCTTTCTTCGAATTCGCGTCTGCTAGCTTTAAGTTCGGCAAGGTATTCCATTATTTTATTAGTAATGCTTCCTTTTTTTCTTCTTCTCCTTCTTCTTCTAGGAGCTTGTTTTCATTCCTGAGGGTGATTTCCATTCCAAGTTCTTTATGACCTATTTTAGTAGGACTAGGTAAACTCCCTTGCAGTTCGTCAGATAGTATCTCCATTATTTGGTCCATCTGATTCACCAAATTTTGTATATGAGAATTTGTTTCTTGATGCCTCATAATTGATTATTGAATGAAATCAGTCATCTTATCTTCTAGAGTTAGCTAATTAACTAGAGGTGTTTGGTGCTATAAATATCCAGCTGGAGCATCATCATACCATCTATAGGTTTTATTACTCACTTCAAAAATTACCGATATCAATAATTAGTATCTAGGTTTCGAATTCCCCTAAACCCTTAACAGATTGATCTTTTATTACTTAATTGGTTTATTGATTTATTGGACTGTGAAGATTCCTATGGTATGCTAATAGCTAACCTTGAGACTACTAATAACTAATCTTAAGGTTTTCAACCGAATTACTTAAGTTAAAGTTTAAAGGATTCCTTTGCTGATTTGTGAATCTCTCTATTAGGTTTGACCCTAATTCAGAAGATTTATGTTATCATATCTCTAGAGTTGCAATCAACTCTTTCCAATTACGGTAGATATATTCATCAATAGGATTTCTCAATCTCTATATATGAAATCAGATTATGATATGATATTCTCGGGTCTATTAGAATATAAATAAAACACTTAATTGAATCACAATATAACAATCAAACCAATTCCATTAATAAAAGAGTCAAATCATATCAAAGTATTAACATAGGGTGATGCACGTACATAACCAAAATCTCTTAAAATCGTCAATCTGCACGGCCTTGGAGAAGTGCATAGGCAAATGCACAGCCTAGCCCATTGACCTCAGGTCGGGCCAGGGCAGGCCAAGCTAGACGGGCCAGGGCAGGCCAAGCTAGGCCCAGACCTTATTGCCATCCTTAATCCTTAAAGTGTGCCTAGTCATAATTCTATTAAAAATAGACATTAATAAAGAATAAAAAGACCAATGCACATTATATTTCTTTCCTATGAAAGTAGTTGATCTTATTGACTAAAGTATGGAGATAAATAAACATATGGGTGTTTATTAAAGAACAAGTTCACTTAACTAACCCCATATGAGCATTCCATTTATAATATTACTTTTATGTTCTCATTGTAGTGATTATATAAGTGATTATTTAACTTAAGATCTATAAAGTATCTCATATAAGGATTGTCATGTTTTGATACTACTTATGGTTTATTTTAGTCAATGATAGCTCAATTGGCAGTTATTGGATATAGCATAAATTATATAGAGATAGTTGAGTGATCAATATAGGATTGATCACACCTATGTGATTAGAGAGAATGTTTTATTGTTCTCGATTAGTATTGATTCGAAAAATCCCTAACTAAGATAGACTGACATTTTGAAAATAGATTTTAAATGACATTAATTGAATCAACTATTAATAGTGGAGAACTAATATGATTGGACTCAAATAGAGTAGACATTAATTACATGCTCTATGTCTAATTAGAACATTGTATCATAAAAGAATTGAATTATATAGAAAAATTATGTACAAAAAAGGTCAGTCAAAATAACTTTGACATTTATAAATAATCAGGTGGTCATGCTAGACACCAGTATTGATCTACAGATATAAATTGTTTAACTAAAGAATTAAATATAAATTAGATAAGTTTAATTTGTCAAATATTAAATATGATTTAGGGTTATAATTTATATCTATTGCCAACATATTTAGGAGCGTAATAGGTCACACACAAAAAACAGGTTGTGGAGAGAAAAATTATTTTAATCAAGTTGGACTTGATTATAAAATTTGAGAAACTTTATAATTAAATATAAGATATTTAATAAATAAAGATTAATATGAAATTAGATCTTATTTGAACCCCATTTAGTATTTATTATAATTAACTAAATTTCTAATTAATGTTTAATTGAAATTAAAATTTTGTTTTAATTAAATTACTAAAAGGTCCAAACCTTATCATAGATAAGCTTAGGTTCTAAGGGAGTTGGGGCTTCTTTCCTAACCTTCTCTACTTTACTTGTAAAGTTCTTTCAACATGTTTTGTAGATAATGTTAAAGGTCAAGCACTTGTGCAACTATGGCAGATTAAGATAAACTAATTTTAAAAATGGTTTGAAAGAGACAACAAGAAAATGATCAAGTTTTATAATAAAGTGCAAATTATGATTCATTTTTTATGCATTAATCATGTTATAGATTTTAAGTGATCTTAGCTATCTTAAATCAAACAAAATTATTTCATATTTATTCTCCTACATTCAGGATTGAATTTTGCCCCAATTTTCTAATAGTTACTTTTAATTTTTTCTGTATACCAACGTGTATAAACTGGATCAAATATATGAGAACATAATCTTCAATTTTCCCACACTTCTCTAGATTTCGATAATTGTTCTTTCCTATTTTCTGCCTTTCCATTTTTCAAAGAGGTTCATTTAGTGTATCTGCATGATTGAAGTTATTTATCCTCATTAATAATAATTGGTCATACCATTATCATCCCAGATATAATTGTTTGTCTAAACGAATGACCTTTACTGGACTTGATGCTTTCTTTCAATTCATACGACTTCTTAGTAGATCTATCAGGGAAATTGAAAATTCTAGAGAATGCTAAATTACCAGCAAGAAGAAATTGAATCTACGAACCCTGTCATTAATGTAAATAATAACTTGAATCTTATCTGCTAAATTCATGCCTCTCCATGAATTAGTTAAGAGTCCTTGATCCAGATGAATCAATTTACGTTTTTCAACACAAAAAGACTTGTTAACCATGTATGGTGCTTCCATTAAGTATACAGATTAGTAAGTGTCTCCCACTCTAAAGACATGATGTTCAAATACTTGCCAATGGTTCCACATGAAACGAATATCTGAAGTACCAAAAGTGTAACTATCTACCTTTAATATAAACCTTGAATCCTTCAAGGTTTAGAAATAAATCAAGTACAAAACATAGTGGACATGTCTCTGTTTTGAATGAAAAGCATCAGAAACAAAACAGAAGCAGCAACCTGCCTGAGATCTAATGGGACATCCGAAAATATTTTAAGACTTGTTGCAGATGTTAGAACGTCATGGTAATGAACAGAGGACTTAACAATTTTATGATGGAATATTAGCTTCATGGCCTCAAGTTTCTCGAAATAAGAACACATTAATATGGGCAAAATTGAAAAGACAGCCGAATCTCACTCTCCCATCCTCTTTTTCAATATCACATGAAAGAAGGAGAGCTGCATTATGTGATCAACCAGAAGTTTGAGTAAGATACATTATTAGATAGTTGAAACACAGACCATGAAAGTTTATATAGGCTAAATGTCCAATTTGGTCTCCCAGCATTCGAGAAAAATTCATAACAAAAAGGGAAGATCTTCTCATTGAATTCATGAAACCAAATTCACAAGATTTCGATAGATTTGCCAAGGAAAACAAACAACATATCATTGAATCATCCTTACCAACAGTAGCAACTCTATCTTGGTTTTATTTGATCAAACAGCATTTATGCACAGGAATCACATGAGGAAACTGATAAAGTGTAGCCAGTTAACTAAGAAATCCACTAGCTCATAATCAATCCTCATTGTTATTTGGAAATTCAAATGCAAGAGAACTCCTCCTAGTCTCGAATGGCCACAGTTTATGGAGATTGAGATCTGGATGAAACTGTTCATACTTATTGCAGCTAGTTTTCACTTTGTCATAAAGGATAATGTAGTTCGAACTGCTTATGTTTCTTGAGTAGCAGAAGTTAGTATCATCATATTGATAAACCTGCTGCGTACTGCCCACTCCACTGACCACCAGGTTGTCTTTTACAAGAATAACACCCTGCCCATCATGACGATTATTTAGGGAGTTGATCGCTAATCCGGAGTCAGTGCTACTGAAAATCTTTTTTTCATTGAAACCCAGTGTGAGGTTGGCTAATAACAGCGTGCCATTTTCCTGGTCCAAGTTATCAGAATACATCCCAAAGCTAAATGTTTTGAATGATTTCGTCCACTGAGCAAAAGAGGACACCTTTTGGGAAAAAATACTGTCATTGAAGTATATCACCTGATTAACATCCTGTGAATCCCCGTTCTTCCCCATTTTAATGTAATTATTGTACCCAAAGTGTTGATAGAAAGTAGTAGTGATATTTCCACGGGAGCTTGCCACCCACCCGCTAGAAAATATGGACCTGCGGGCACTTGTAACAAATGTTCCATTCAGACCCTCAAAATCTGACACCAAAGACAACGCAAAAGGCTTACTTTCATGCATTGAAAGCTTCCCTAATGTTCCGGCTCTTTTATCATCCAACCAAAGATGCAAATTGGCATCTATGTACCACACCTTCAAAGCGTTTGTGACACTAAACTCTAACTTGTGGAACCTAGAGTCCAGAATGTTTCCTAAAAATGGTGTAATTTCAACGTCATAAGAAGGGAGATTGAATGAACCAATCCCAGTAATGGGTCTCCACAAGAGAGGATTAATTCCACCAGTGTAAATCACAGTGAAAGGCCAAATTGCTCCAACAATCTCTCCGTCAATACTAACCACAACCTCCCTGAATGGTCCATTTCCTGGTGTATCCGTGAGATTATTTGCAAGAATGTAGTCATTAGGAACATTTGTATACCAGAATTCATCATTTTCATGGAAAGAAACATAAACTTCCAGCACAGCCCTATACACGTTTGGAGGAATCTTGAAATCCTTAGACTTAGTATCAGAGGAATTCTCAATTTCAAACCACAACCCATCATTCAGTGGGAGCTTTCTCGAAATAGGTAAGATCAAATCAGCATGAGAATCAGATCCAATTTTCAAATTATTTAACCTATGATTATAGTAACGAAAATTATCTTTAGTAGGATAGAAATGAAAAGTGATATTCACGTGGTAAACTCCCGTGTAGGTCTTATCGACGATATTGCCGAGATATACAGCAAGTTCTTGTTTGTCCTTCCTAAGAAGCAGCGAGTAATACCTTGTTATGTCCTTGCGTACTGTCCAAACAATCCCAGTAGCTCTTGGCTCAGCCGTGCAGCTCCTGAGAAGCTCAACGCCGCCTAGCCAAACCCCAAAAATGCGGTCAAATTGCCTTCCTCTGGAAGCTGCCTTCCATTCAAGGATAATTTTGGAGAATTCCTGAGATGGGCAGTGAGAGGGAGGAGTATAGTTTGCAAGAACAGGAGGCTGACCATAGGTGTAGCCAAAGTCATGTTGAAGAACAACGTAATTGCAAGGTTTGGTCTTGGGGATTTTAATGGGTTTGGTCACTTCAAAGTAAACAGTTGGTGATGTGTAATTGAGAGGCTTGTTGTTTCCGGTGGTGTGATCGAGAAGTTGTGATCTGAGAAGTTTGTTGGTCTTTTGGAGATTGGCACTGGATGGTAGTGGGTGAATGAGGAAGAGAGAGATACACACGATGAGGACATGGACGGTAGAGACAGCCATGAATGGTTGTTGCATCGTTCTTTCGGTGTCAGCTTGAACAGAATGTTGGTCTTTGTTCATTCATCAAATGTCTTTGTTGGAGTAAGCACAGAAGATTACGCTGCACAAAGCACATACAGTATAAACAATGATTAACTGGATATATTAGTAAAGAGAGAGACAGAGTGCCATAATCTAATGATCATTTCTGGATATGAAATGATACTAAATCTGGTATTCTGACTCATAACATTAAATTTAACAGGGTTGGGCATATAATAATAATTAATAGACTGGAAGAATATTTTTACAAAATACCAATATTTTAAAAGCAGGACTAGATATTAAATTAGTTAAAAGAAATATTTAAAGTTTAGAAAAACAACCGATATTAAACTATTATAAAAATTAGTATATAATAAATAAGAAGTAAAAATTATAAGAATAAATAAAAATTTTTTTTACTAAAATAAAAATAATACACCAATATCTATTAATGTATAATGAACTAATAATAAATCATATCTAATAATTCAAACAAATTTGAGTCTACATAAAACATAAAACAATAATCAAAATCAAAATTGTATTTTTTAAAAGAGATTTTGTCTCATCATCGTCAAAAGTTTAAATTCCTCCAACGTGATCTAAAAACTCGTAAACCAAACTTTTATATAAAGTACCTGCATCAAATTTTACTGCATTAAAAAAATTATAAATTAGTAATGAAATTATTCTCTATTATAAATTTGTAATACATTATACTTTTAATATTAAATATAATCAAAATAAGATATTAATTGACTATTAGTAGATGTTTTTAACTCATTCGTTGTAACAAATGTATTTTCTTCATAAATTGTCTTTTTCAAGTTCATTATAATCAAGATCAAGTGACAGTTCTTCTTCTTTGATCCAAAAATCAATATGGTAAATATTATAAATATTAATTTGATGATACATTCTCTAAGCACTTTAAATACACAATAGAAAAATTATAAAGTCAATAATAAGAAAAAATAATGAAAAATAAAACAAATCAATAAAATATACATTTGTCATTCTTAAATTATAAAATATAAACAGTCATTAAGTCTTTGATATTTGATAGGTGTAGTTTATACTATATTTTGATACGTGTTTTAGTGTGTTTTTAGGTGTTTATTAAATAATTTTCGTATGTGTAGGCTTCGAATTGTGTTAATGTGAGTATTTGTTTACATTCTAAGTGTTTGTATGGTTTAGAACATGATTTCGATCTTAATTTTATGTTTAGTAATGTGTTTGATGTGTTTGTTAGTAGTGGCAATCAAATAATCGAAGAACAAGGAAATTGGACATGTATGGAGCTTCATGGGTAAGGTCACAATCGTGACTGAGAAGAACTCCCTAGAGCTACAATCGTGACTCCCATGTCATGATCATGACAGAGAGAAAATTTCCAAAGTTAGGATCATGATACCCAGGTGCGACTTTTTCCATTTATTTTAAGACTCGGGGCATTTTTGGAACCAATCAAAAGGAGAAAACCATAGTTACACCCCTAAGATCCTAAGACACTATTTAAGAACAATAAACATTGAAAAAAGCAGCAGCCAATATACCAAGGTGGATCAAATGTGGGAAATTAAGTAGAATGTCCAGAAATTCTAGCTTCTTAGATTAAGCTCCAAGTAGAGTTTTTCTTCTTTTCCTTTTGTTATTGCCATCAAACTTTATTTGTAAACTGAATTCTAAGATGTCTATTACGTTTATGAGTTTCTAAACTCCAGATTAGGGTTTATCCTGAATTTATTTTGTGAATTTGATAATTATTGATTGAATACATTTTTTAGTGTTGTGATAATTATGCATACTCATACTTTGATAACCAATTAAGAGAGTGAGTTAAACGTAATCAGATTAGGATGTGCAACAAGAGTTGGTAATTTAATAAGTCCCACAGTTATTAGATTAATAATCATTCAATGAGAGATCTTGTGTGAGAAATTAATTGTCCAACAGATAACTTCAGATCTAATTGCAAACATCAACAAAGTTTTATGAATCGAGAGGTTGCAATTCTGGAATTTTCAGATTCAATTAAGATTAATCGATGAGGTCTTAAGAAAGAGTAGTCAATACCTTAGGAAATCTAGGATCAAGACATAATTGGATCAATCATAGTTAAGGAAACAAAATAATGAAAGAATAAATCCTAAACATTCATCTTTGATAAATCCCTAAATTACTTTGGCAAGTTACTTGTTATTTGCTTATTTGCTTGATTTTATTAATTGTTTTAATTTTTTTAAATTATTTTCATTCAAATCACCATTCTAATACCTTAGACAAAGTTAGGTTCAATTAGTTTTGTCCATTTCCTTGTGGGCTCGATACCTTTCGATGCTACAAGATATGATCCGTATACTTATCAGTATTGAGAGTTTTATAGATATAAAACTTGCTCAACAAGTTTTTGGCATCATTGTCAGGGATTTAGCATTAAGACGATTTGAATTCCTTTGATTTAAGGAATTATTACCCTTTCTTGTGTGATTGAGGTACCCAATCCCAAGAAGTATAAAAAAAAAAAAAGAGGAAATTTCAAGTGTAAAGTATAATACATCAATCTAGACATCACAAGGAAGAATGAGGAATCCGAAAAGTTAAATACCAAGAAGAGATAGAAGGACAATAATGGAGGAAATACATCATAGAGAGCAAAGGACCCTTATAGACTTCATGAGGCCAGGGTTTAATACTTATTATTAAGGAATTACATGACCACCATTTCAAAAGACACACGATTTGTTTGAAGGGATGACGAGCAATAGTTGTCTTTGGATATCGGAATGAAGTAGACAACAATCAACCTTGCAGGCCCCAACAAAAATGATTGCTACAATTCAGTGACAATATTGCAGGTTTAGATCGACAACCTCACCAATCAATTAAATTGTCTGACAGTCGCCTCTTTCTCTCCATTCAAAGCAATTCAGCAAGGATGCGAGTTATGCGAACAAGACAGTCATATCATAACTAATTGCTTCTTAGTGAAGAACAACAATGTGCAACAAGTCAACTTCAATGGAGCACAATTTGGTAGGGGAAGTAATAATCCTTATTTGAACACAAACAGTCTTAGGTGGTTGAGCCACCCGGATTTCTTTTAGTCTAATAATGTAATGACACAAATGGGAACTCAAGGTCTATTGGGATTTCATCAAGATGAGTCCAGTTCATGGGATTAAAAATTAGATAAGCTCACGAGTAACAAAGACTTATGCCTCTTCCATTCACAACTTGGAGGTTCAAGTGATCTAGCTTGCCAATACATTATCTACAAGAAGTGTGGGAAGCCTTTCACGTAATATCGAAGCAAATCCAAGGGAGAAATTTAAGCTTATCACACTTAGGAGTGGGAAAGAGCTAAAAGAACTAGTAGAGAACAATATATACCCCACCTAGTAGAAGACCAAGAGAAGAAGAATAAGGATGAAGAAAAGAATAGGGACCCTCCCTATATTCCTCCTCTAGCTTACCCACCAAAAATATCGTTCCTATAAAGACTTCAGAAGAATATATTGGATATACAATTTGCAACAATCATGGATAAGCTGAAGAAATTGCAAATTACATCGCCCTTTATGGAGTGATGAGCGCACCCATGTATGCAAAGTTTCTCAAAGACATATTATCAAGCAAGTGGATATAGAATGAAAATAAAGTAGTAGTCATGGCGGAAAGTTGCAGCTCCTTAATTACCAATCACTTGCCCTCATGGTTAATAGATCCAGGGAGTTTTACTATACCCTGTTTAGTTGGTAATTTAGAGCTTTCTAACTGCTTAAATCACTTAGTCGTAAGTATAAACCTTATTCCTTTGTCAATTTTAAGAAATTGGAGCTAAGAGATGTGAAGGCAACTTTTATACTTATTCAGTTGGCGAATAAATCAATAAAGAAATCGTTTGGCGTGGTGGAGGATGTGCCCGTAAAAGTGGACAAGTTTATCATTCCCATGGATTTCGTTGTGCTAGACTTTAAAAAGGGTCAAAAATGTCAGCTAATTCTTGGTATATCATTTTTGTATAGTGGACGAGCTGTGGTAGATGTCAATGAAGACAACCTTATCCTTCGGATTGTTGATGAACTAGTGAAATTCAATATGAATAAATTATCAAAGAATCCGAACCAGGGAAGCTTATTTATGAGAATTGATGTAGTTGAATGTTTAAAGCAAGAGGAAGAGGAACAGATGACCAAAGACATAGAGCTTCACAAATATACAGAAGTCTCTGTTCATGAAGAAGAAGCAGAAGAGGAGACGAGGGTGACTGAGGAAGAAGAAGAACAACTCACCCTCTTACAGGATAAACTGTTAGATTCAACTAAAGATTTAGGGAGTTTCATCATTCCCTATTTTGTTGACAGTTTGTTACAAAAAAGGACATTATTGAACTTACTAGGTTTTCTTAATTTTATCAATTTTGTCCTTCTCATTATCTTGCAATATGTAGCTTAATTATAGGCTACAAAACCAAAATTGGGTGACACGGGTGGACGTAAGCCACTTATAATAGACCCAAGTTTAGCGTAAACATGAAGAGTATGTTAAGCCAATAACGTGAAAGAAGTGCTACTTGGGAAGCAACCCAAGAATTAGGATATTTTTATTTTTATTTTATTATTTTCAGTTTATTTTGTTGGGACATTGTTGCTCCTAATTTTTCTAATGTTTATTTTGTAGGGAGAGAAATGTAACTCCCCAACATATACCCTGGAAGTATTATAGCATGTGTAGGGTTTAATAAGAAGTGAACATAACGAATGAATTAAGTG
>JAOQMM010000146.1:11575-30257 GCA_027563515.1 Erythroxylum platyclados | reverse complement strand
GTTATGTTAATCACAACTGAAGGGGAAAGCTTCAAGTATTGGGGAGGGGTGCATGTGATAGGGCTATAGATTTTGGAGCACCTTTATAGAATGGCTCATACAGAGTTCAAAGAGTTAAAGATTCAGTTACAAGAGCTTTTGGACAAAGATTTTATTCGGCCCAGTGTGTCACAGTAGGGATACAGGTATAAATTTCGAGGAAGAAATTCTTTTTAAGGGGGAGAGAAATGTAACGTCCCAACATATATCTGGAAACATTATAGCATGTGTAGGGTTTAATAAGAAGTGAACATAACGAGTGAATTAAGTACATCTAATTATAGCAAGAGAAATAATGGTACTTAATGTAAAAGACATGGGCAAATGAGTAATTTATTCGTTTCGGCATGGACATCCATACTTAGACGTGAAATATATATGGAAATTTTTGATAGGTTTACTTAGATTATGAACTTGATGTGAGGGGAATTGATAAAAAAGTATTACATAAGCAAATGGGATGTTGTTGGTTAAATTGGATGTGTTTTTGTGTTGATCCTGCGTGATAAGACCGGAGTTAGTTGATTTGGCATGTGTACCTCACTGGATGGATAGGTTCCACTAAATAGAGCTCTATAATTTAGCCATATCTTGGTCGATAGACCTCCAAATTGGATAATTCCAATTAAAGATTAAACTAGAGACATAGGTCTAAAACTTTCATGAAGGAACTGAAATCTGATTCTACTTCTAAGAGTTTTGAATTCTGGTTTAAAGTTAATTCTACCTCTAAAACTTTAATGAAGAAACTTACATGTCACTACCGTGACATGGTCCTACTCTGGCGGCAATCGCGGGTCGACGACAATCGTCTATGATGCTAGATGACGGAGCTCTTCCTCAATTTAAATATTTCTAGTGCAAATTTAAATTATTTTTATCAGTAATAAAAATATAACTATATTGACATTAACAACTAAACAAATTTTTTTTATTTGAAAGAAAAACAAAAATTAAAAACCACAACAGAAAAACAGAAATAGAACAAAAGAACCCTAAATTTTAGTGATAATCTAAAAAGTTTAAAATATATTTTTTGCCATAATCCAAAAAGAAATTGAATGTTCGCAAGAACATTTAGAACCCTCATTTTTTTTAGTCATCTGTTTATTTGTTTCGTTGTCAGTTTTTTTGGCAAAAACATTCAGACCCTTCATTTTCTGATCATCTGGTTGTCAATTTCTGATATTTGGTTTAGGATGATATCTTTCTCACTTCTTAGAATCTGATTCTCGTCTCCAACAGGATGTGCTTTCTAATGTTCACCAATTAAATCACTTTTTGGATGTCATTGGTCACTTTGCTATGGTTCTGGTCTTCGGAATTCAGTTCTTTTCCTAACATAGCTAACTCTTTATCTTTCTAGTTTGCTGTTCCCTTTCTAAGCTCAATGTTTCTGTAAGATACTCTGGTAATTTTGCTTATGAAATATCTCCTTATTTTACCCAAACAATGGAAAAAGGGGGTTTGTGAAGCGGGGAAAGATGCATCCAAAATATGGGGATGGTGATATTAAAGTAGACTGATCAATGACTTGGCTATAAGTGCTGATCTCAAGTTGATTCAACTTTATAGCCTTAATGCTTTTTAATAAGTACTCCCCAGCTACTAAAAATATTGATACCCACACTTTTAAGAACACAACATCACTACCATGCATCTTCAAAGACTTGGATTAAGCTAGACACTTTATTCAGTGGTTGTCAACAGAAAATGTGAGGTTATCTAAATAAAAAACATTAGTATGTACCGTAAATTGTCCTAGGACGTCAACTTTGAAAAACCAACTCTCTATAGGTTCGTGGGTATATTGTCCGGCAACAATTACTGCATTGAACAAGTTATCTATAGACTTCATCCCAAGGGATTTAAAACTTTGCTATGCAAATATGTAACACACCTCCGCGTCTTCAACCTCAGAAATTTACTCATCACCCCTCTTTCTACTCTTTCCTTTCTTCTCTTCCTAATTCTGATGGTCGTTACTGCAAAGACAGAATATCATGCTAATGCTACTGACATCGGATGTCTAACCTACTAAGTTATCCTCTCGGGCACTAAATATTTGCAGCATTCTCTAACTCAGATAATGAAGGAAAAGAAAAGACATACTGATCAGCATATCTTTTTTTATATATACCTACCTACCTTCCTATAATATAGCATCATTAAGAATACCATGAGCAGAAGGTTAAACAAAATTAAAGAATAGCTTTTCCAGAAACTCATACAAGGGAATGATTTATAACTGACAACAGACCGGAATCCCCATGTAACAAGAACACTTCCAAAGGAACATAAGGAGAGTTCAATGAGGATCCAAAGCTATAAGTTGGTTGTAATATTTTACTCCCCTTAGCACACTGAACAGTTAGAAGACGCGGTCCAGTTCTCATCTCCCAGACCTACATGAATGACCAACATAAGAAAAAAGAAAAAGAATCATTCTGTGAATAAAATCTCAAACCAAGAACATTGGATTGCAGTAAAATGCAGTTCTTTACATGAACTCATAAGCTAACTAATACATGGAAAATTCTCAGCTAGAAGGAAACGAGACATCTAGCAAGTCAGGTTTACTACCGACTATCTAACACCTGATACAACAACTGCTGTAGTATTTCAAAGACCTGATTTCTGTTTATTGATCTTAAACAACTATTGCATGGAGATATCCAGTTAGAATGTTCCTTCTACAAACCATTTGGCAACTCAATCCCCACATTCTTTTCTTTGTTTTTCTTTTTTTTTTAATTGGACACTGCATCTGGAAAGGAAAGAAAAGCAAACTGTAGATGACGATAATAGAGGGCATGGCAGAAATCAGGAATAAAAGAAAGGCAATCTAACAACCAAAATGAATAGCATGAGTCTATAAAACATATAGAAAAAGATTTTAGCACATGGATTACAAAGATTAACCTCAGCTGTGGAAATAAAAAGGCATCGCACCAATTGATAGAAGATAAACAGTCCAATGCTATTATTTGACAGAGTGAACATCAAAGAAAATAAACAGAAGTAACTGACATAATTTGGAGGAGGAATTTTTAATTATATATGACTAATAGACATACATTAGAACACTAACCCTAATACAACTTCAGAAATAAATTTATACAGATTTGTTAGATCCCTTGATTTATGGGATACTTTATCCTAATTTTATGGACATCATTAGTACTATATTTTATGGATATAATCATACAGATTATGTTTTCCCACACTCCCCCTCAAGCCGGTTAATTGGAATTAACCATTTCCGGCTTGGATACAACGCTTAGAAACATGGGACTGCTTAACACTTTGGTAAGTACATCTGCAAGTTGACTATGTGTAGATACGTAAGGTGTGCAAATCAACTACTCTCCAACTTCTCCTCGATCAAGTGTTTGTCAACTTCGACGTGTTTTGTTCTATCATGTTGTGCTGGGTTGATAAAGTTTCTGCTTGCAAATGGATTTCCTTTGAATTATGCATGAATTAGCTAATCACACTAACTGCAAATGCTATATCTAGTTGTGTGTGAAACAGCATGAAGGCTGTCAAAGATACTCTGTTTTGATATCAGAAAGTAGAGTACAAGGAAAGGAATGGCTAAACAACCGAAGGTTTTAGTTCTAGAAAAACCTATAGCTCTAATACTATGACAGAATTTGAAGGAGGATTTTCATATCTAACTAATAAACATGCATTAGCTTTATACACACTAACACTAGTACAAAATAGGAACTATATTTGTACAGATTTGTTAGATCCCATTGGGATACTTTATCTTAATTTTATGGACATAATTAGTACTAGATTTTATGGACATAATCATACAGATTACGTTTTCACACAGTAACTAATAGAACGGTCCACTCAACTTTGAGTTTCAATAAAGCAACAGTTGAATGATCGATTGGAGATACTTAATTGACCAAGCAAAACATTGGATCAAAACAAAAAATCGTTTTGAATTAGATAATGCGTACTTGTTCTACATTGTTATTGGCATCATTACAATTTGGATTGAATTCGCAGACAGAGACTTACAACTTGGACCTCTCAATTGCCAAGTTATCCACATGAACTAATAAAAAGTAATTGAATGTTTAACAACTAATACTCATTGTAAATAGTAACTGAATGTTTAACAACTAATACTCATTGTAAATGATCTATTTCTAGATTTTCAGCTTAGTTCCTAGTATTTTCTATATTCACTTCATCTACTTGTTGACAAATTTTCGATGCATTTGATTCAAACCAATATTGACAGTAAGTTAGAATGCTTTTGGCATCCAAGAATATCTAATGTAATTCAAATCCATTCATATTTATGGCGAAACCATAGTTGTAAGAGTAAATTGTTAACTTATAACATAATTCTTATGATCCATGAAGACAAAATGAAGCACTAAAAGGCAAGAAAGCTAGAAAGTGAGAGTTACCTCAATTATTCCTTTCCGAGGTGCATGAATAGCAAGGCACAGGCAATAATCACCTTTTGTTAGTTCATAATACGAGGAACTTGCACGTGCACTATCCTTATTAACTAGCATCTCCGTGAATAGACAGTTAGCATCTCGATATCCCTGACAAGAATCTAACGATGGAGACAAGATAATTGCACTGGAAATTGATTAAACACATAAATGGTGGAATCTAACCTTCCAAAGTCGCACCACCACAAGAGCCTGAGTGTCCAGGAGCAATATACGACCAAGTGAATCAGTTATTGCAGCCAATGTTCCACTAGGTGATAATGTTAGCTTTTCACCTTTTCTTGGATGATCCATCAAACATGTTAATGGTGAAGCTGCCACAAATTATAGTTTTAGGAAATCACTAAAAATTTCTCTAAAAGAAAAAAGTTTTGGAGAGCTTTTATTTGAGCATGTTTACATATACAACACAAGCTAGCTTAATAGTAAGCTTGTGACAAATTTCTCCCGTTGACTATGGGTTTATTAAATAGCGAAACAAATTCCATATTTAGTTAAAAATTCCTCTAGGTTTCTACTTCTTCTTCACATGCATAAATCCACTCTAGAGAACACACACACAAATGAGCTAGTTGCAAAGCAAGAATGAGCAAATGAAAAAGAAAACTTCAAACTAAGAGAAGAAAACCACAGTACTAAGTGCAAAGGTTGTAAACCCAAAGAAGAAACAATCATAAATATTGTTGTGAAGAGAATAAATGACAAAGAGAAAAGAGAAAAAGGGATACAAGATTCACTAGTTTAACTACAAGGATTATAGCCAAAGATACAAAGACTATAGCTGCGAATACAAAGATCACAGATACTAGGAGGTGTTATTGATTAAATTGATCTCATAATAGTAGTCCAATACAGGTTGATACTAATATTCTTAAACAGAATACCTAAAATGATTTAAATATAATTTCGAACCAAGGTGATTTAGTTTTGGTAACAAAATATCTCGTAATTAACTCCTTAAGAACATATCAAAGTTCAAGACTAATTGCAAGTGAATTACAACTTAATCTACTATTCACTTTCAAGCAAAAGCAAAGAACAAATTAAACAGGGAATATTTAAGAGCAACATGTAGATCCAATTGATTTGACAAAATCAAAGCTTTTGATGTGCAATTTGACCCAAGAAAAATTGATCATACGAAGAGATTGATTGTGAAGCATGTTGAAGATTGAAGGAATTGTCCATTGGAAGAGGCTTTTAACCTCTATAGGACGTATTTGGGCAACATATAGGATATTAAAGTAATATTTTAAAATTGGATACTCATAATACTAATAATAAATCAATTAAGTTAAAAGATCCTCACCGCTCACTCTCAAGTTAATGAATGCTTGTCATTTCTAGTTTACATGTGGATACTTCAAATGATGATGTAAGGAGCACTATTGAAATAGATAAACAGTTTTATATTTTTTCTACCTAATAGCTATTAAACACAAAATGCTTTGAATATCTAGGCATTGCCATTTTAATGTTGAAAGAGCAAATTGGTGAGTGAGGAGGTGCTATTGATTAGAGTATTTCAATGATGCTACTAGTTCTAGGGCGATATGGTGATGCATAGTGCACAACAATGATGATGATATCTATTTGAGATAACATCAATGTCAAGGTTTTTTTAGAGTCTATTGTGTAGAGAATGTAGGTTAAAACAAGACATATGAGGGGTGATGCTAGTAAAAGAGCTAAAAGGAGACGAGTATGAAGAAGTAGTGAATGGTTGAGAAGGGAATTATGGAGAAAGCAGCAACTAAGTCAATAACAAAAAGAAAGGAAAAGAAGCAATTTGACAAGTACAACATGCTCAATGTCAATTGAGATGGAGAGTAATGATGCGGCAATTTTCTTTAACATAGAAAACAGATTCTAGAGATGATGGTTGTGGTTTTCAGAAATATGGCTTTAGATTCTAATACCATGTGAAAATAGAATAAATGAGAAAGTGTAAAGAGAAAGAAGAATACAAGATTTGCATGGTTTTATTATGAAGCTTAAACCTGCGAATACAAAGATACTAAAATATGCTATTGACTAAGTTTAATCAATCTATTGATAATTGCAGGAAAAAGACAAGCTAATACTAATATTTCTTAATAGAGTAACTAAATTATTTTACCGTAGGATATTTGAGTTACAATATTATATATAATTACACATAACAATAATATTAAATCTTTAAGATCTTTAACAACTGTAAATGGCAAAAATTGTGAATGACAATACTTTCAATCTTGTTTGTTCATTTTATACACACAAGTGAGATGTAAACTGACTGAACTTAGCAGCATACAACTCTGGGCAACAGAAAACAAGCATGACTGTGATGGGGCATATGAGAACCTATCAAGCTGAAATATAACAGTAACTAAGTTTAAATCATAATGCAAGCATACTTTCGCAAAGTACTTTTGACACATAAATCTCTATGAATTACAAAACAAAATATAACCAAGAAACTTACCTTTAGCAAATGACTGAGGCTTCACTTCTGACCTTTTGGTAAACGATGGTTCGCTTCTCCATATCATTTTAGAGAAGGAAGCAATTGTTGAAAATGTTGCTGGTACCACTTTTGAAAGAATAGCTCCCACTAAAGACCTATTTCTGTCTTCTGAAAGTCTTTAAAGATTCAAAAAGATTTTAGTAAATGCCGTAAAACGAAATAACACGTAATGGTGTTAAAAAAGGTCAAAAGTATTGATTTTTACAAAATGATTTTCAGATATATTGAAAAAAGTACTGCATGGCAAAGCACAAAAAAACAAACCTGAAAGCAGAAATTACAGCATTCTCTCCAATTGTCACAGCACAATAATAACGTTGGCTTGACTGCCCAACAATAAAAATAGCTGAACTCAAGCACCAGAAAGTGTGAAATATGTTTGCTGCTCTACACTGCAAAGGCTCTTAAAGAAAGCATTCGCTTACAAGCTTAAGGATCAAATGTGATTACCTGAACTTCCATCAACGGAGGTGGCATAATGTCAGTAATTGCAGCATCTGCACACAACCCGTGCTTGCCAATATTCCACATTTGGTAATGCAATCTTTTGAAAAAGCTTCCCGAATCTTCTGAGTTCATTTCCTTTTCATTCCAGAATGGTGCATGAGAATTTTGGAACCATTCTTGCAGCAGATTCTAAGGATAACAGATTAATCATCAAAGAAAAGCAATACCCAATCTTAAACCAAAGCACTAATTCGTTAAGAGAAGTTCAAAACAATCTTTTACGTAAATATGCACCTGAATATCAGAGCCATCAAAGCGAGCAATTACACCGGAGAAAACGACTGAGACCTCATTTGAGTAAGAATCATGGGTCAAATCTTTCTTAGTTCCTCGAACTCTTAATTTCAAAATTTTCCCAGGATACACCATCTTCAAAGCCCCAACAAAATATCACCATCTTTAAAATCCAGAGTTTTACAAATTTAACCAAAAGAAGCATGAATACTCAAAAACAAACCTGTCTATGGACCAAATGGCCATCCAATGAATAAACAAGCAAATACCCCGAAGAGGTCCCTACAGCAATCACTCGTATCTCGTCGTAAACAAGCCATTCCAAGGCAGTGATGAACTCAGACTGGATCGGTGACAGCTCGGGTCGGATCCTGAACCGTGGGCCGTCGTGCCAACCGGTGATTAAGATGACAGAGCCGTTGGCGATGGCGATGGAGTGGCTACCGAGTGCGCAGTGGAGGTTGGGGTTCTCCACCAGCCACCCCTCTTTTCCGGCGCCGACGTCGGTCAGCTCCTCGCAAGCTATGCACCCAAGCTCCGTCGTGTGAGTCCGTTTCATAAATGACGTCGTTTTGGCCCTCAGAAATGATTCCATCACTGTGGTCTAAATGCAAAGTTAAATTGAACGATTCCTCAGATTTCAAGATCCAATTCTGCCGACGAAACATAGAAGGTAAAACTATCGTATTGTCAGATCTGGATATACTTAAAGAAGGAATGACGATGTGGGAGGTAACTCTCGTTGAATCCTTCATGGACAAGAGGCCCTCTCAAAGTCATGAACTCCTGGGCAGTGGACAAATACGGGACTCCAAGAAGTCGTCGGCGGTGCTTGGTTCATGGGTTTGGAATACGTAGATGAATATGAGAATTAAAAAACTCGGTTGGTTATTATCAATATTTTGATATCTAAATTTTGGGATTAATTCATAATTTAAAAAAAGATGTCAATTGTGGCTTGATGGCTTTGGTTGGCTCGATTGGGTCGCGGGCTGAGCTCATGTCGGCGTGACCTGTGGCTCGATAATAACTAAAAAATAACATCGTTTTTAATTTTTAATTTAAAAAATATAGGGCCGGGTCGGGTATGATGTAGGCCCAAACCGGCTCATTGACATCCTTAATTGTTTTGTAAAATATGTAATTTTTTATTTTAAATTTAAAAATAAAAAAGTTTGGTTCGAGCCTTAACAAAAACTATTAGGCTAAGCACGGCCCATTCTAGCCCATTATTATCCTTAATTTCGTCTTTTCAAAAAAAAAATCTTAAATCACTATGAAAGCTAAGAGGAGAAAAATTAAAAAGAGTAAACTAATAAAAAAAAGAAGTTAAAAGTAAATTTCAAACCTTTAAAATTTTTATCAAAATAGAAACATAATATTTGAAATTATTTAATTTAAATTTTTATATTTTTAAAACATTCGAAACAAAAATTAATTAAATAAAAATTGAATCAGTAATGTGACAATATTTATTATTTTTTAATTAATACGTGAGACATATTTATGTTGCACAACATCTATATAAGTCTCAATTTCTAATTTATTCAATTAATTAAGTTTTTTAATTTAAATTCTTAAGAAAATCTAAGTAACGCAATTTAATTATAATACATCCTAATTAACCTAAGTAACTTAATCATATCTTTTGTAGCCAAAAATTTCAATATGACATTCCTCAAATCTACAGAACCCTGATCCCTGATTTTTCCCAATTTCCCAACTATCCTTCAACTCCCATTCCATTAAGTAATCACACCCTTGGTGATTTCTTTCGCGGAGAGATGACAACGAGTGAGCTCATGAGTTGAGTTGATCTTTTTAATTTTTTAAAAATTAAAAACGTAATATAATATGTTTTTTTTTTAATTGACTCTAAGCTTAGAGCTATTCAAAACTTAAATTAATTTGAATCTGATTTAACTTAGAAATTGGCCATTAAAAACAGGCCCATATACCAGCCCATTCTCATCTTTTACTTTTGCTATTACCATCAGAATGGTGCTCACTCCTTCCGCCATCGTACACATTCAGGTACTTAACTTGCGGCTCACTCCTTCCGCCAGCAGATCGCTCCAATCACCACAACATTCAGGTACTTGACTTGACTAACTCACGCTTCTCTTTCACCTAAAGATGCCGAGTTGGTTAGACTATTGAATTCTTTTATTAAAAGCTATGGCGATGAAGCATCCACTGAACCGAAGAGAAATAAAAGGCTTCAAGTTTTTTAATCAACCTATGGGTTTCTTGTATCCTTGATTTGTTAATCGATGGAGCTTCAATTTTAGGCGGTGATGTAACACTCGGGATTCTTTCTATACCTGTTGAGACTTCAGTATGATTAAATTAAATTAATTAACAATTGATGAATGATTAAAATTTTTTATATGTATCTAACTACTTTCTTAAAGCAAAGTTGTCATTAGTGATCTTAGGAGTATTAAAGTTGCTTATCTCCATGTCATTTTGACGTGGTCAATACTTTATATTTTGGACTTTGCATAAGTTGTCAAGTTGGCAATATTGAAACTGATACCTCATAGAAATAATTTAAATCCTTTAGCATGATTATTATGGCTTTTCTCTTCTCTGTAGCAACACCACTACGTTTTGGTTGGATGTAAAATTTTTAATGGAATGAGATAGAATGAAATGATTTATAATATAATGGACTGTAAATGGATGTAATATTAAAAAATTGTTATTTGAGAGGGATGGAAGGATTCATAATGTAATATAGTGAAATGTTGTTTAGAAGAAGGGTTCATAATATAATATAGTGAAATATTGTTTATTATTTTACATTCCATCCTAAACCTCCCAAATTGAAGGTAACTTATTTTTACTGTTTAAGATGGAATAAGATGTAATGTGAAACACTCCCCTTCCATCCTATTACATTCTATTATAAATTCTCCCCCCAAACGATAGAATAATATTACATTACATTTCATTTCATTAATAACCACTCAACCAAACATAACCTTTTAAGTTATTGATTTTGTTGATTCTTCATTAGCAAAACATGTTTTGGTTATTTTATGAAATTGATCAATATGTTTATAGTGAAACTTCCACGATGAAGTTTGAGATCATCTTGAAGTTGGGTTAGTTTGAGATTATAATGAAGCCCACCGCTTCTTTAATAACCAAATGAACTCCAACTTTAGCATTGTTCAGTTTCTACAACATGTGATGCCATAATCTGTGGATTTTGGGACTATACAATGTTATATGTGTTATTAGTGTGATAATTACAGTGAAAACTCCTGAAGTTATGGAATGGATGTCCTCTTCTAATATAACATTAAGTTCAAGTGCTTATAACGTGGATTGCTATTATAGTTTAACTTCGTGAAGTGATCACAACTCATGGGAGAGATTTTATGAATACTCTAAATATTCGGTGAGTTTCTATTTGTAATTTGGTTAAAATATTGTTATGTGTAATGTTTATCTTATCAATTAATTTTTGTTTCAAGTTGGGATTGTGATCTTTCAAATACAATTGACAAAACACATTTCTAACTTAATAATCAAGCACTCACCTAATATTTATTAAATATATGATACTCATGGAAATTTCAATCCAAAACAATTTACAGTTTATAATTCATAACATATAACTATAACACAACCACTAATGTTTAGTATGTAAATTAAGAATCTTCAACTATAAAAATAAAAAATTTAATTTAACTTTTTTTTTTGACTTTCCATTGTTGAAAATTAATCTTTTAAGTGACTCATGTGTTAAATAGTAATTAGGGAATTTAATAAATAGACTTTTGAGTTTTTAGCTCATTATAATGGAAATTTTTAAAATTGACTGGAAGTTATCAATTTTTTAAGTTTGTTATGGTTTTATCTTTGTCTAATAAGTTTTTGTCTTCTCACAAAATATCATCATGTACAAAAAGTGAGAATAAAATATGGGGAACAGACAAATTGAGTAAGGTAATACATATACAAAATTAATTATGTTTAGATGTCCAAAGATAATAGTATTTTTAGTTGGTTTGTGTGATTATTGAATTTATATAAATTAACATCGTTATGTGTTGTATAGTATGTTAACGGATCGCACTAAGGTGAACATTAATATTCAATTTATAAAAATCGTTGTGTTGTATGATGTGTTAATGGATTGCCCAAAGGTAAACATTAATATATAATTTATGAAGTTTTTCTGAATTTATGTAGCATGTTGTTGTATGCCTCAAAGTATTAATGTCACATTTTAATTTCCTGTAGTACCTATTATGATGCATCTAAATCTCTTATCTGTTATGATACTGAACTTCTTTGAATGCAGTGAACAAATCCAGTTCTATTTTGGAGTTTTGAAATTGGATTTGGCACTCATAATTAAGAAACCAGACGCTTTAAATGTTTTGAGCATTTATGAGAAGAAAATCTATTTTAACAATTAGGAAATATCAAACTTTTTTAGTTTGATGTATATAAAGATGACAATTGCTGGCAATATTAATTCTGCTCTCTTAAAAACTGAAAATGCTAAAGAATTACTTAAGGTTGTAAAAGATCGTTGTCAAATTGCTGACCAATCTCTTGCAGGGACTTTTAAATTTCTATGAAATTTAATGGATAATGTACTATGCATAAACACGTTAATGAGATCACAAATATTGCAACAACTTCCAAAGTTACAATAAATGTGATAATTACAATGACAACTCCCAAAGTTATGGAATCTATAACATCTACTAATACAATATTAAGTTCAAATGCTCATAATATGGATTATTATTGTGGGTTAAATGCCCTACTAAAAACTCTATGAAGTGATCATAACGCAGGGGAGAGATTTCATAGAAACTAAAAATTATTCAATGAGTTTTTATTTGTAATTAGGTTAAAATACTGTTATGTATAATGTTTATCTTATTAATAAATTTTTTTAGGTTGAGAGATGTGAATTTTCAAGTGGTATGTTGACAAATTTATTGAGAGAAATGTTAAAAGTGATTCAGAATTTAAGGAAAAAAGTATTTATATTGAAGAATGAGGTCAAACCAAGTTTAATTGAAACAAATACAACCAAAGAGATTGAGGAGCAAACAAAGTTCATGAGCAAGGAATTAATTTATTAATAAAAGAGAAACAAGTTAAAATTTATGTTAATGATTATTGTAATAAGATTTGTTGTGCTTATGGGGGTGTTATTTCAAATATATTGTGAGGAAATTGCATTACATTGAAACATTAAATTTTAAACTTGAATTATAATAATGTAATAATTGTGCACTTTAAGTTCTATTGAACTATATATTGTAATTATATATTAAATATAATGATTCCCCATCATTTATCATATGACAACTATGATAATAGTAATTCATACTAGTAACGACCAGAATTGCTATATTTCTTCACCTGCTCTTTTTAGATAATTTGTTTGGATTTTTCAACTTTTTAAACTCATTTTGTCCTTTCCTTCTAGTGGTTTTCGGTCTTCCTAACATGTCTCTTTTAGTTGGTGAGTGTATCATCTTTGCATCAATTATAGGCCAAAAAATTATACCCAAAATAGGTTGAAACACATGGTCATTACAAACTAAGGAATCGAACCTTCTCGTATCAATCATCTACAAATGTCTTTATCCTTTGTTTGGGACGATGGATTGCACTTATTACATGTTTATAATTATATCCATATGAATTCTATGCCTGACAACTACAAATTTTTTGTTTACCAATCATCACTATATGTGTGCCATCACCCTTTGGAGCTTTATATGCCTCATCTCCATTTCAGACTATTCTCTATTACTTGCATCTTTTTTGTCCTTTTCTAGTTTCTTCACAATGGTTGGTGCAATATCTAACATCTAAGCATATATAGTTTGTCTCCTATTGACATATCTCATCATCACTATGATTCTAATTGTTTTAAGCATGATAATAATATCATGTCTCTTATTATTAAGATCCACCAATTGAAAGTTTACTCTTGTTGTTATCAACTATTGGGTATTTCGAATCAAATGATTATTAACATCTTGCCCACCACTCCTTAGGATATTCAAGCAAAGCAAAAGCACATCTAGTTTTTATTTTATCTAGCCTCGTAAGTTGCTCGTCGAAATCTTCTATATAGGTTGACCATACACTACACTTTGTTGCTCTCTTTTTTTAATCTCATCTTTATTTCTTTACACATGCTTGAGTTAAGAAAAAATATTAAGTCTCTCTTTATAGTCTTTTTTGTGTGGAGATACTAGTCTTTTCAATAATTCTATCTATGAAATATCCCTTAAGGAACTTAACATAAACCAAATTTAGTTTATTAAATGTGAAATAACTATGATCATGATTGTATATCTTCACTTTGAAACACTTTTTGTTCTTATTATATCTAACATACAACTCCCATTGGCATCCCTCATTACGCTCATTTTTGATCCTATTGCTTTCACTCTTCTTCAACCTCACATTGTATTATGTTTACATTGCATAACCTATAATGGCATCTTTAAGTTGTTTTGTATTTCTAAACTTCTATCCCTAATCTTTAATATGGTTCAATATTAGTTAGATTATGACTTGTACTTGATCTTCGCAATGGTTTACTAGGCTCCTCTTCACTTGGATATTCATTACTGACAGCAAAACTACCATAATTAATTGAATAAATTTTAACTAGTTGCAGTCATCAATAATTTCAACTTGTACATGTTATCATCCTGGTCACCAACATGTTCATCATCATGGTTACCAACATGCTCATCACCTTGATCATTAACACATTCATCACCCTAATTACTAGCATATTCATACAACATGGTCACCAACTTGTTCATCAACATGCTCATCAATATGTTTATCGTCAACATAATCCACTCTAACACTATAACTTCCCTCTTCTCATTATCTCCATCCTCTCCCCTAGTTATAGGAAATATGACAGAAGCAAGGATTGAGGTGCCTAACATATAGGTTACATACACATTAACCATTCTATTGATTCTCGTAAGGTTTATGAGCCTAATACAACTCTCACTTGATTAAATAAGTCTCAACTACTCACTAAAATTGAAACCTCATAAGCTAGAATATGCCTTGTGAATATAAAGTTATCCTAGTTCCTTCCTATCTCACATATTTACCTATAGTTGACATAATCAAGGTCAACTTTTTTAAAAATACTTGTTTTCCCATCAACATATTCCAAATCAATGTATGTTATGAACTTCTTATAATAAAATAGGCTTATACAACTATATTGGGTTATTGTAAACATGTTTATAATCATCACAAAACTTTAAAAACAACATAAGCCCACATAATCAAAGCATGTTCCATATAGATGTAACTTATATACTATAAAAGTTAGCAAAAACAATTTGAAAGTCAATTAAAAAATGAAGAAGCTGTAATTTATACACTAAATTTCAAATATCTATCTATTTTGTGTTGATATTTATATGGAGGATTTGAATATTTGTGACCTTCCATATAGCCAAGTAAACAAATATTATAACAAACTAAGATTCCAACGTAGTGATTTAATTAAAAATTTAATGTGAACTGATTAAATAAAAGGAGAGAATATATATAGTTGAAGTATGAAATATCTACATAATACGTTATGGTGGATCATTTAGCATAACAAATTCCAATTTCTTAAACTTTAAGGTCAAATGTTAAATAAGCTTGATGTACAAACAATAAATACACATGTCTCGCACACTTTGTAAATGGACTCAAGTGATCAAATGGAATCAATTGTTTTTTTTTGTTTTGCTAAATTAATAGTCAGTAGACTAATTGTGAGTCTTTTAGAAATAATCTCTCAACTAATTAGAAATAAGGTTGTGTGCTATTGAATTTTTTATTAGTAGGAGTTGTTATTTTTGTAGACTAAGCGATATGCAAAGGGTTAATCATCACTGCTTTCTCACCTCTTAAGCATTCCATCTACAAGTTATGACATTACTTTTTAGTTCGGATCCCACACCCACTCTGGTATATATTAATACTTTCTTTATGTAGAAAGCTTAGTTTAGTCAAGAATTTCAGTGCGAGACGATGATGATAATAATAATAATAATAAAGAATCATTCTTTACTTGACTTTGGAACTCCCCTTTTCTTCGTAGAAAACTTGTAAAGAGCTCATTGCTTAGCACCTCAACGAAGGGATTTTCAGACAATAAGATAATATACTATTGTAGAGAAAATTCAGATTTATAATGTAGTAAGGACCACATACAGACCAATGGGCCATGTAAGAATAAGCACCATGTCTTTTGAAGAAAGGAAAATTCGAAGAATAAGAACACCACATATATACATGTAAAAGAACTGCGTACAACAGATATACCATGACATAGATAAAGACAAAAGGCAAATACACAATAAGAAACGCTGCCTACCACAATATAATAGCTCCTCTCCACCAAGTTGTGTCGTCATCGTATGGAACAAAGATTCGGAAGTCATCTGATAAATGGAAAGAGGAGTTGCTAGTGGGAAAATCGTCTTATGATAGTGGAAAGAAGAGGAATCAGTGGGAGAATCACATAGTGTTAGCCACGTTAACAAATAACTAATGAAAACAACATTTTGATCTAAATTATTTGAGTTTTGAAAGGTTAGTTAATAAATTAAAAATTTTAAAAAGTTAAATACTAAATTAAAAAAATTAAAAATAACTATTTTTAAATTTGTTATTCACTAAAATGACAATGCATCACTTTCAAGTTCTAAAAATAATATTTAGAGATGACAATAGGCTGACCTATGAATCCAGACTTAAGTATTTTTAATTGGGTCTGGAGCTTAGATTGCCTAGGTTCAGATCGGTCTGAAGTCCAACTCTTTTAAGTAAAATAACATCATTTTATTTAGAAAAATTGGGCCTCGGCTCGGTCTAAACTAGGTAAATTAAGCCCGAATTTAATTACAAAAACGTTATTTTACACTTTTATTTAAAAAAAATATTTTTAAAAAATTGATGAGGCAACCTTATACTAATATCAACCACAACTCAACCATTTAATGGTCTCATAGCTAACAACTTTTTTATATATGATTTTTTTAAAAATTGTTTATATCCACTATATTTTAAAGACATATTAAAACTCAAAAGTAACATGTTTTAAACATTAATCAATGAATTACTTACTAAAAGTCAAATTAAGATTGTACTAAAATTTGAAATTTTTTCTACCACTTTAAATAAAATAGTTACCTTTTAAGTATGTATTAAATAAAAATTGGGGCATAACATAAGTACTATTTAACAAAATAACAATTGAGAAATTCAATTTAAAGTATCGCACGAAGTTCAAAGTCTTCAAACTCGAAAAGCTCGAACATTTAGCCTTTAGTAGGATGATATTTTTGACCCTGCTCGTTCGGTTTAACCCGTGTTTGCCCGAGTTAGTCGGGCCGCAGGCCAAGACCTATTGGCCCGTGGCCTGCCCACTTCCAATATACAAAACAACTTTATTTTTAACAAAACGATATGATTTTGTTAAAAATAATTTAAAAAAAAGGTCCAACTCGATCTGACCTAATATCATCTCTAAGCTTCGGGAATAACTCAAACCAAAGGACATTTGATCCAACAGTATTGATTCTCGCCTTTACTTAAAAGCAACCAAAAGAATTAGTGCTTCCACACTTTAAATGACACCGGCATTGGAAATGACATGTTCTGCGCATGTTACTGTGCCACTTTACTTTTGGTCTCGAGGGCAAGCCAAGTATTTGTTCTTGAAAGGGAAATCAAGAAAAGAGAGTTAGGCAACTTTTGACCAACTTTCAGTTTTAAAATGGTCAAAAAGTGACGAGTTCCAACTTTTTATAAAATCTTACATAAACAAGACCCGACACGTTAACGTTAATATGTGAAAAGCCAATTTGTAAGTGTTTAGTAATAGTTCGATACTTCCACGTTGACTTATCTTTTGAAGTTTATCATTTCAAGAGTATATTAATTTATCATTTTATTACTAACTATTAATATATCATTCATTTTTATATGATAATATATAATTTTTCGTTAAATTTTATTAACTACATATTAATAATAATAATAATAATACAAGTAAATTTCTTTTTATATTATATTGATAATTAACATAATTATTTTATATTTAATAAATTTTATTTATCATATTTAGATTTTAATACCAACATTTAAAACTATAATAATACTTGATAAGTGATTTACAAATTATATTTTTACAATTTCATCTATAAACAATAAAAAAATCAATGAAGTTATTAATTATTTTTAAAATAAAATTATAATATAAAATGAGAAATTAATCATTTCATTTACATATATTATTACTCAATAAATAAAAACTAACGAAATATATTATTAGCATAATTTATTTATTTATTTATTAGCTATTTAAAAATATTATAATGCAATAAAAATATTTTATTTTATTACTAACAAAACTCAGTCAAATTGATTCATGCTCTTCACCGACGCTCCGTTCATACTACCACTCCTCCATTATTGAGAAGTTTTAAAGATGATACAGTAAAGTCTATTTTCAGCAAGCCTAGAGTAGAGAACCCAAAACCAGCCAGATTTTCTTCTTGTGCAATATTGATGATTACTCCAACATTTCTCATGAAGAAGGCATCAGTGGTCCTCCAATCTACTCTGTCTACCTAGATGGGCATGAAATGTATGTCAATCATGTCAATGGACATTTCATTTGAGATGTAGATCTATCAATGTGTAATTCAGACTGTGAATGTTAGATAGATGAAGATTCAGATAGTGAAGACAAAGATTATGTCCCACGATGGAAAGAAGATCCTAGCAGAATGTCCAAGAAAAAATCCAGGTGCTAACCCCGCCACTCGCATCCAAGTAGCTGTATTGGAGAAGAGAAAAAGAGAAATTAAAAATG
>JAOQMM010000143.1:1505-24661 GCA_027563515.1 Erythroxylum platyclados | reverse complement strand
GCATTGGTATCATTAATCATAAAAGTAATAATAAAGTAATTCTATAATAAATTGAAAATATATTTAATTATTAAAATAAATAATTTTAATTAATATTATGAATTACGTAAAATTTTAAATTTTAAATATAATTTACTTTAAAAAAATTACGTAATCGAGAGTGTAACGTGGCACCCTAGCTAATTACCTTCCTTCAAAATCTCTAATTTCAAATTTCTAGTTTTTCTCTTCTGTTTTTTACACTCCCTCTAATGAGAACAGTCAAATTTGGTCATGGCTGAGTCGCTTTGCTTGATTCTTTTAATTTCGTGCGTTGTATGGTTCTGTAATTACATTTGTTTATACTCTCTCTTCTCAAGGCAACGCCCAACCAACAGTTGCATGGAGAGTCCTTTATCTGACGCATCAATCAGCAACAATGCGAAAAGTGTGCAGCGGATTGCAAAAGGAAGTTAAATCTTAAAGGACTGAAGTAGACACAAATGATTAAGTTAAAGGTAGTGAGGAATTAGTGACAAATGTAAAGAAAAGAGACTACAGGACGATAATGAAACTTGAGGAGTAAGTCAAGAAAATGAAATTGAAAATCGATTTATTGGTGGAACTGAAAGATTTAGAGTTGTTATTATTTAATTCTATTGTATGTTTCTCCCATACGTGTCTTTAATTATTTATTATATTATAAAAAACAGATGCAATATGCTTTCTAAAAGATATGCTTTTGCATGGGAAGAAATTTCATGAGGAACATAGCTGTTTAGTATATAATGGAATAACCAATACAACTGATGTTCACCAAAAAATAGAGAATGGGTAGCACAGAGCTTTCTTTGGAGGATATTGGCTCTTGGTGCATGTGGAGGGCAATCTAATAAAGTACCATCTTAAGATTCTCGGAATCAAAGTATATAAAGAATTGGTCCCATGATCAGCTTTTACTTTCTCAGCTAACTTAAAATATACAAACCCCGTTTGTCTTTTGCTACGATCTGTATACTTTAATCATACAGATGAATCATGTGTATATCCAATCCTTCAACTGTTACTTTCTTCACACTTAAAATCCACTCGCTTCCCCTAATTCTCTGTTGCAACAAACCATATCATGATTGTCTGTCTTCAATTTCTTCAAGCTTTTTTTATTTTATTTGCAACCAATCAAGATATTTCTAATTTTAATATAATGTACGCTAGGTTTTGGCTTCCACTACATCTTCAGTAATGAGTTTTTGAGTGAAAGGTAGGCATGACAATTGGCGGGTTAATTGAGCCGCGAGCAGAAATTTGTAGGCTCGACTGGGCCATAGGCTAAGCTCGGGTCAAGGCTGTTCCAACCCAAGGCTCACCTGGGCCACAAACCGGGCTCGAGCCAGGGTTATTCTGGCCCAAGCTCGACTAAGAGCAACAAAACAACATCATTTTTTGAATTTTTTTAAAAATAATAAATCAAGTCAGGCCGATCCTATCCACCTTGGACCCGTCTAGCTACAGCCCAAGCCACAGGCTAGTCAACCCCCAGCCGGACGATCTTCTACATCAAGATGACCAACATGTTTACTTTTAAGTTAATGATTGACGTTCTCGTTTGCTTTCCTTTTGATCCTTCTATATTTTTTTTAGAATTTATTTATAAATGAATTACTTTATTAGTATAATAAACCAATTTGGCTCGAGAAATGTTAATGTATAACGTATACATTATATACATTATATATTTATATAATAAGTATAAAGTATATTTTTTGTATATTCTTGTATAAATTTATGTATAAATATCTCCTTATTTATTAGTTTTACACAGACACAAATATAAAGCTTTCTTCACCTTCTTATATGGTATCACGCTTCTTTTGTTAAAAAGATAGCAATTTTTTGGTTCTCAACTTTCGAAGTTAATTTTGCTGTTTAAGTAGTGTTTGATATATACCAAACTCTTTTAATTTTTACCATGATCACAACAATACAAACTCTACCTCAAAAGGCTACCCCACACACCTTTATGGACCTAAAAAAGATTAGCATCAATTTATGAGATTTCAACTTTCAAAGGTTGAAGATAATATAAAACGACATTGTTCTGATCATTTCATAATCAACACTTTGTTGTTTAAGCTAAAGCAACAATAATACCTAGTCAACAAAGGTGACACATGTCAATCTCTAAGTGGTCCATATCTCCAAATACCATCTCCACATCATTGCTATACAGCACCATGTCGTCATCAACCACCACATTGTGCCACATCATTCGTAGCCCTGCTTCGTGGCCACATCAACATTTGGTCCCATATGACTACTATGTCATCCATCAGTTAGCATCCTACGTCATCGCTAGTTCAGTCGATACAGCTCAAATATGTTGACTAAACTTTGATTGATTGATTCAACTATTTTCTTACCAATTTTTTAAAAGTTAACCAATTTCTGATATTTTTGGCTTTTTAAAATCATTTTTTAGGGTTAAATTTATCAAATTCTAGCTTTAAAAATATGTTTCTTTTTTTGTGTGTTTTCAAACCTTATTGTTAAGGATTTATTTTTGTCTTGCCTGCACTATAAATACTTCTAAGCTTCATCAATACATTCTTTAACTAATTAATATCATCTTTGATGGATCTAATTATGTTTTGTAGGGTGATGAAATGTGTAGCTTTCTTAAAGGAAGAATTCTTTGGCATATAGTTACATGTGAGATACTCAAAGCTACTCAAAGGCCAAATGAAGTAGAGAATATATTCGTAGAACATATAATATCTTGAGATGGTATGAATCATCAAATTTAAACAATGTAATCAACTTTGATTTTCAGTAGTTTAATAGTGCCAAAGAGGTACAGAAACTTCTGTATCTAATGACGTCAATCAATTTCACCTTTATAGATGACTTTATTGCATGCAACAATAATCTAGTCAAATCATCTATAATTATGTACCTAAATTATAAAAGCTTAAGGATCATTTAGCTCTTGGAGACCCCACTTGGCCCAATACCCAAGCTACCACAATCTATGCTAATCTTCATCATCAAAAGCATATTAGGCATCTCTTTATAGCTCTTAGAGACGAGTTTGAACCCATATATAGCTCTCTTACGCATCAAGGACCTCTGTCAAATCTTGATACAGTAATCAAAGAATTGATTATGGAAGAAACCTGATTAAACACCCTTTAAATGGAGAAATATATTTTGTCTATAGACATTATTCGTGTCTCTCATGTATCTGACTGTGGAAAATGGCAAACAAAGTAACTTTTCTAAGTTCTCATAGTCTACTACCACTAATGTTGCCACAAAGGTTACAATAGAAAATACATCTAAATCTATAAATTCTCCTCAAAATATCTTCAATCTCTTCTGCAGTAACTTCAAATAGATTCTAATATTATTTCCTCTCTTGCTCTATCTGTCATACCATATACTTCTTCATGGCATCTTGATTATATTTATTGTAACCACATGACCTTTATCCCTTTCATATTTGACTCCTTAAAACATCCTTCAATTTCACTCGTTATCCATACAACTGATAAGTCTAATATGAATGTTCGAAGTGTACGTAATGTTCAAACATCTATGTTAATTTTACCAAACACTTTTATTGTTCCTAAACTCTCATTCAATCTTATTTCTATTGGTCAATTATGTGAACTTAATATTAACCTTTTTTTATTTGTCATTGTATTGTACAAGATCTATAGACGAGTGAGATCCTTGGGATAGGGCATAAAGTTGGATGATTATTTGAACTTACCTCCCTCTATCTTCCATCCAAACTTTTGTTGGTGTTATTACATCTAATATTTGGCACTCTCATCTCAGTTATCTTTTCGATCTTAGAATTGAATTTTTAATTTCTAGTGGTTCTTTATGTCAAGTGAAAATTTGAAATTTTGATTGTATCTCATACTAACTTTCTAAAAATCATACTTTAATTTTTACCAATGGGGATTCAATTTCTTTGGCATCTTTTGATTCGATTCATTCTGATATTTGAGGACCTGCACTTTATGAAACTATAGGAGGTTTACGATATTATATGATATTTGTTGATGATATCTCTAGATACATATAGATTTACCTTTTATGTTATAGGTCTGAAATATTTTATGTTTATTCTCACTTTGCAAGTATGGTTCAAATTCAATTTTTTTTGAATAATTAAAACTTTGTGTATTGATAATGCCATAGAATATGAAGAAAAATCTTTCACTCATTTTCTTGATCAATAAGGAATTATTGTTCAAATACCTTGTCTAGGTACATCTTAACATTATGGTAAGGCTGAATGGAAGCATTGATATTAGTTGATATTATCCAAGCTCTTCTCATTTCTTCTTCTTGTCCAAAAATGTTTTAGGGAGAAGCTACTCTTATATCTATCTATTCTATCAATCATATTCCTACTCTTATTGTAGGTAATATCTTTCGTTATGAATGATTATATAATTATGCTTCTGATTACCAAACTCTTAAAATCTTTAGTAATGCTTATTTTGTTCTTCTTAAGCATATGAATATACCATACTAGAACCATAAGCACGATTATATTATTTCCTAGAGTGTGGGATAGAACACAAAGGATATAAGTGCTATGATCCATTGTCACAAAGAATTCATATTTCTCGATATGTGGCCTTTTAGGAATATAAGATGTTCTTATCCCTTGCAAAATTTCGTGTCAATGAATCTTCTCTTCAATTTTTCTCTGATCCCTCTATATCTTTGTTTCTTGACATTCTCTTGTAGGATCATCTTATAGTTCTAATAATTCAACATAAACTACATCTAATCCCATCATCATCTCCACCAACTGTAGATCCATCATCTCTTTCAAATGATTCTTCTTTATCCATTCATTCATTAGAACCTCTTATATCTGAACTTGCTCTTCGTTGTACCAATTGAATAAGTCAACCTTATGTCCACATTCGATATTTTCATGTTTATTCTACTTTTATTTGCTTATATAAACCTCAAACATATTGCAAGGCCATTTTGGATCTTGTATAGCAGCAAATAATGACAAAAAAATCATAGGCACTTATAAGCACCAATACTTGGGATATGGTCAACTTACCATCAAGAAAGTTTATTATTGGCTACAAATGGGTCTATAAAATTAAGACACAAGTTGATGAATCAATTGAGCAGTACAAAGCCTAACTAGTTACTAGATGATTTATACAAAAGTATGGTATTGGCTATGAGGAAACATTAGCCTCTATATTCTTATAGAAGTTGCTGCTAGTAAGTGTTGGCCATTATTCCAAATGAATGTTAAGAATATCTTCTTTAACGGTAATCTTACAAAATAATTGTACATACAAAGTCCACCAGGTTACGATCATCCATTTAATAAGGTTTGTCAACTTCGTAAAGCCTTGTATGGATTGAAACAATCTCCTCGAGCTTGGTTTGTCAAATTTAGTTCCACTATTGGTCTCCTTAGTTTTCAATCTATATCCTATGATCATGCCTTGTTCACTCTTCTTCTTCTTTTTTATGTTGACGAAATGACAATTAATGGTGATGATACTCATGGTATTTCAACTTTTAAATCATTTTTACATCAAGAGTTTAAGATGAAGGATTTGGATAATTTGAGTTATTTTCTAAGTCTTGAAGTTTCATGTGATGGACCTAGCTATTATCTCTCACAAGCAAAATATGTCATAGATCTTGTCTCTTGATCAGACATCATTGACCCCAAGCCTACTACCACTCCTTTTAAACCCAGTGTTCATCTTTCTGCTACTAATAGGACTTTCCTCAATGATGGTAATCTTTATTACCAATTAGTTCACTTGCTTACAAGAAAGATGTAAACCCAGTGTTCATCTTTCTGCTACTAATAGGACTTTCCTCAATGATGGTAATCTTTATTACCAATTAGTTCACTTGCTTACAAGAAAGATGTATATATATATATATATATATATAAACAATATATTTCATTTCAAAATGGAATTTCCATAAAAATGAATAGACCCTAATAAATGATGAAAATTTCATGTTGATGCCAAATTAGACTACAAATCTACAACAATGCTTTTTTATACGTTCATTCTAATTCTTTTTTTATCAATGAAAATATAGAAAAAATAACCTTGGCTTCAAGGTAGAGGTATAAAACGTATGTTTGATGAGTTGATAACTTTTCTCATTATAGATATTTCTTATCAATCTGTTCCCAGACCTCCCAACTTTTATAATATTAATTTGTTCTCGTAAACTTTTTCTATTATTAGTGGGAACTCGTCAATGTTTTTTAAAAAGATATGATATTTTCAACTGGTTTCTCAATTTTATTTTTATTACAAAGGCCTCATTCCACCACTGCCACCTTCCACTGGAAACATCATCACCAACACCATTTTTTATAGTTGCCTCTGTATCTCTCCACCTTCAATCCCACCCCATCACCATCATAACACATTAACACCCCATAAATGGGAACAGATCACCTGTTCCTATTTCCTTGTTCTTATCCTGTTTTATTAGCATCCACCTATTTAATAAATAAGATCCACAAAAAATGGATGAATGGATGTTTATGGAATAGAGTAGAAACAGAATAATGAGAACAAGTGATTTGAACCCCCCTCATTAGACATTGTCCCATTACCACCACCATAAAGAAACATTACCATTTTCAACATTCCATAAATCTGATAAATATTTAAAACATTTATAAATTTTAAACACTTATTCCATAAATCAATTAATAAAATAAGTTATTTTGTCCGTATTTTCTTTTATAATTTTGTAACCTATGAGAACAGTCCCATAATCTATAGAAATTTTATATCTTCAAACTAAAATTTTGATCGTAGAATATTTGATCAATGATCAAAAGTCATAAACATATTGAAACTATATATTAAATTGCAGGAAACTTTTAAAAACATAATAATGCCACAAAAATTATAATAATCTATAAAAACTCGTCTTTAAAATAGTTACAAGCAATCAGTTAAAAATCTGACGACTAGAAAACGCTACAAATAGTTTATATAACACTAGGGATTGGGTTAGGGTGTTTCAGCTCGTACTTTTTCACCTTCCTTTGTTTCATAAGAGTTGAAATATCGGCATATGGCATCACCTTAACGGTTCGTCCACTTTGGGCTTTCAGTCGAACTAGTTCACTGTGTGAACTCGCTCTTCAATACTCCTTTCTGTCAAACTTTTCGCTTCGACGTTTACCCGAAGTACCTTGTACTTCACGTTTAAGACAGTGACCAAAAACCAAAATGTAAATAACATCAATAATAAGATTTCGTCACACATGGCCTAATTTCTCGGATTGCGTGACTCAACATCAAAAACATCTCGTCCCGTTCCTCTACGTGTTTACGACTAGGACTCACGTTGACCTTTTGCAACTTACAAATGAAGGTATTTTAGGCCAAGCCAAAACTCATACGAAATAATTATTAAAAAATATATGTGAATTCACTCTTAAAATTATCATTAAAAATTAATTGCGATCATTCTAATTTAGAATTTTCATCTGATTAATCGATCCCTTTTTTAACAGATTGACCCGGAAAAAAATAAATGTCCAAAAAATATGTTTAAATGGAACTTGTTTACCTACTGATTAAGAACAAAAATTAGAAAAGATGATCAATTCTTGTTTAGGTATTTAGTATCTTTGGGAGAGGACCACTCTAAACTTAGTCTAATGATTAGAATGATATTAAGAACAATATCTCATTTACCAAAGTTCTTATATATTGAAATAAAAGGCGTGTTATAGAAAATCAATCGGAAAAAAGGAAACACACGTTGCTGGTGGACGTCACGGCCACGTGCATAATCAGTAGCTCCACGTTGGATTCCAAATGGCAGATCGTAATTTGCAAGGAATGTCAAGCCCAAACTCTTTTCTAACTGTCCAGATCTAACCTTCATAAATGAAAAATCCTCAGAATGACCAAATCAAAGCCACTTGCCGCTGGCTTCCTGCGCACGATCTGATAACGGTAGGCGGTGCAATGTCACGTGTCAGCATCAGGTTCGTCTGTGCTCGCTATAAAATCACCCTTAATCCTTATCAATATCGACCCTTCCCAAACTTAAAAATTCCCACATTTTTAGTTTGAGAGAGAGAAAGAAAGAGACGCACTTCTGTTGGTATTTACCGGCGTTCTCTAATTCGCTTGGTGCAGGTCGGGAACTGCTTGGCTTCTTCGCCAAATGGCGAGATGTGACTAGATAAGATATTGTGGAAGCAAATCGGATCCCGCCTTGCATCAACTGAATCGGAGGCCGCGGTAAAAGTGGCTGACGGGGGCTTCTTTCTCCGGCGACATTCAGATCTCTCAGGTTCCCACTTTGCTTTATTTGTTTCTAACCAAACATATATTCTTTTTATGTTTATATAGCTTCTGGATTGTTCTCTATTGATCTGACTGCACTAGTTTTTTTTTAGATCTGGTGGAGTTTTGGTGTATATTAGATCTTACAAGTACTAGCTTCCGTTATTTTCTTATCCACGTTAATTGAACTTCCCGCATGCGAGCTTCGATTTTGGTGAAGTTGGTGTAGTATTTGTGTATGAGTGAATAAATATGTGTGCGCCCGCGCGATTGAACTTCATTGCAGTAGTACTGAGCCAATGAATATGATTTTCTGACTGTGTCATATGAGTGAATAAATATGTGTGCGCCCGCGCGATTGAACTTCATTGCAGTAATACCGAGCCAATGAATATGATTTTCTGACTGTGTCATTATTCAACTAATTATATTTTCTGTGTTAGTATGGTTCTCTTTAAGTGAATGTATAATTGTTGATAATCTATTGCCGTTGCTGTATTACTGTATAACTAGAGGTAGTAATTCAGAACGGGAACCGTAAACCTCTTTGCCGTTTTTTTCCTAGTGAGACATCTATTTCTGCATAGGGTTATTTTTTCTGTTAATTTCTTCGCAACGAAAAGGAAAAACCTAAAATATATTCCGTGATATGTCAACACATATCACATAATCCACTGTTTAGTTCAACCCATAGACATAATTTTGTTGAGTTGTAGTCATTAGACTAATGGACATGATTGTTGATGTTATTACTAATTTAAGGTAACTTGATCTACGTCGAATGGTTGTCGTAGGGGTAACTGAACTTCGCAAATTGTTTTCATATCATTCATCTTAAAGACTGCAGCTGATAAAAGCATCTGATCTAAATTTTGAAAGCTCGAGGTTAGAGAAATACCGGGCGGATCTAGTTAATGCCTAATAGGGGAAATGCTCCTAATAGGAAAATTTTAATTTGCCTCCACCAGTGTATAAAAAGTCATTTTGCCCTCGCTCATTCTGTCACTAAATATTCGGCGCCACTAAACCATAATTCTGGACCTGCCATGGAGATAGATATTGATATGGAAGTTAGCAATGACTGGCTTTATATGGGATTGGATGTTATGAATTTTCATTTTCTTTTAACTTCTGTAGTAACCAGTTGCTGTGTGTTTCTTAAGAGTAGCAAAATGATTTGACGTTATTAACTTGAAATTCAGTGTAGAGCATCATTTTGGTTTCATCTTTGTTGTGAATCTTCTGGCTGCCTAAGTATGCTTCGTTAGTCGTTTGTCTTCTACATTTATCATTTGAAGTATTACAAAATAGGCAAACGATTAAGAATATAAGATTAAGCACCGATGCTGGTATTTACCTACCCTGGACGCCTGTTCATGTGCAGTTGGATAACTCTTTCATCATATTTGATTAATGAAGTGTATGATGTCATAAGTAGACTGCAGAAATATTCATGCCTTATTTGTCACTCTATCTAAAAAGTTAACGTATTCAGTGCACAAGGCTCTCCGCTTTGCGAGATCTAAGGAGGGTTATAATGTACGCGGTGTTTGATTTGTATTTTTACAACAAAACTGTTTTCATCACGAACTGTATCTTTTTTCCTTTTTTTTTGTCAATTTATTTTGTAGATTAGTTTCCTTTGTCTTTATTCTGTTGCTGTGATTTGTATGCTATTGAATTTGTCTTGTGAAATACTACCATATTGGAATGCACTCTTATATTATAATCGAGTTCCCTCTTTGTTCTTATTCCACGTATTAAGGTGGAATATTAATAGATTACTATATTTCAACTGCTCGTAGTTAAAATATGACCACTTAAGATTATAAATTATAAATTACAATTTTTATTCAATTAATCTTCGCAATTTAGTTGAACGTTAAATAGTTCAATTCGATTAATATTGGAGATTTAAATGTATCTTTCGGAGCTTTAAAGGTTAAAACTGTACGTTGCAATAAAAATTTGAAGGATTTTTGTTTGTCAGGTCTTCTACCAATGAAATTGTTTTTATTGCTGGTGCTACTGTACTGGGCTTTATGACAATTTCTCCGCTGGTTTCCTGTATTGCACTGCTTTCTGATCATTGTCTGTGCCTGTTACCCCTAAAGCACTTCTTTTATATCTTATGGGGAAATATAACGCCTTCTTCAGTGGCGGACATAGCACGACTGTTATACCTCTCTTTGTATTTGAAGCGACTTGAGTGATATGATGAAGCTCTGTGTGCCTAAGCTGAAATCATGTGACGAAGCGCTATTTAGTCCTTAAAATGTCAGTGGTCGGCACCTAAATTGTCAAGGCATATCTGTCGTCTTTATTTTGTTTCGTCAGGTTGCAATAATTTGCTTTTTTGACTGACTGTTTATTGTTCCCCTTTTCCTGCTTCCAAGTTCCAATTCAACCGTTATTCAATTATTTTGCCCTCATTGGAATTGGTCATGACCGCCCTCCCGGCCTTCCCTAAAGTAACTGTCCTTTGTGTGTATTAGGATTGAAATTGGCTTGTAAACTTGTTGGAATATTATCTACTTAAAAAATAACTTTATCAAATGACCCTTCTGCTTAGACACTAAAATAGCCATAGTATATGATAGTAGCTATCATTCTCCCTAAAGTTTTAGCTTTGATAAGACCAAGGTTAAAAGGATATCGAGCGGAGCGTACCCAATGTGCAGCAGCTGTGCCACATGTAAGGGGGCAATTGTCCCTTCATAGTTTTTGGTCATTATTTATCAAAATCATTTAATTTCATTTTCCCCCACTGCTCTCTGTCATTGATCCACAATCTTCCTATTAGTTCACGCCAGTTTTAACTTCCAACTAATTAAAAATATTAATTATAATAAAAAAAATTAAACTTAAGCACTTCTACCTCTAAACTAAAAGTAAACATATTAGTTAATCTTAAATGCTTCGATTATAACAGAAATAAACTTGAGCATAAAATTTTTTTAAGTTTCTTTTATAAAGGAAGAAAATTAGTTTTAATCTATTGACGAACAACTAACATAAAAGAACAAAATAGAAAATAAAAGACATGATAGATCTAAAGATTAAATTTTAAATTAAATATTTATGTATAATGCAAAAGGGCTTTTTGTCCCATACCAAAAAAAAAATACAAACGATATGTAAAGAAAAAAAATTAATAACCCAAAATGATATATTTTTTAGGAATAATATATTTAAAAGGGTCTAATTTTTAAGATTTTTTAATTTAGTTTATCAAAATTTTGAAATTAAAAGGTTATTTATGATAATATGGTATGTTTAAATTGTTAAAGTTTTAAAGGGTTGGTTATTTAATTAAAATTTTAAAATTAAACATTGTAGAATTAGTTTTTTTATTTTTTTACAAGAAAAGAAGTTTAAATAAAAATTACATATAAAAAAACTAGCAGTTTAAAATCCGTGATTAATTCGTAATTTGAAAAGGATTAGCGTTGCGTGAAACAAAAAGTATCCTTCTTACTTTTATATTACTCCCTTGACAGCAGTTTTAGATTGGTCACACCCCACAAGTGATAAGCCCCAATTAATGAAAGGGAAGATGGTGCGCTTGTGTGCGTGAAAATCCGAAATACCTTCTCGGCAATCTTTACTTTTTAGCTGTTGAAACAAAAAAGTTTTAACAGAATACAAGTTCCATTCCCATGATATGATATCTGGAGGACAAGGAAGGATTGGCAAATTGAAAAACTTGACTGGGTTGTATATGAAGGTGTAACAGGTAGAAAAAAAATGTATATAGTAACTGCAAGTCCTTCTTGAGTGGGCACATACTGTAGACCACAGGAAAATTTGTATGCGAGTCTGCCCCTATAACGTAAAATATCTTTTGCCAGAAAAACTAAAACCTGTTAATTTCATCAAAAGTCTGGTGACAGTTACTCCATTACTATACCAAGAAATGTCTAATCGTATCTGACGCGTCAACGGATGTGACAGCAATAAGTGCTGAGTAGGGTAGCAAAGGGCTGCCAACTTTTCAAAATTCAATTATACAATTTCAACAAATTTAATACAAATGGCAACAAATTCTTGGGGAAGTGGCCCAAACGATCTATTTAAACTTTGATTTTTCTTACAAAAACTAAATGTTCGGTCATTAAATTTTTGAATGGAAAAGTTATTGTTTTTTTAATAATAAAGGAAATTCTTTACCAAACAAAGTACATGAAATACGAAAGAGAATTTATAAAGTAGCTTAGCGGTTAGTGCCTGTGCCTGTGGCTGCAATGATGAGTGGGTTTAAAATCAGAGGGGACATATGACACAGCCCCTCCCCTCCGACGCCTCTCTGGGCCCTTGAAACCTGGAGCTTACCACTGTCTTCCGCGTCTAGCTCCCACTTTTATTACCTCTTCCGCTTCGCTCCAAACACAATATGGTGGAAGTTGCGAGCATTTGCCATTAAGTGAAGTTTAGTTTTACTTTATTACTATTTTGTCTACATCTATGCACATGTAAAGGAGCGTAGATAATAGATTCCCTTATAATTTGAATTTTGATTGTTTGGGATTGTATCTTAATAATTAAATATAACTAAGAATAAACTTCCTTTTTCTTTTTCTTTTTTTACTTCGTATTGTAAATGCAACATATCCTAATAAGTGAAACTGAAACATATTAGGGTAATTTAAAAAAAAAAGACTAGCATATGATACCTTTTATACTTTTACATTTAAAAAAAATATTTGATTCAAGATCAATGATGTATATTAATTAATTTAGTAGTGCGTAATAAGATAGATTTTAATATTTAACAAAAAGTAAAGATTAGAGTTAGAAATGAATATAGTAGGAATTGGACTAGAGAAGAGAGTCGATGGAAGTGAAGACAGAAGATAGAAATGGGAATTGGATCCACCAGTCACCACCACCAATCCACAGTGGGACAGAGGCTAAAGTGACAAGACCTCTAAAACCAAAAATGAAGCTATTCAAAACTCTCAAGACTCAGCTCCTTTCTTTTGCCTGGCCCATGCCCATAGTAGGAGCTGGTAGTTAAGTAATATACATATATCTCTATGCAACCATCCACATCATATTGATGCCTATCCCAAATTTTCTTTTTTTTTTTTTGTAAAATTAGTTTAAATTTTGAAATGGACATTAAACAAATTAAAAATGGTACGGACATTCTCTAAATGTGGTTGAACTTAATTAGATAATTGTTTAAAAGGTGGGCAAAGATTAGAGATGACATTGGGCTGGGCTATGAGTCGATGTCTCTAAATTTTTAAAAAATATTTTTTTAAGATTAAAAGTGTAAAATAACGTCTTTTTTTAATTAAGTCATAGCCTAAATTATCTAGACTCATATCTGCCATAAATCTAATTATTTTTTACTTAAAATAATTAAATTTCGAATCAATCTAAATTTAGCTCCTTGACTTGTTAAAAATATATAAATTTAGGCCGATAATTCAGCCTATCACCATCCCTAACAAGCATAATTCCAGTGTCATAAGGACTTGTGAGACTGGTATGTTAATGTCAACATGCAATGTGGCAGTTTGTGTCATAAGGTCTCAATCCAAAAACCTTCAACTTCCATGTGACACAATAGACTTTTGTGGATTGTGGTTATGTTTAAGTAATAAACAAATAATTTAAAACACTTTTTGAGTTTTGATTAGCAACAAAGGCCGTTTCGAGATCAACAATCGGCGCTGGAGGAGCCAAAATCAAGCGGTCCTCGTGCTCCTCAGCCAACTTAGAATAATAGGAATAGGCCCACGCATCTCTCTCTTTGTCTCTATCTATTCAAATTATTTATCATAAATGGCCCCCCTGCCCCATTGGCCATTAGGCATTAGCATTGCTCTGTCTCTGAGCCTCTGTGATTGCAGAGAGGAAAGGAGAGTTTTCTAATCTACTCTTCCAAATTACTGTTCTGGAGTCCTGCAGGTTGGTTGGTTGGTTTCGTATTTACTTCCCTCTCCATTCTTGCATTTACTCTCTCCTCTTCTCCATTTATCCTAGCTGCGTGTGATACTGATGCCACTGTTTGTTTGTTGTCTTGTATTTTAGTTATTCGGTGTTACAAACTTCAAATTTGGATTTTTGCTGATTGCAGGAAGGGACAGGAGAGATATATAAGCACATCCACTTCAAGTCCATAGTCTAATGTACTTCATGTCATTTGCAGACAGCAGCTTCGAAGAATCAAGTGCTTCTACAGGTTCTTTCAAGGTTTGTTAAACATCTGTTATGATCTCATATTGCTTTCTCTCTCATTACCTGTTCTTTTTCTTTTTTCTACATTCAATGTAGCCGTCTCTGCATCCCATTTCATACTCATTGTTTCCTGAGAACACAATATCACCAAAAACTTTCTCTTCTTTGTCAAAATGATTAGACTTTACATGTCCCTCTTTCTCCTTCTTCTTTAATTATGACAAAAGACATTGTTTTGCCTTCATTTTGGAACTTCAAAACACAGTTTTCCCCTCTTTCTGTGCGGTGGTTCTCGAGAAGTACATTCACTGGAACTTAAAATGCAATGAAATTTCAGTGCTGATTTATTTTTAAGATTTTACATTGATTTAAGCTGAAAAGATATCCCAATTTGCCCTCTCTTGTTTGGTTACTTTTGGAGCGCTACTTTTGGTCACCTTGCGGTTTGAGATCAGAGGTGAAAAGTACATAAGGAATCTACCCAAAGTTTTATTATATGGCAGTGCCCTTTTGACATCGAATCCAAAATATATTACATACTATTCTTTTTTCTTGTTTTTTACTTTCTCCTATTTCTCTAAGTTCCATCCTAAAGTTTTGAACTTTACTTTCACTTTTCATTATGCCTCTGACGCCACCTGCCTTTATCTTGATTAGCCTTTCGTATAAGATTTGAATCTGTTCAAAATTCATTCTTTTGTATCATTTACTCTCCTCTCTTCCAGTCAGATTGATCGATATGTTTGTTTCATTTTTTGAGTCAAATTTACTTTGAACTGATCTGTCAGTTCGGCTTTAAATATTATTGCTCTCAATCTGAGACCTTTTGGCACAGTAATCGAGCTGTTATATATTAAGGGACTCGTATTGTTTATTATTCTGAGTAAAGTTTGTATATTTATTTCCAGTTAGCGAGATTACTTGATTTATGAAAGTGGGTCATGCTTAAACGATATAATAGTCTATTTGTTTACTTGAAGACCAAAAGGGAAGCTTTTTGATGTACTAAATTTTAAAAAAATGTATAAGTTGTGTGCTCATTGATGTAGGGGCAAGGTTTTGGCATTCTCATTCAAAGGAACTGATATTTCCAGTAATCTCTGCAACGATTGAAGAGATTATTGTCAAAGAAAAAGATGATGATGATGAGTAGAAGGTTGGCTTGTTGCACTAGGGACAGAGAGACTAGCATTGATTTTGATGAACAAGAGAGTAAGATCTACTGTTATCATTTTCTTGAACTATTGTTTGGGTGAGTTTTATGTTAAATAATTAAATCACTGTGATTGATGCAGTTCATTCTTTTTATAAAACTTGCAAAACAACGTTGTTTGTCATGTAACAAGCACCCACCACATGGAGTGGTCCATTTTGCAAATGTACAAATTTGACTTGTTTCCTCAAATATAAATTTCCTTCATTTGCTTAACAGTAACGTGTTCTAGTTCTTGGGTCATCAGGTTGGTTAGTCAAAGTAAGGGATGAGGTAGGGCCCATAACGTGTCAGGTAACCGGTGGGATATCTCAGAGGCCTTAAAGAGAGTGGTAGCCATTAAAATGCGTCAATGGTGCCCTCTATTTAATTCTGGGCACAACATTTATGGTGTCTTAAGAAGAGTGATGTCCTTGTCCCTTGAACTCAGCATGGCTTTTCCCTCCATTGTTGGAAAAGTGTTGTGTATATTTCCAAACTTCATTCCTAAGTTGTGAAATTTGAGGTCATTCTTAAAATTTAAGGTTAGGGGTTCCACTTCTTACTCCCGTAGTGTTTGCCATTAATATTTTTAGGGCCTAATAACAAGTGGTGCAGTGGGGACTCTGGACTACCTAGACTTGAAATTTCCCGTGATAATGGATATATTTCATAGTCTAATTAGGCTCCCTTTTCTAGGTGGGACCAACAAATGGGCCATTGACATGCTAAGCACATGGGGGTTTATCTTATATGTTCAACCTTTTCTTTTGTATGTGCATCATGTATCATTCAGAGACGGTAAGGTTGAAATCAAAGATCATGGGCCTATGCCATTATATAATGTAAAGATCACTGTACCAGACACCCCACTGAGTGCTTAGTAATTGTATCACTATAGTTTCTGTGGTTGATGCAAAAGTGGGGAACATTGTGTGGTTTTATTTTTTATTTGATTTGAGCTGAAATGGAGTTACTAACTGGAGACCCAAATTTCATTATCTAAAGGACTTTTGGTCCACACACACCATGGAAGTCCTCTCTAGTCATTGTGTAAGTGTGTGCTGCATATTTTGGAACGTTTTAACAACCTTTAGCGACTGCCTGTCCACAGTCGCTTGGTGTCTAAAGAAGACAAATCATGTCAAGTCTTGTAGCAACTTGTTCCCAAGGGCACAGGGATAGGCCTATTCTTGAAGGAAACTTCCTTCTCATCTTGTGGTCCTGTCATAATTATGCACAAGGAAACTTGTCTTTCCTATATGTACTTATGTCCTCTATAGAATCTGAAAAGAAAGTGTTATTGCCTAAATATCATAGACATGTTTAGATTTCATGGAATCACGATACAATGGTGCATTTGCAAAAGAGAAAAAAGATCTTGTTTGTTTATATTAAGCGTCTGAAACAGGTTACATATGCTTATATCGACAATGGTGTCAGAATATGAGAATTTTATTTTAGGGTTAGAGAGAATGTTATATATGTCTTGTAAATGACTTCTAATATCAACATTTGTTTGCAAGTGCTTGCAACTTATTAGACAATAATGACCAAAAGGAACTGGTAGCTGTTACACTTCCATGAGAGAAGCTTGTTGGACTATGGCTGCTAGATGTGGAGTGGTTTAGATCAAGTATTAAGAAACATTTCCTTATGAAGGGAGCTTGTTTTTCAAATCATAGGCATAATCAAGAGGCTGTGCAGTTGAAAATACCATAAAATGAAAACTTAAATATTGAGTCTAATGAGGATTTAAGGTTAAAAAAAATGAGGTCATGCACATGTACTGAAAATATAATAAAATGAAAATAGAGCACTATGCATCTATTTATGATATTGAACAGTACAAAGGTCATGAACTTCTTGTGATCATCTCCCACTTTGATAAATTTTTAGGAGCAAGCAAGTTGATGCAAGAACTCTTATGTGATCTAAGTCTTTCCATTGTTTTAATTATAAGGTTTTGTGATGTTATATCATTGCATACACCCAATTAACATGAGAAGGTTTTAATTTTGCTTCACATACGTAATGTTTTTGACCATTGTTTGTGAGAGTGAAAAACTTCCATGAGATCACCGCAACTTGTAACTGAAAATTACAGGAATCATGAGTTATAATGGACTTGAGACTTGCATTATAAACAATCAGTCGTATGAAAATGAAAGTGGCACGAGCAGAGGAGATGGATGCATAAGTGACTCGTTGGATGATGATGAATCAAGCTGTTGTTCTAGCAAAGATGCTTTTGGATCATTTTCTTCTAAATGGTTGATGATGAAGAATGATGAAAGTTTGGATGAATGGGACCTTTCAGCAAGCCCCCAACACTTTTATGTGAAAGAGAAGCCAGCTTATGCCATTCACTATTCTGACAAGGAAATAATGAAGGAAAAATTTGCTAGGCTCTTACTGGGTGATGATATTACAGGAGGGCGTAAAGGCATCACTACTGCCTTAGCATTATCCAAAGCTATAACAAATCTTGCAGGTATACTGTAAACATTTTTCTATGTTGAAACTTCAATTGCTCTTTCTTTCTTTGATTTTTGTGATGAATTTTCCATCCCAATTGTCCATGAATTTTCAGTTCTTAATCAATTGTTAATGGTTTTTAAATATTAATCTTGTCCTCCATATTATCTCATAAAGTTTTTGATGTTCAAATTACTTAAAAAGTATGCCAAAACAATTCATTCATTTTGCAAATAGTAATTCTATGGTCATTTCTTCTAACTCTTAAAAGGTTTTCTTTTTTCTTTTTTCTTTTTTTTTTGATGAAATTTAGCATCTGTATTCGGGGAAATGTGGAAGCTAGAGCCATTGAATGAGGAAAGAAAGAATAAATGGAGAAGAGAGATGGACTGGTTGCTGTCTCCTGCAAACTATATGGTGGAGTTAGTTCCTGCCAAGCAAAATGGTGCCAATGGCCGGACCTTGGAGGTACTCTTTATTTATTGCGACACATTAGAGTAACTTTAAGTTTTTTATATGGCTCGGAAAATCTCATAGTTACTTGTTATATTGAGGCAGATAATGACTCCAAAAGCCCGTTCAGATATCCACATGAATCTTCCAGCACTTCAGAAGTTGGACTCTATGCTAATTGTAGGCCATCTCTTCACTCCTACAATTTAATTATTAATCATTGATTTGGCATCATATTCACTGCTTTGGATTCATTTATCTTTACAGGAGACACTGGATTCTATGGTTGATACCGAGTTTTGGTACTCGGAAGTAGGAACTCGGGCAGAAGGAAAAAGCAAGAGCGCAAAGCAGAGCAAGAAATGGTGGCTACCACAGCCTCAAGTACCCAGAGCTGGGCTTTCTGAATTGGAAAGAAAGAAATTGCTCCATCAGATCCAGATGGTTTATCAAATATTCAAAGCTGCCAAAGCCATCAATGACCATGTTTTGCTTGAAATGCCTGTGCCAGAGATTATTAGGGATGCACTTCCCAGAGTAAGCGTACTTTCTCTCAAGTACCATTCTTAATTGCATAAATCTGTATGCATTTTCTCAACAGACCTTTATTGCTCTTTACCTCTATATCCTCCACTTTGTTCTGATAAAGGGCCTGTTTTGCTTCATTATATCATTTAGTTTAATGCACTTATGATTTATCTTAAACTTAGGCCAGCACACTATTGCTGCAAGTTGGGTTTTATATATGCTGGTGGTGAAATAGTTCAGCTGTTGAAAATGAAATGAAACATTGATTTAAAAAAATTTTCTTGAGAAATTGGTGGATATTTGGAAGATACCTTTGTTCACTGATTAACTAGACAATAATGACAGAGGAGATTAAGTTTTAGATTCAGATACTTCTAGATGAACAGTATGGTGACATGTCTTGCTTTTTCTTCTGCCAATTTTTACAGTCTGGCAAGTTGAATCTTGGTGAGAACCTGTACAAAGTCTTGACTGCAGGCTCGAGCACAGCAGAGGAAATGCTTAATTCTCTTAGATTGAAATCTGAAAACAGTGCCTTAGAGGTCTTTAACAAGCTGGAATCTGCAGTGTTTGTGTGGAAAGAAAGAATTACAGCACAAACTAGCAGTAGATCTCCTGTTCGGACTTCATGGTTACCTGTTCGGACATCATGGTCTTTTGTGAAAGACCCGTTGTCAGAGATTGACAAGTCAGAATCTTTATTAGACAGAGGAGAAGCCCTTATGAGGCAGCTGAAGATGAGATATCCAAACCTTTCTCAATCATTTTTTGATATCATAAAAATCCAATACGGAAAGGTGAGTGGAAATTGAGTCTAATCTTCTTTTCTTTTCCATTGATTCATGGAATATTGCAAGTCAAATCATCGATACATAAAATTTCACTTCATCTGATTCGGAATAATTGCATGTGTTTATTTCATTAGGATGTGGGGCATTCGATCTTGGAAGCCTATTCCCGAGTTCTTGGAAACTTAGCTTACAGCATATTGTCTAGGATGGGAGACATTGTGAAACAAGATATTGTGAGCAATCCCAATTCCCCTGTGGCAACTGCTTACTTTCCAGGAAAAGACATAGCTTTGAATCAGGAAAAGCTGCAGCAAATTCGGCATTCACTTACTGATCAAATGAACAAGGTTGATGGAAAGCATCAACAATGTAATGCTTCTGAATGGGAATTTTCGGACACTGAGGGCAGGGAAATCTCTGTGAATTCTACACCTAGTCGAAGTCGAGTATGGTGCATTAGTAGAGAGGCTTGTATTGGTATGTCTCCCATTGGTTCACCATGATAGAAAGAGAGTTTAAAATCAGGCCTTGTAAATGGCATTATTATGCAGCTCAGGAATATAAAGAAATTACTATCAGCTTTTACCTCTCATGAGCTTAATTTTGATTATAGCTTGTTGCCTATGTATATTGCAAACGAAGATAAGAGCAACTCAGTTGCTTGGTCGTGATCATTTACGATCATCTGTAGAAGTTTAATTTGATTTCTACTATTGGAGATATCAGTTGTACCGTGGTCATCAGTATAAGACAACAAATGCATGCTCTGCTATACTCTAAATCATTTCATGCTTTCATGCTCTCTAACATCTCTACTCTTTGAGTAATGCTTTTCCCTTTCAAAAGTTTTTTTTACGTAAGAAAACCATTTTGGAAAATATCAAATAGCAATGCAAATATTAGATTGGATAGCATGGAAAAAATGTTTCGCATATGAAAGGACAGATTTTACATCAGATTTCCATGTTTGTGAATACTAGTTCTGCAGAGTATCATAAACTAGGAAGTCGAAGCAGTTGGCCGGAACAAAACAATCATTGTCGAAGGTTCAAGGACCTTCCTTTGTCATATACTATACCCTCATTGCATGCAAGACAAGCATCTGCTGCACTAATCTTTAAGCATACATCATATACCAATCCTTATAAGTGTAGAAACGTGAACTAAATAATGTCATACAATGAAAAACGTTACAAGGTTGGTCTGTACCCTGTACATTATACACCAAAAGTTGTAGAAGTTCATAAAACTTTTTCTTCATTAGCGGCATCACGTTTTGACGACTACCTCCAGACACTAATCATCACACCTGTCCCATCACCATGGAAGAACAATCCGTTAGGACCGCTCTGCATTGCTCGCACCTCTGTTCTTGCGAAGATCCTTCCCTTCGCTGTGAGTGAAGGTAACTCGTACATTCGAACAGTCTTGTCCTTACAAGAACAGAACAAAATTGGTTTGCCGTCATCGTTTTCCATACCAAACATATTTACAACTCCTTGACTTCTTTGTGGGAGTAAATTGTTTCCAAGTTACCTGCTTGGGACATATCGCATACTCGTACAGAACCATCTAGTGAAGAGTTGTACAGAGCACGAGCCCAACAGAGAAGCCATGTCACTGTATCTTCATGTCCTACAAGCGTCTCCAAGCAGCCAAACTTTTCAGGATCCCAAATTCTGATTCTACCGTCCGTTGAACCTGAGAACCTGAAAACGTTGGGGGCTTCAAATGCATGTTTTCCTTTGATACTTGAAACTTTATAATTAGATGTATTCCTCTATATATAGGACTTAATAACAATGTGTTTTCATTTATGCATAGACTTATAATTACAAGTCTTTTCTTTTCAGGTGAGACTTATAACTAGACTCCTTTCTATTGTCCTCACTGCTCGAGTAAAAAGCTACAGGAAGTTACATAGGTTTCAGTTCAAATTTTTTAATTGTATTATCTTGTTGAAATTTTTTTTTCCTATGTTCTTAACTGAACTACAGGATACTTGGCAAGTGCGTACAAATACAAAATTGGCAGTGAAAGTTGATAATTTTCATACATATATTTGCGACTATAAGGATTGATATCAAGCTAAATCTTTCTTGGCCTTCTCTTTCTTAAGCAAGTAGTACCTTTCAGCTTCAGGAACAGCCAAAATGATTGCTTGCAGCTTGTGTTCAACTCCTCAATCTTGCCATCAGCCTATCATTTGTAAACATGCCTAGAAAGACACTGCTGATGGTTTCCCAGCTTTCAATCAATGGTAAAGCAATAATTACTATAGACCCAGCTGTACCCCAAGCTATTGCAATCACAGCCCAGAATGTGAAGTAGCCCTTGCTAAATTCACCTACAATTACAAGCACAGTTCTAGTCAACATTATTGACACACCACTGCAAGCATATAACTTATGGCTCTCTTTTTCATTACATACACAACATCTGAAAAGGTTTAAAACTCCTGGAATCTTCACAAAACTTTTAAACTTTTCTTAACCAAGATAGAGTGATTGCACTTACCGGCAGGAAGGGTCTGGAGAGGCCATAAAACAACAATCAAAACAGTGAAGCCAACACCTGATAGGGAACTAGGTAGAGATCTCTTATTTAGCTATATTAGTTATAGGAATGGATACAATAGTGGCTGGAGTTTAACTCCCCCTCCTGGAAATCCAGGCCAATGAAGTTCTTCCAACTTCAAATTACGTAAAATATTTCCCTACCCATCCTACTACCTCCTCACGCAGATTTATATCTCTCCCTCTCTCATTCTCTATCCATAACAGAATAACCGCTGCTTAGCTGTCTCTTTAGTCTTATTCTTATGTGTAAGTAATGAGGGCTTAGTTAAAGTAGGAGAGGCACTAACAACACCCCATTTAACAATCCAGAATTTTGCCTTCAAGAGTTTTTCTTCCTTGAACTCATCTTCTGGTAGCTCAATCTTTTCCTTTTCAACCATTGTGATCTGCTTGGTGGTATCCCATTCATAGTTATGAGGCCACCTAAGACTGCATACAACATGAATGGCTCCTCCAGTAAGGATGGACACAAGGTTCCCAACAAGCATTGGCGCATTTCTGCCAGTCGTGTCAAGACTAATCCGTCCATACTCGACTTTTGTAACCGATAACCAACTTATAATCCCAAGAACACAACCAATAATTGCTCCAAGAATGGCACCTACAGCATTTGCTTTCTTCC
>JAOQMM010000142.1:9942-24309 GCA_027563515.1 Erythroxylum platyclados | reverse complement strand
CCCAAAAAACTCACCCCACTCACTTTTCAGGTCTGAGGGAGCTCGACTCCTAGAGAGATACAGTGTAGAGAGAGCTATGTATTGGGGTTTACCGAGTTACTATGGATCAGAGGTTGGTCAGCTGACGTCCTAGAGAGTCTAGATAACTTATTTTGTTTGGTCCACTACTTTTGTACATCATCTTGTATAAATGACACACCTTTATGTATAAATGACATTTTGTTTAAGGAAATATGAGTTTGATGTTTATGCCCCATTTGGTTATATCGCATGATGCCTATTGTATTTGTTCTAGCGTACCACCCTTATAGGGTATTTACTTGGATGTTCATCAGAATGTCGGGTAGATGTCCTCTGAGAGTGGGATGCTACAACAACTCCCTAGTTTCGTGGTCTCCATGAAAGAGATGCTCTCTGCTCTCTAGAATCATGGTCCCTTTAGTTATCACATTGCTTTCATCTACGAGTTGCCACTTATTTCTTATTTAGAGCTCTAAATGTAAGCTTCTTTAAGTCTTTTGAGTACCTATCTGCTTCTACTGTGTTCGATCTTGGTCTTGTACCTTTTCTTTATTTTCTGGTGTTCAAGCTCCTTCTAGTGGTGTTTTATTATGTCTAGGAAGTTTAGAGTACGTGAGGGCTTTCCTATCTTTTCCTTTCTAACTTTTTTGCCCCTGTCTTTATTATCGTCTTTGGAATGGCATTTTTAAATCTTTTAGTTGTTATAAGCTTTTTAACCTTTCTTAGCTTAAAATGTCTAGTACCTCGTTTGATGGAAAAAATTTGATAGATGACTTTACCTTCCCACCCCTTCCTTCCCATTCCTCCACTAGGCATCTCTCTCCCACTGTATATGGACCTCCTATGCTTCTTGGTCTCTTGACTAGTGTCACTCCTTCCTCGTCAATCCTTTGCCAACTCCTTGCTTATAATAGGGGGCTATTTATGGTTCCAAATCCTCTCTACTTGCACCTCTCATAAAAATTAACCCTAGTCTGAACTATAAGCAGGTGGTATGTAATTGCTCTAGTGCTTCGCTACATTATTGCCCTTTTAAAATTAACCCTAGTCTGAACTATAAGCAGGTGGTATGTGATTGCTCTAGTGCTTCACTACATTATTGCCCTTTTTCGCTTTAAATGGTTGCATCATTGTTGCCCCTAAACTTGATGTTTTAAAGAAAGGTGCAAAAAGTTGGGATTCAACTCTATAGGGGTTCTTTTTTGGGAAAATGTCCTCTTTTCCTAACAGTCAATAATTAGGTAAGGAAGCAATAAAAAGGAGAAGGATTGAGGGAAGTGTTGCTATCAGAAGACAAACTCATTCTATTCAAGATTGCTATAAGTAATAGTGCTAAGGATTTGGGTGCTAGCCCTTGGCATGTACAATATTTTCCCTTATTCTTAAAATTCTAAAAACCTGAAATTAGTTTGTACACTAAACATGAAAGTATCCTAACATATATTACTATTCATAATATGCCCCTTAAGTATTAGTCAGTAAAGTGTTTGAGTTTATTAGCTAATTACATAAAAGTTCATTTGTATGGATGAAACAATAACTGACGAAGAGAGTAAGGTATACAAGATTATGTGTGAGTGTTTAGATAGAGAAAGAATTGCCAGACACCATTCCTCTTATAAGATGAGGGGAAGATGAGACATTATTTGAAGAATTTATTACACCAATGAAAAGCTACTTTAAAAGACGAAGGAAAACAATGGAGAGCAATTAGAAGGAGATTTGTAAGAGGAGGTTTCTCTAAACTATTGGACTTGGGTAACCAATCTAAAGAGGTTGCCTATATTAATAACATGCATCCAAGAAAAGTGGCAAGTAAGGAATTTACTAAAGGTTCCCTATGGAAACAATTGCTTTTAAGATTAATTCAAATAAATTGGTACCAAAAAAATATAAAGGAGGATGTAAGTAAACCAGAGGCCATATTTGTGAGATCTGATACACCTAGTCTAAGTAGAAGATCCCCCTACAAAATGAGACTATGGTATAGGAAGTAAGCTCTGAAGATTCCTAGGTAATGCCCCCCTTCGTTGACAGTGGTGGATAACATTGATCCGAATGTTAAGGATTTTAAAGTTAATAGAAGTAGAAAGTTGTGAAGAAAGAATAGATGGGTATGATCTAACTTAAGAATCCCTCATTGTGTCCATAGTTTGATGGAATGTAAGAGGCATTAATTTCCCCTCTAAACAATAGTCTTTGAGGGACTTTATTAATAGGTATCTTGGAGTCCAAGTTGAACTAGGAGAGTCTTATCTAACTAAACATTTTAAGAAATGAATTGACCTTTCCATCCAATCGTCAACATCTTCATTATGATCTTATTTTGATTGCCTTTGTCACTAATTTCGTTAACGTTCATGTTCCCCAAACCATTGATCAACTTATGCATTTAGTAGTAAATTTTCTTCAAGAGAATTTAAGAGTTGCAATCTCCTTTATTTACACATCAAATTTTGCTTTTCGGAGGAACTTGCTATAGGATAAACTATAACAGATGTAGAGGGCAATGTATGTTTAAAGAATTTAATAATAGACTTTAAAGAATTTATTAAGAAGGTAGGTGTAACTGGTTTGAGGTTTGAGGGGCTTTTATTCACTTAGAGTAATAAGCAATGAGCAAGATGGCATATAAAAAAGAAGTTGAATAGAGCACCTATGAATGGATTAGTGGTTATCAAGGTTCCCTAAAAGCAAAGCTCATTTTTTTAATCTAATGTTCTTAGATCATTCCCTAGTAATAATAAAAAACTTATTTTCTAAGTGCAAAAATTACTTCCCTTTTAGGTTCAATAACTCTTTAGCTAAGGAAGAAAGTTTTATTAAGGCAATCACAAGAGGAATATCACATACAATCTAAGGGCGTAAGGATTTTGTTTTTGTGAAAAAGTTAGGCCTAATCAAAGAGGAACTCAAGACTTTAAATTTAAAGAGAGGAAGCAAAAGCACTTTTTTGAATGTTTCAGCTAAAAAGGACATTTATTCAAGGTTTATGAGGAGGTGTAAAAGCATCTTACATGTTCCTTATGATTATAGTATTTGAAAAATTCTTGAGTCAGCATAACATTGTCACCCATACTTCTACTTGGAACAAATGCTCCCTGACTTTGATTAATTATACCAGGTAGTGTATTCTTCAATCTATTAGCAAGGATCTTACAAATGATCTTGTATAGCACATTGCAACAGGATATTGGTTTGTAATCATTCAACTTTTTAGGATTGGGGACCTTAGACACCAAAGTAGGAAATGTCTTCTTAATTTTGGTGAGTAACCTGCCATACTAAAGAACTCCTTTACTACTTTAACAAATATTAATTGCAAAAGGTTCCATTTCTCTTGAAAGAACCTGGCATTAAAGTCATCTAGCTCATGAGAGTTATCTGGATGAAATGAAAATAACACATCTCTAATTTCTTCACATATGACTTCTTTGATTAGTGCAGATTCTTGATCCTGCTTAATAGCACCAGCTACCCCACTAACTAGATAGCTAGGAAGACTTGCAGTGCAAGTAGATACCCCATTTATTGCTTGAAAGTTACATCTGGCCATTCTTTTCAGTTCTTCTTGCTTATTTATCTTCAAACCATACTCATTCTCTAGAAAAACTATCCTATTTATGTTTTTCCTACCTTGAATCACACTAAAAAAGTATTTAGAATTCCGATCTCCTTGTTACAACCATTAGACTCTGGACTTTTATTTCAACTGCACTCTATACTCCTAGATGACTTGCAAATAACTACGCAATTCTAATTTCTCTTTATCCAAGAGTGAGGAATTAGTGGGATCCTTGGTTAAAAGCTTCTGAGTAAATGACAGATTCTTGAGGGCTTGCTCTTTATTGAATTTGAAAGATTCTGTATTAAACTTAAGTAGCTTAATGCATTTAGCTTTAATATATTTCAGCATTTAAACACACTAAAAAGCTCTAAAACCCTACACATTCATACCAACAGCATTAGCAATAATTGAATCAATCTGAGAGTTTTTTGGTAGGGAGATGAAGAACCTAAAAGGTGATTTTCGTTTGATCAAGTAGCATTGATGCAGTTCCTAATAAGAGTATGATTAGAAAACAGTGGTTCCTTAAACACTAGATAGCTTTCTGATAATTGATTTAGCCATATATTATTTACTAAACACCTGTCCAACTTTCTTTGTACATTTCTACCACCCTTCTGGTGATTGTTTCATATGAATATAGGGCCTTGATATCTAAGATTAACAAGTCCAACGGAAGATGTTAATGAAGTCAGTTCTTTAGGATCAATATATGTAACTTATCTTACCCCTAATGCTTTAGAAGAAGATAATAAGTAGATAAAATCCCCTGACACCATCCACAGGTTAACATGTTTAAATCTATATCCTGTAATTCTTTCCATAAGCTGAATCTTTGTACTTCCCAATTGGCTGCATAAACCACAATTATAGCTATTGGAATGTTGAGTGATTTTAGAACAAGTTAACTATGAATAAGTTGATTAATATAGTACTAGTTAGAGAGAACAAGTTGTATTGGATCTATTGCAACTATAACCCTTCCACTAGGATGCTTCAAATGATTGCTCAAGATTTTCCAATCTCTTGAGATAAATTTCAACCTATTTTGAAAGATTTCCTCTTTGATCTTGGTTTCCACCAAACCAACAAAACAAGACTGACTAGCTTGAAGGTAATCCTTTAAAGCTAGTTGTTTATTGGGAAAATTTAGTCCCCTAATATTCCATATAGTGCTACACAATAGGCTTGAGAGGACTCGATCCTTCTCCTAGTTTTCGACTTCTAGTCCCTATTGCCTACCAATCTCCCTGGTGTAGTTTAGTTTCACTGTTGTCTTAATGATTATTATGAATAACAACACCTAGGGTAGCTAATCTGTCAACTTCTATTACTCCAGTAACCACTTGACTGATTGTCTGATTGTTTTCTTCATTCACACTTTCTTTTTCCTTATTCTACTGGATCTGAGATATAGCCTCTTGCTCAATTTCTTCAACATTACTCTGTTGACTCTCAGCTAAAATCACTTGTTGCTGTTAGTTTTCATCCTTGTCCATAGCACACTGTGAAGATGTTGCAAATGAGGATATACTATGCTTACAATCATTCTCTTCATCATAGTTATAATTGTCATTAGTTACTATAACCTGACTCTTAACACTCTTCACTATTTCTGCTTCAATTGATTCTGTATGACCACTACTTGTCTTTCTTGAGTTAGCTATAAGAGTTGCTTGGTGATTTTGAACTTCATCATTTTCCTTTTCACCATCTACTCACATAGCTTCAAGTGCACTTGAAAGTTGATTTCTTTCATTGACTACTTCATTAACATTCTCTTAGCGATTCGCATTTTAGTAATAAGTTTCATCTATGGCTTCTATGGATAGTATAACACAATTCTATCTTCCACCAATTCTCCACCAGAATTGAACTTCATCACTGGAATACTATCTAGCATAGTCTTCTTATGTTCCACTTCAATGCACACTCTACCATACCCTACTCTTTTTATATTTGTAGTGTTCTCATCCATAGCTAGGGGAGTTCCAATATAACTAGCCAAATAACTCAAACCCTCAGATGACTACTGTTCAAGAGGGATTTCATACATGTTCACCCAAATTGGAATAGATCTAATTTCATTTATGTCCAGCTTGAAACCTAATTCCCATTTCCTAAAAAACAATGCTTTACCTTATATGTGCTAGGCCCCAATGTCTAGTACCTTACCAGCCATTTCTTCTGAGGAGAACTGACAAATTAATAGGTCATCCTTAGTTATAAGTGTAGATTGAAGACCCCATTTCTTCCAATTGGTATTAACCCAATGCTAGACTACTTGGGAAACTATTCTTTTCTCTTGAAAATACCCAACAAGTGAGGTTTTCCACTCACTTACACCCTTGAGAAGTATTTCTGCGGGAGGAGTGACAGTTTCGTCCTTTGCACCAGTTATATAGTAGAGATTCCCAAATGTGTCTGGATCCCCCACTACATGACTCCAAGTTGGTTTTTCAGTTTTTCAGTTTCTAGGTAGGTGTTTATTGGGATGTGCGAGAGGAGGAAACTCCTCGCTCTCTAACTAAAGGGTGGATTGGGGTGACATTCACCAAAAATGGTAACTGCCAGACCCAGATTTTGGATAAGTTGGCTGCTACCAAAATAAGTAAAGAACCTAGTTCAAACCGGGGAAATGGAAAGGAAGAAAGGGAAGAAGTGAAGAAGCAGTGAGATGATAAAGGAAGGAGTAAGAGAGGAATGAGAAGATAAAAGCTCAAAGAAGAAGGATCCATGACATAATAGTCAGAAGGAACAGAGAGCTCGCAGTGAGAAACCTTGGGGCCATTTCTTCTCTTACCTTTCGTGGTGGTTTAGCAATGGGTTGCTACCTCAAATTTTTTCATTTATGCAATTGTTTTATTGACTATTGGATCGTGAAAATTCCTATGGTATACTAATAACTCAATTGAGACTACTAATGACTAATCTTAGAATTACCAACTGATATTATTCAGGTTAAAGGTACTAAGATTTCTTTACCGATTTGTTAATTCTGCTATTAGGTTTAACACTAATCTAGATTATTTATGTTGACCTATTTCTAGGTCTGCAATCAAATCCTTTCAGCTACAATAGATTTATTCATACATAGGATTTCTCAATCTCTATGTTATGAAATCAAATTATGAACTAATATTTCAGATCTATTAAAATATATATTAAACACATAATCAAATCACAATATATCAATCAAAACAATTCTATTAAATAAAAGAATCAAAACAGCACAAATATAAGGTTCATTATGTTATAGCATAAACATAGCATTCATCATACCTAAACACTAAAGATGTTTAGTTATAGATGATAGAAAACGAAATCAAACATAAACAGAAAGAAAAACAAATATAAAAATGAAAGGTTCATAATTCTAAATCTCCCTTATATCTCCTATCAAATGTTTTCGTAAGTTAAAGGTTTGATCTTGTATTCTCTTGGATCTTTCCATGATTTCTTCATGCTTTCCACTTCTCTGGATCAAAATCACCCCTTGAATTGCCTCTGAAAGTCTTTAAACGTCTCTGCACATTTGCTCTTCTATTTTACCTTCGAACACGTCTTTTTATAGTAATTTTTAGGGTACGTTCTGATACATGGATATGTACTATACCGTGTATACTAAAAATCCTAGAATTTGAGATTCTGCACGCCCAAATACACAACCGTGTATCCCTTCTTTGCTTCAAATCTTCAATTTATGCGGCTTTTTTATCTAAATTCTTCCCCTTTTGTTCCATGAAAGCAATTATAACCCATAAATACACTTGGAGCAAATTAAGTACCAAATATATAATAAAATTGTAAAATATCAAGCAAAAATACATCAAATATGAGGTATAAATATGGTCAATTATGCATTGATCACATGTCAAGCATATTATAGGAAATAGAAGTGATACAAAGTTCTGATATGATAATTGACATCCAATGGGGCCATTATACCTCACACTATACTTTCAACGCTTGAGAGGATCAGGTCTAAGAATACTAAGGTCTATATGCTAGTACAAAATGGGAATTGTTGCTGGCCTTTTCACTTAACCAGGGGTTCTGACATCATCATGAATAGTTGATAGCGCGTGTCGAGTGCACTGTAAAATTTACCTAACTTTGCACACTAAAAACTTGTAGAAGTGGTGAGTTAGGATCGTATATACAGGAAATGTTCGGTTAATTCTCGTGTTGAAAATAATTAATGCAAAGGAAATAAAAATGGGGTTTTGGGTTTTTTTTAATGTAATTAAGAAAATAAAGTAAAATTAAACTAGCAAAAACAAATTATAGTAAAAAAATCGAAAATGATAAAACTGTCGAATGTGTATAAAGTCTGGTTCTATAATCAATCTTAGCCTAGAAATGATTAAACATATCTCATCATTCTAATGTTTTCACACCTCTCCTCAAATTAATGATCATGGACTAACAATACGCTTTGATAATCCTAGTTTTCTCTTTGGTTGTGTTTAATTAAGAGACACTTGTTAATTAAACCTAGCCACCGAATAACCTAGGATACGATCTCTAAATTCAATTTGGTAGCCTCATTACGAAGTAGAAAACGGATCAATATAGGCAGTAACCTCACTCGTTCGAGTTATATAACCTAATTTACATTGTTCCTAAAAATTCAAGATCATTGGTGGCTATTAACGAACATCAAATATAACGATTACGGATTATATTCAACATTCTAGCAATAGGTTCATAATATAATAATCCAAATAATGTATCAAGATTATCTTTGCAAAACCCGATTCAATTAACATAAACAACAATAATAATCCGAAAAGAAAGATTCAACATTAACAAGATGAGATAAGCTTAATCGTGACTTGGGTGTCGATTTCACCTTCGAACCGGGGTCGGGATGTTAGCCTTCAACCTTTCCCACTAATCTCCAAGAAGAATAGTTGATATTGCCTCTTTCCATCTTGAAAACAAAATAGAAAATAATGAAGAATACTTTGAAAACTGATGAGAAGATGATGATGAATGGCGTCTAGGTTTTTATCCACTCTCCTTTCTTGGTTATTCGTCTTGTCCTAGTCGTACACACATGGAATACCGAAGAGGACAAATAAATCAGCTCCCTCTTGTTATCTTAACCTCTCTCGGTTATTCTTCTCCAGCTTCCCCCACTAAGATCATTTTTATGATGAATGACGTTTAAGTGTTGTCTTGGTTCTCACTTGTCCAGCCACCACTCTCTCCACTCATATATTCCAAAATCTAGGTTTTAAATGCAATGGGACAAGTGGCTCTCTTTTCAGCTGCCTCCTCCTCACTTTGCCGTCACCCACCTCCCACTTTTCTATTTTCCAAAGCTTGGTTAAAATGAAAACAACTAGGTTAATGGATAACTAGCTTTAAATGGACAGTTGTCCATTTAAATCACATTGTTGGGTGATATCTTATGGGGGTGAGTGGTGTCTCACACCCATAAGACATCTTGCATGGGTGTGAGAGTGTCTCACTCCCATGCAATTTATCTTACAGCCGTGACTTAGCCGTAAGACATTTTATTGCTTAATTTAACCGTGAGCCACCATGCATGATTCTTCATTTTTTTATGCTCTAGCTTGTCTCTTTTCTTTTAATCTTCTTCTTCTTCTTATTCCATGAAGACAATAGAGTATGACCATTGAGAAGATGGCCTAATGAATATGCTTTCGGGTCACTTTAGCTCCTTCACTTTCGAAATGTACCTAAAATCAAATATGAGTTAAAGTGAGTATCCTAAGCATTTTAAGGCATTAATCACTAAGTGTAATGGATTAAATGTATCAACAATTAAGCACATATTAATAGTCTCTCAAATCATCAATCTAACTAGCTTCAACTAGACTCGATACAATAGGAGCTATATAAGACTAAAACATTCTCAACAGAATCGTGTAGAAAGCTATTATTGGGATCTTTAATTAAATTTTAATTTTGAAAATTCACTTAGGATTCAAAGATTTCTCCAGCTCACTTCTTCATATTATGGTTTGTAGCACTACAAAGGTTGGGAACAAGCGACAGATTGAAGTTTCAGGTATTTGATCCCAAATGTCCACTATATGGAGACACTTTAGGGACACTTGGTCAACTGTTCTTCAAATGTGCATCAACTAAGCAATTTTGGAGACAATTTTTGCTGACATTCAATCTAAAGAGAACAACCAAACATGGATGAACACACTCAAAAAGGTAACCATGGTGAAATGTAACTGGAAAAAAGACCACAAGCTATTAAAAACTAGTTTTGCTATGCTAGTTCACTATACATAGAGAAAGAGGAACGCCAAATTGTTTGGGGAAGCCAAGGATATTTTGAATTATAATTGGATGGGGTATATGCCCAAACTAAGGCTGACTACTTTGACAAGTTCCTATAGAGAATACATCACAAAAGGGCTGAAAATGAGAGTGAACCTATAAAATGCATTGTACTTATAAGGATGTAGTAACCTGTAGAGAGTGCTTAAGTTATTTCCGTAGTTGAGATTGATTTGTAATGTTTTGTAATACTTTATTACTTTATGAAATTCATTATTTACTTTTTTTAAAAAGCCTTATTTGGATAAAAAGATAGAAATGGTCACAACTATTTTGAAGCAACTATGTGAACCAAACCAAGAAGATCATCCTCTATGCATTGTCTTCCCAACCTCGAAAAGACCCTTGAAGCTTAACTTTGGTTTCTTAAATTTATTGCCTTAATTTTTTGGAGATGAAGGTGAGGATCCTCGTAGACATTTAAAAAAAATTGGTTCTTTATTCCATTATAAGACCTAAGGGAATTGAGGAAAAACAAGTGAAATTATGTTCTTTTCCATTCTCACTACATCATTTTGCTAAAGATTGGTTATATTATTTTCCTTATAAATCCATTAATACATAGGCTTAATTGCATAAATCCTTTCTTGAAAAATATTTGCCTGTTAGTAAGACAGGATCTACTAGGAAAGAAATACGTGGAATTGGAAAAAATATGAATGATTTACTGTATGCATATTGGGAAAGATTTAAAAAGTTATATGCTAGTTGTCCTAATAATCATATTAGTGACTACTTGTTGATACAATACTTATATGAGGGACTTTTACCACATGATAAGAGTATGATAGATGTAGTTAGTAGTGGGTGTTAGTCAATAAAACTCCTGAACAAGCTAGACAATTAATCTCTAATATGGTTGAAAACTCACAACATTTTTGGAGGAAAAAATGAAGTTAGCCAATCTAAGAGAGTCAACAAAAATGATGTGCATGCTATTCAGGATCAATTAAAGGAAAGCTCTCAAAAAGTGGCCCATTTAATTACCCTTATTTCTAAACTTGTAGCAGGTGGTATCTCCTAAGCTCAAGCTTATTGGTAGTTATCTTGGACAATCACATAGGAAATATGACCCTTTTTCAAATTCATATGAGGGGTGGAAACATCATCCAAACCTTATGGACATAGGACAAACCCACCTACTTTTGCCACTAATAAGGATAATACAAGATCTTCTTTTTTACCTAACCCACCTCAAAACCAACCTACTAGTCCTTTCGTAGAAGACATAGTGAAAGAACTAGCCAATTAGATTGCATTAAGTTCACACTCAGGGGTAAAATACAAAAAAAAAAATATTCACACTTATAACACCTAAAAACCCAAATAGGACAAGTTTGTACTAGCCTAAGTAATTTAGAAACCCAACTATCTAGGAAACTTCCTGACCAATCCATCCTAAGCTCCAAAGAAAATGTCAGTGCAATATTGTTTAGGAATGGGAACGAATTGAGAGAACCTAAAGAAAGCAAAAGAAAAAGTCATGAGGTAGAGAAAAAGTTAGAAGTGACTATAGGATTGAAAAGGAAAATGAGAAAGAAGAAAATAATGAGACATCAAAAGTAGATATCACTAATGATTTATCAATTGAGAAGTTTAAAAATGTTCTTCCTTTTCCTTCCAGGTTAGTGAAATCAAAAAGTGAGGTAGCAAATCAAGAGATTCTTGAAACTTTCAAGAAGCTTGAGGTTAATATTCCTGTCTTAGAGGCCATTAAACAAGTCCCAAGACATGCTAAATTCTTAAAGGAAACTATACACCAGCAAGAGGCGTTCCAAGGAAAATGAAAAGGTAAGCATGAGAGAGAATGTGTCGGTCATGATTCAAAAGAAGATAACCCCAAAATGCAAGGGCCATGATATGTTTACCATCCCTTGTAAGATAGGAAATACTAGCTTTGAAAGGTGTATGCTAGATTTAAGAGCTTCCATAAATATTATGCCAAGGTACATTTATGACTCTCTTAAGTTAGTCCTTTGAAAAAGATAGGGTTAGTAATTCAACTTCTTAACAGGTATGTTGAAGGTGTGCTTGAAGATGTTTTGGTGCAAGTTAATGGTTAGTTTTTCTAGTTGATTTTTGTGTTTTGGATATGGGCGAAACTTTTGATCATCCAAGGAGGTACATTTGCTATTGGGAAGACCTTTTCTTAAAACTGCAAGAATGAAGATAGATATTCACGAAGGTGACCTGGCCATGGAATTTGACAGAGAGGTTATTAGGTTATACCTAGATGATATCAATTAGTTATGCTTTATTGACAATGTGGATATTATTGATGAGATTGAAAAAATATTCTTTGAGTTTGACATGATTGCAGGTGACTATACTAAAAAATTAAAGGGAATAAATGGCATTGAGGAAGCCATACTGACAGATGGCTCCTTAATAAGGATCAACTCGTACCTTCTAACCCTTTATATTCTATTACCTCTACATTAGTATCATCTATTGTTCAAGCATCTGAGATAGAATTGAAACCCCTTCCCCCTAATCTCAAGTATGTTTTTCTAGGTGATGATAATACTTTGCCTCTTATTATTTGAAGTCCTTTATCATTGTGACAAGAATAGAGACTTTTACAAATACTTAAAGACCATAAAGAGGCCATAGGTTAGACCATAGCTGGTATAAAAGGAATTAGCCCAACTTTATGTATGCATAGGATCCTTCTAGAAGAAAACAGTAAACCCATCAAAGAAGCCCAATGTTGGTTAAACCTTCCCCCATAATGGAAATAGTAAAGAAGGAAGTATTAAAGTGGTTAGATGCAGATATAATATACCATATGTTTAATTCTAAATGGGTGAGTCCCATACAAGTGGTACCTAAGAAAACAGGCATTCCTGCCTTCTCCTCTGAAAAGGTTGAGTTTTTTTTTTCCTCATTTCTTATCGTAACATTACGATTTTGACTCTCACAAATGTATATGTAGCTCTCAAAATATTAAACACCAAAATGATTATAACTAAATGCATATATATGGACATTTGGCTAACACTCATAATAGTTGATTGTGATATAAAAATTTGAAACATCGCCTTAGGCCCAAAACAATACTCGAAGTGGAAAAACAAAAATACCAACTAACAAGGGAAAATGGTTGATAATTAGGACACTTGCTTATTTGCTTATTTGATAATAAAAATATAATAGTAAACCACAAATGACAATGGAAAATGGCATAAAAATATTTATAAAGTTGTATTACAGATCAAAGAAAGAGGTTCTCAATGAAAATATTCAAGAAAATAACAAACAAATGAGTGTAAATTGCTAATGGCAGGAAAATATAAGTTTCTATTTTAAGAGATTGACCTTTTTTTTTAATTCTTTGACATATTTGTTCTTAACTATGTTAATTACTTTTTTGACCATCAACTAATCTTTCAAAGTAGAAATAATAACTAAAAATTTTAATATTATTTATTCTAAGGTGGCAAGTGACGTTGACAAAAAGTTTTCCCAATAACAAACTTTCTACTGCTAAATGTTCTATGCAATTTTAGTACATGTTACTTCAAAATGGTCAATAAAATTGTGGTAACCAGCGTTGTAAGATAAGTATTCAATTACTAAATTTTTCGTTAGCTTCTGGCCAAGTCAGATTCACATGTGACACTATACACACAATATCCAGAACCAATACCTTAAAACGCCCAGATTTTGGGTAATATTGGGACTGAGGACGTAATCTGCCTTCCTACTTACAACCACTGAAGAAATGGAAGGTGAACAGCCTAGGGATGTATCTTTCACATAAATAGTTCCGTCATGTACCACAACGAGTTATCCCTGTTAATGGCGATTTTTGTTTTCCTGCACTACCACTTCCTCACAATACTCAATATTTTTCTCCACTTGACTAGAATAAAAATGGTATAAAGAAAATGGCTTAATTGTTAGGAAATAGGGTCGGGATCCGATCCCGATCGTAGCGGAATAATTACGAAACTTTTTCGTAATCTTTAATTTCCAGAAATCCAAGATCTCTTTAATTTTATAAAATAATTAACGCAAATCATAATAAAACGGAAACTTAATTCATACCTTATTCCGAAGCTTGATCCTTATCTTGTCGTATTCCTCGAACCGTTTCCAAAACTATTCTGTCTCAACCACCGTAATCACACACATGTCTGGCCTCTATCGATATCCACAGAATAAGTTGAGAGAACTCTGTAACACTTACAGAGAGGGTTAATTAAGAAGTGCTAGCTCCATAGAGCTTAAGCCTATTTATAATAGGTTTTGGACGTTTTAATAATTTAATTAAGACATAGATACGTGCCAAGCACAACTGAAAGGCTTACTCGATATTGCTAGTTTTCCTTCTTTAACTAAACAAATGGCGGAAGTCTTACTCTCTTTTTGGAACATACAACTCCCATTCAACTCAAGAAATGCTATAATTAGCTGGTTGCTCAACATTCTTGTTTCAAATTGATCAT
>JAOQMM010000141.1:28323-44545 GCA_027563515.1 Erythroxylum platyclados | reverse complement strand
ATACTACTTACTTTTGAATTAATCGGGCATATTGAAGGATTCATCACTCCACTATTCAAGTACCATGAATCAACTGATGACCCTTTGCCTCTTTCATCAAAAACCAAATCATTGGCTTCTACTCCTTTTTTTGAATTTAAGTCACAAGCTTAATGTTCTATTTGATAACCTTATCTTAATATCAACTTATCTTAGTTTAGACAACATTATATCTAATCTTACCATTTAGTTTAGATTGAATCATGCACAACATTATGTAGTTTAGATTACATCAAAATTCAATTGGTTCATCTTATTTCAAACAAAGTATAAATACCAATTTTTCAGCTTTATTTTCTTTCACACATCAAGCTGTCGAAGTTTCTTTTTTTGTTTTTTCCCCTTTTAGAGATTCATTTACCGTAATCAGAAACTCAGTTATCTACACACTATCACCAACACGAGGTCTATGTCAATGTCTACCACTTCTTGCTATCTAGAGGGTCGTTCTTGATAGTTGTTGCTTCGAAGTTCAATCTCGACAGTGGCTTTATTGGCTAATTTTCAGATGTTCAGGATAGCTTCTGGTGAAATCCTGTGACTCTGTGAGTTTGTTTCTAGGGTTTTTAGTCGACAACCTGTCAACTGCACATAGGGCTACCCTCATCTAGAGAATCTTCTACTTAATATTCGTTGTCAGTTAGGTTTATCTCTTATAGCGTTTATGTTTTGTAAATATGAGCCGTGAATCTTTGGTAGACGAGACTGTCCTATACTGAAGTTTTGGTGAAACATTATGCTTGAAAGTGACCGCCACTCAAGAATTACATATTTGTACGGCTTAATATTTCATAGTTGTCATACAAAATATTGACGACAACACAGGATTTTAAATTGTAGTCAATTTCAATAGTAACATTACAATTATAATTAAATTTGTTGTTGCAACTGCACCAAAATTAACAGCAATTAGGCTTGTCTCGAAATCCAATTTCCACAATGATCTAAAACTAAAACATGACTTGCAATTTATAATTTAAAATCCTGTACATGTGTTAGTATCCATACTGTTTGTTGCTCGATGAAAGGGTTTAAAAGCCGACTTTCTTGTCATTGAATTAGTAGATGACTGTGTATAAATGGAGCCTTCAATTGCTTCTCCCCCGTTTGTTTCGCCCCTCCAGGAAACGTGGAATTAGGCATATGATGTGAAAGTGAAACCAAAGTAAGCCGTGTGGACAGCGATGCAACCAATAAATTGTCTTCTTTTTTTTCTTTTCCCTTTCTTTCTGGTCTTTATCGGAGAAATATAACAAATCAAGAAGTGTCAGCGTCTTGATTAATCGTTTGCATACTTCGATGTCAGATGGATTTTAGCAAATCTCAGGCAGGACCCGATATCGGACCGTACAGGTCATTGTGCAATGAACATGAACTTGCGAATTCCCAGGTTCTCTAGCTAGCTCATATAATCATTTTGTCCCAACGCAACTTGGAAAATAAAATTGGACCCCAGTAATCTGAAGGAACCCCCCTGCACAAAAGAAGAAAAATATTCGTAAATACAGAACATTTACTTGTCGAAACATCATTATTGTGTAGAGTACCAGAACAGATAAACAGCTGACGTGGAGGTACGGCGGAGATGTGACCTGGGATTTACAGTTCTCTGATGTTAGTTGATGGGTCCCGCCGATGGGCATCCCACACGTGTTGTGAAGCGTGCCAGAAATTTCTGAGTGAAAAATATACATACTTTTGGGGATTATTAGGGTCAAAAAAGAAAATAAAATAAAAAGGGAATTTTACATCTGAAAAGCCAAAGCTTCTTCGAGCAATCATTGGAACCGTTACGACACAAACCTTTTACGGTTCACTTCATCGCAATCCTTTGGTGGATTGCGGGTCCATAAGACGTTAAACATCTTCCATTTCATTAGGCTTTCTTTTCTTTTTCACCTTGGAATTGGAGATCCATCAGAAAGGCAGCGTTTTGTTTCCTCTTTAACGTTTCTTCTTTGTCATCTGTTATAACTCTGGACCAGATTCTGTGTTTTCTAAATCAGTTCTTATTAAATCTTTTTGATATATTTATGTAGCGCTTATATAAATGTGTGGATAAAATTAACTAAAACACTCTTATGGACACAAAGAATTTCCTATATATAACTTAAAGGATGGTTGGTTAACTTATTACGAGAAAAAAAGAATGAGTGAAGATGAAAAAAGATATTTGGTAATATATAATGATTGAATTAATTGTATTTTTATATCTCTTTTCGGAGTAATACTTTATACCTTTGATATAGTGAATAACAGAAGTTATATTTATTTCTATTCTTCACTATTTTTATTAAAATTCTTATTACCGTTTTCTTTAACTGAACCAACTACATAGAAATTTGCTCCATCAAATCATTCAATACATTGAAAACTAAGGGAATATTTTCAAAGAATTGTGAAAAGCTACTTGAGATTTGTCCGAGCAACAGCTGACAAATTAACTTGGCAGTATATTAAAATTAGAAGTCAGAGTGTTATAAAGTTAGAGCAAAACGCAGTTGTAATATTCTATTATTTACAGTTAAAAATATTATGATAGGAAATGCCTGGCAAGCATTGGGCCAACACATTGACACTTGGATAATTAAATGGAGGCAAACAGGTACAAAACTATGAAGCTGACGTCTGTGACACTTAGTTAAAAACGGGTTTGCCGACAATCACTGTTATTGATGATGCGAGTTCAATGTCCACACAACTTTTTCCCTCAATTTTCCTGCATCCCAAACAGAGAAAAGAACCAAGGAATAAAAATATTACTTGTTACCCTACAACAACGCTTGTTAGAAAGTAAACAGTCGCAGCTACTTCATTTTGTAGGGTAATGAGGAGGTAAAGAGAAAAGAGCCGATGGTGGGTCTGAGAATCTCGATCGTTACTATGCACCACTTGAGCTTTGTGCATGATCATGGAGATTTTCTTACCCTTTTGACATGAAAGTAGAGCGTGGTCCACGACCTTGATGATTAATCATGAGATTTTTTTACCATGCAAAAGTCACCTTTCTTCTCCATCACAGGACCCCACTCCTGGACGGCTAGGATCCGGAGTCGCATTTTGTTGACGTCAAATGTTATCAATGGAAGTTTTGGATCCCTTTGTATGCTTCTCCTGCAACTTTCCCCACTCATCTCTTTGGCTATGATCTTCTAGTCTGGTTTATTGTACTTGACATGAAGAATGTGACACATCCTTAGAAATGATGCGTGGGATCGAGTTTTCTGGCTAAATTTTGGGACCCTCAGAAACAATACTCAGTATTCATGGGGTAGGCCCTTCCACATGAGGTGACTAATCGTAATTAATATAGAGTAATCCTAAACTAAACCAATTCATTAATTGCCTTTTTGTACGCCCTTCATATCAAGAGGAGGGTTGCAATTATGTTACAACCTCCTATTTGTTCGTTAAGATGGGGAAATTTTGAATTATTACGACAATTGTAAATGATATAAATAGAATCATGAATAAATGTAGTCGTTGCAACAGATTAGGGAATTAAAACCAACTCTTAAAGTAGAATATCAAATGGCAATACAAATAGAGTTGAAGGTGCTTTCTACATACATTTTGATCCTTTTCTGAGACCTATAAGTTAACCAAACATGGCTTGACTGATATATCAATTTAACAAAGGTATTCCTGCATCGGAAACGCCCCTGTTTGATGAGAAACAGCCCATCGTACTTCCTTTTTTGGAATTACTTTTGAACCTTAAGAGGGGCAAAATCATTTAGGTCACGGCCCCTAGGTGGGGCTTAATTGGACCAACACATATTACACAGTATGTGTGCATGTAGAGACCCCACCAACACCCGGGTCTTATCTAATTAATACCTTGCTAGTTTTCTCCATTACTTTGTGGGGATGAACATGGAGTGGGCAGTGCTTTAATGAGGTCAGTTTCTGGGTTCTCCGATCTTGAAATGTCTAGCAAAGCCATACATCGAGGACAAATGTCTACCGTCTTTACCTAAATACCATCCCAACTAGATACCAACCATTCGTGTAAGTAAATGAACCTAGACAGCACAAAGTTAATTAGCTTAGTTCAACCTCACATATTGTCGGATCTTCTCGTCATAGTTGGCGGAAACTATAGTAGGCCAATGATCTGCTTGATTTGTTCAAAATTGGCACCTGAAATACAATTGAAAATGCAACCTCCTGGAACTTGGGGGCGTTCGATCTCACAATTTTTCTTCGGATCTCTAAGAAAGTGCCTACAGCTATCGTTTTGATTAGCATATGAATAGGGAATGAGTATTTGCTCCAAGCCTTTGACAATCATTCCCCCAATTGAATCATGCTATTATTGATAATCATGTGATTATCAATAATAATCACATTTTCATTGTGTAATTAAGTTCATAAATTAAAAATTATATTTTAGTAATAATACTTTTTATCAAAATCTCTTTAAATTTGAAACTTATATATAATTGAATTTTTCTTTAAATATATATTGACTTAAACAATCAGTTTAAGTTTAAAAAGCCATAAGTTAACTTTTAAATTATGAATTTTGAGTTACATTATAATTATAGAAAATTATAATAATTCTGATCAATACAAACGTGATTATAAACAATAGTATTGTTATTAAATGGTACCAAATAGATTAATGATGTCTTGGTGGTAAGTAAGAGAAGGTTGTAGTCCTATGTTTATAACCATATGATATATAACAATCATTATCGCATTGTCTGAATTAAAGCTCAACTTGTGAAACCTTCCATTTTCCGCTAAAAAGGGATTAAAATCAAGATCACGGGCAGTTCACTTGATCATACTTACATAACTTGACGCCATCAAATTATGACTTACTGCAAGGTAAACCGTAACCACATCATCATCCAACTTGGTCAACGACTTGTCTCTCATAATTACAACACACCTTCAGCTTCCACTGCCTTTGTTTCCCTAGTTTATTTTCTTCCATTTTTTCTTTAATAAGACTATAATTTGTAAAGAGTCCTAAACGATTAAAGCTAATTAGACTGAGAATTATTAAGAAAGTTAAAAGCCGTGAAGACAATGGTTGACTATAAGGGAACAGCTCATGTTCTGGCATATGATAAGCTCAATAGTATATGATGAGATATGGAGATTATAAATTTTCTTTTTTCAGGTTCAAATTAATATATAATTCTGATCTTGTTGGATTTGCAAACTGTGGCATTCGTAAGGTCAAGGAAAGAGCAGGTAAGGGGTTACAAGGAGACAAAATAAATATATGTATATATCTAATGAAATGGGAAAAAAAACATATTTTTAGGGTTTGCTTGGAGGATTTTCTTATTGATTTATCCTGATAATTGATTAATGTTTTATTAGAGAGGTGACCAAGTGAGTTGAAGATGCTCTTTGATGGCTTTTTCAATTGTCTGTTTATAACACGCAGACCATTCATGGAATATTTGCCTTTTCCACGAACTATATATACATGCAATTATATGATACATACTTGTTTTCTTCTGGCTTTCTTAGTCTATCTTGTTCTTTATGTATAGGGGTTGATCAAACATGCTTGATTATCCGGGAATCTCTCCTTGCTTTACTCTAATTAACTCGAATAAACAATGGATATTGATCTTTTTGAGTTCATGGTATAACTTCACACATTCTATAACTCTGGTATTTTACTCGAGATGTAGGAAGTATTAGACCTCAAGGTGATGTATGCTATTTTGAAGAGGTTTTAACTAAGTATAAGGTGAAACTCAAACCACCCCGTCAATTATCATCACACAACAAAAATAAAGATTTTTTTAGTGATAATACTTTTTTAATGTGCAACAGAATAATCGAATTACTAGAGTTTTTTAAAATAAAAGTAGAAATTTCATTAATAACAAAAAATAAATACATACAAAACATCTGCAAACATATATAGGGGGTTATTCTGATCACAATATAATTGCATTATTCCTTAGAGGCTTCAGACTGTACCACTCAACACTTAGTATTTCATAGATACTGTTTAACATCTCTAATATCAGAAAGGTGAGAGCTTTCTGCTTAGATTTAAATCTTCGAACATTTCGTTCCTTCCATACGTTTTGCACACATAACCCAACTGTTACAGAATACAGCGATTCCAAAGGAGGACGTACAAGCTTGTAATGACCAGTGATATTTTAGTTTAACAACTTCCCAAATTCGGTTGGCAAACTCACTCATAAAGAACAAGTGATTATGTGTTTCTTCCTTTGTTGAACAAAATAGGCATGAAATATCAATATTTAAGTACCTGATCCGGTCAGCTGTATTGAGGCTATTTTGAATGACTAGCCATAAGAGAAAGGAAGTCTTAAAGGAGATGCAAATTAAGAGTGTTTGATTATGATTTTGTCACATAAGATTAACATGAAAAATATAACATGGTCCGGATTAAATATATAAACGCTCAACATTTATGACAATTAGTAATGAAATCCACATTTATAATGCATGAATTATCAACCTCTATGTCGTTGATCAAGTTCTTACTATACATGAAACATTAAGCAGCAATGGGGTGTGGTCTGTGGGTTCAAATCACGCTCGTTCTGTCGGTGGGGAGTGTATATATACATTATGAATACGACCTCTACGTATATGATTCCCGTGGCCCTACATTTTGTGATTTTTTTAAATTTCCGTATAACACTAGGTTATGAGTTTATTCCTGTAATTTGATTTCATTTCTTTATTTCATAGCGACGTATAAAAGATAGTAAATTAATTAAAAAGTCATTATTTTGACCAAAAGATAAAAAACAAGGTCTATAAAGATTTAATGGAAATTAATAATTTAGGACCTAAAAAGTCATTAATGGAAATTATGATTATCAGTTAAAAAAAGTATAAATCAAGTATTAAGTATTGGGGTGTAATTGGGGAAGTGGAAATAGAGGGGATCTTATTTAATTAAGCTTATATATTGAGTGTAATGCGAAAATGTGAAAATGACAAATAAGACCTTCAATCATCGGCAAATGTCCCCTCGCCATAATTTCAGACAATTGGGGGCCCTTGAAGTTGGCTCGGAGATCTGTTTTCGGCACTGTAAAGCACATGCACTTGTTTTTGTAGCCTTGTGGCTTCTTCCCCGAAACTGTACTCGTTTTGCTTTCAACACAAAATTGACATCCTGACCTCTTTCAAACCGTCCGATCATTTTGAACCAACCGCTGGATTTAGGATTCTATTTTGCTTTTTTTTTTTCCTTTGGGTTATAGGGGTAGGTTTATTTCCTAGCTGATAGTACCTCTGTCATCTCAGTCTTAACAAGATAATTCGACTCCTATTTATAGTCTTTTGCTCTAAATACCCTATTTTAATTATGTTTTTGCTTTAAAATGATATCATTTTATGTGTAAACATATATAAAATGATATCGTTTTAGGATGAAAATAAGATTAGAATAGGATAATTGAGACAGAAAATCTAAATCCTTATTTATAGGTTGAGAAACTTATGAAAGGATCTTTAGATAGTTGAATATAAGTTATACAAACAGTTCTTAATTAGGTCCCATCGATCAATTTAAACAAGAACCATAAAATTTTGAATCTTAATTATTAATATTAATATTTAAAAATCTCACTGTAATTTTTACTTTTCAGCCACCATCTTTACAAATAATGTTAAAAGGTTATTAAATATATGATCCAATTTTCTAAAATTACAATAAAGTTTGCCAAAACAATTATAAAGCTTTATTCGTGCATATTTCCTACATGATGTATCACAACAAGATTTTTATTAAGTGTTATTGTTGTCTTCGTCCTATTTAAGCAGTTTATTGATTAAAGTTTTTTTTCATTTATTTCAAACTGAATTAGACTGATTATGCACGCAAATTCTTTAATAAACTATCCATGATCATAATTAAGGTATTGGAATTGACGCTTATTATCATTTTCTCAAGCTTCTTTTAACTGCTTTGTTATTACTTTTTCACCGATTGACAAAACCCACTACACAATATTTCTTAATTACTTAAAAGCTTGTCTGGAATTTTGGCCAAAGGGCCCCATGAAAAGGTGGAAACAGCTAGGATTAGTAAGGCTTCCAAAAAAATTATTCCTTCCAAACTCTCTAATTTAATAAACCTTAATGGTGAGGTGGTCCATGTAGAGCAAATGTTAGTTTCCATCTGTGCTAAATACTCCCCTAATGCAATTTAATATTCCATGCTTGAGAATTATATGAACTATCATGCTGCTGTAACGTTCCCAATCATTGAGAGAAATTAAATTTAATCTCAACGCAGAATCCCATCTATAGACTATAGTTATTTTAATGGCCAAAGTCGTATTGACATTATAGAAACTAGTTTTCTTGTCGTATTTAGACAGATATAAAAGTACTTTCTGTAGCTGTGTCAAACGAGAATTCTTACAACCCAACACCAAGTCTTGACATTTTATAGGCTAGAGAGCTTTGAATAATGCTTCCTAGTTATTTCAATGAATGAAAAATTCATTAAGACAATGTTAGTAAGCTTGACGGTGTGGCGTGTTTCGACTAAAAATTACTCGGATTCAAGACGTGGCTCTATTGAAGTTGATCATTAAATGGAGGATCAAGTCGTGAAAGTCAATGTAGTTATTGATTAAGTTTGCTAGTATGATATGATTCTTTGATAATATCTTTTTCTTTAAAATATAAATTATATATTTTAAATAAATTCGTTAACAGTCAACAAAATTAAAATTAGACTGAAATATCTATTTAATGATTTAAACTAAAAAAATTCATATTACTTTATAATCACTTGAACCTCATGAGCCTCTTTATTATCTATGTATATATGAGAGGTGTTTATCGTCATGACATAGTACAGAAACGCCAGAAACGTATATAAAGATGGAATTGTGTTTGTGACAGAGATGAAATCTAAGTTGGTAGTGTATCTTCATGGAAGTGATAAGAGTACAACTACGTAGTCACCTTCAATGTAATAGATATAGAGGTGGGTAAGCATTACACTTGGAGGTTTTAGTATTAGCTGTGTGCACAAGGAATCTATCATCTTCAATTCACACGGAGCTGAAAATGACAAAAATTAAGAGCTGTTACTTGTGAAATGAAAAAACATAGGTGGGTGAGGTGATTAGCAGCACTTAGTGGAGTTTATCAGAAATGAGAAAGACATCATCTTATGTATAGAGAATATGATCAAAACTATTTAATTCTTTCCACGTAGTGATTTTTTCGTAGGTGATCATGACTTGGAAGGAATTGCCTAAAAGAGTTATAAATAGTTAACCAGTGATTAGGAGCATCTACTTTCTCTTTCACACTCGTAAGCTCAGGAATTTTGGAGTGTCTTTAGCAATTTTCTTTTTCCTCCTAATCCAACTCCTTCTCCTAATCCAACTCCTTCTTGTTAGTCCATCCAAAGAACATCATCAGATTTTTATCTTTGCTTTTAAGTTTCTCTTCATTTTATAGTTGTTTTAGACATGCAATAGAATCTGGGATTGATATATTTTTTGTTAGCCTGTTATGCACTTAGAACGTCATTAAACTCCTCTTAATGTTACGTAGCGAGTTACAATGTTTTAAAAATCGAGTCGGATATCGAACTGATAAATAGAAAAGTTTAAAGTTTAAAGGTTCAAGTGGTAATGAACCGCTATAAAATCGGTCAAAATATTACAACTGTAGTTTTCATTCACCATAGTATATATAACACAACGATCAAAAAGACTAATTAATCAATTAGTATGAATTAAGAAGAAATCTTCTATGATTACTAATTGACGTATTACTTAACACATTAAAACAAATACAATAAAAATCTCTATAAGTTAGTACTCAATAAATTAATAACTTTCATCATATAAAAGTTTTTATGATCTTAACTTGAGTTAATAATTTTTATAAATTAATAAGATAATAATTCTTTTGAATAATGTAATATAATTTTGTGGTCTCGTTCATATCATACATTAATAAGTTGCTAAAATTAAAAATTTATTTATAATTGATTATGATATTTTTAAAAATATGATTTTATTGTAATATATTTTTGTTGAAGATTAAGTCTACTTGAATCTCACCCTAAATTTTTTAATTAAATCTAAAAATTTTCATGAATTAAATTTAATAATTCATATTCAATTATATTTGATACAATTAACTTTCAGTTTGTAAAATGTATATCCATTATATTATGAATTAATAGATTATTAATTTATGATTAAATAACACCTTTTTTAATTAATAGAATTTGCATGGTTCTATTATGAATATCTTTTTCATGTTTTAGAATCGAATTAACCATTACGTCATCAATTAATTGAGAAATTTGTTTAATTATTTCTTTTATTGGAATGTGGATAATTATATCCTAAAACTAATATGGAGATATAATTTGTGAAATTGAGATGGTCTTATAATCACGAAATAGAAGTTGTAGCTATAAAAGCAGCCATATCGAATTTTACCATGATAAAATTGTGTTTTAAAACGAAGAAAAAGGTGTGGCTTAACATCAATTGTTTGCATAGTAAGGCAAAAAAAATACCCCACAGTGGTTGCAAAGACATTAATTCTCTTCCCTTTGACGAGACGTATGCAACTCTGTCTATTATTAATTTGCATCTCCTCACCTTGTCAGCCGAGAGAAAGAAAAAAGAAGCTTTTAGCCAAAATGGAAAAGAAAAAATGGAGATAGAGAGGAAGCAGAGTGACTTTTAACACCTTATTGACTGTGACTCTGCTCTGTTGGAGGCTGCCTCTTATATTATTTCAACTCTCTTTCTCGGCTCCTACTTCATTTGTCAATTGTCAGCCTCCTTTTAACTTTTTCTCTCTCTCTCCCTCCTGCTTTCTGCTTACATCTTCTCAACCAAAGGAAAGCATTCTTCTAACGAAAATTCCGTTTCCAGATTAGGCCACCTGTTCTAGTTGCTGACACTTGGCCTAGGATTCCGCAGAGGACTTTGCTGCTTTAGGAAAGGTTTCTGCGTCCCTCATTGCAGTTGGGTTTTGCTTGAAATGGGGAGGCACTCTTGCTGCTACAAGCAGAAGTTAAGGAAAGGACTGTGGTCACCAGAGGAAGATGAGAAACTTTTGAGTCATATTACCAAGTATGGCCATGGCTGTTGGAGCTCTGTCCCCAAACAAGCCGGTATGATTAAACCTCAAATTCGTTCCTCAATTTTGTTCAGTAGCAGAGTATGTTTCCTGATAATGGTCGACTATGTTTTGCAGGTTTGCAGAGGTGTGGAAAGAGCTGTAGATTGAGGTGGATTAACTACCTGAGGCCTGATTTGAAGAGAGGTTCGTTCTCACAACAGGAAGAGAACCTCATCATTGAGCTTCATGCTGTGTTGGGAAACAGGTACTGTTCTCTTGATTAATTAGGCAGGCGTTTGCTTGGGAATTCTCACACTTTATTATTAAAAAATAATGTTTTCTTTTATACGATTACGCAGGTGGTCTCAAATTGCAGCACAGTTGCCTGGAAGGACAGACAATGAGATAAAGAATTTGTGGAACTCTTGCTTGAAGAAAAAACTTAGGCAGAAAGGCATTGACCCTGTTACTCACAAACTACTCTCAGAGGTTGAAAATGGAGAAGTCAAGAACCAACCCGCCAAAACCAGTCAGGACAAAATCTCTGGGGCTTCAAGTGAGCTCAATTTCCTCAAAGTCGATTGTTCTATGCAAGGTGCAAATTTACAAGAGAGCAGACCATCTTCAATTTCTCCACAGGGCTATGGAGTGCATGAGGAAGGTTCTCCTAGCTCCAAAACCATAAGCACTTGTGATAGTAATACCATTAACCGGAGTAGCAACAACAATTTGATTACACCTACCAGCAACAAAGAGTTTTTCTTGGACAGGTTTGGAAACTCCATCCATGAAACTACTAAGGCCAATTGTCAACCTTCGGAATTGGCCGGACATTTCCCTTTTCAGCAAGTGGCCAGTGCTAAGCTCACAGCAAACACAATCCCCTCTCTCTGGTTCCCACAAACAAGCAAAAGTTTTGACATGAATTCTGAATTCTCTTCCAGTGTAATATCCACCATTCTTCCGTCAACAAGTTCATTTCTTTCTACTTCTACGGGCTACAAGCCTTCTGTTTCTGATAACCCTTCCGTACCATCATTAGTAATCAGCAGTTCTCGGTTCTGGGAAGCTCCAGCCAATAATGTTAATGGCAGTAGTGGAAGTACTAATAGTGGTGAGCTGCAAAGCAGCAACACTTTCTTCCAAAATACCATTTTTTCTTGGGGATTGGGGGACTGCAACTCCACAGATAAAGAGGTCCAAAACCATCTAATGGAAAGTCAACAGGAGGACATCAAATGGCCAGAATACCTTCAAAATCCATTGTTAATGACTGCTGCTTTACAGAATCATAATCCTCAATCTTTATTCAGTGAGATAAAATCAGAAACACAATTCCTGACTGGAAATTCAACTGCTATGTGGCCTCATAACCTGCAGCAACAAGAACCCTTGCAAAATTCTGGTATTGCTGCTAAGGATATCCAGAGACTCACAGCAGCCTATGGACATATTTAGATTTGGCTAGAGGAGGCCATCCGATTACGAAAAGAAAATGAAGAAGCTTGAACAAATGCTCTTTTCTTCAATTAAAGGTGTGTGCAACAAATTTTTCTATTGTATATAGGTCTGATACGAAACTCATTTCTCCAATTCTCTCTAGTTCTGAAATATAATTGCGCGGAGAATATCTTTTCTTGTTAGCTTTCGACTTGTGGGCTTGGGGCAGATTTGCAGAATAAGGCGTGTTTCAATCCTTGTCTTCTTTTACCTCGTGGATATGCATCATTGTCACACTTTTGCAGCTCTGTCATTAACAAATCCACAGAAAAGAAACATATTTTGTTCATAATACATGAGATTTAATGTGGGTTTTTCTTGTTTCACTAGTAATGAAGTAAAAGGAGGCATCTTTCACATCTTGCCTAGAGCTCCAACAGCTTATCCAAAATCTCAATTACTGCAAACAAAAGTGCAGGGAAATTAAAAGATAGCTTTTTGTTGTCAACCTTTTTTCCCATCAAAGCTGAACGATTTAACAATTGTTGTCATCAATTCAAGAGATAATTAATAATTATTTTCGGAACAGCTTTATCACTTTAATTTTCAAAACGTTACTACTTAACTGGCTGTCTTTTCAACTTAAACATATCAAAAACATCAGCAATAAGTTTTGCTTTGCTTCAGTTGCAAGACTCAAGGAGCTATCAACTCCTCTTTCCGATGCCCAACCCCCTAATAAAGCTCACCTCTTTATGGTGGCTCACGCGCCACACACAAATACCACACATGTGTGAACGCAGGTGTGTAAATGTATGTAAGCAAGACGTGAGATAGTTCTTATTGAACTGAGAGTTGCTCCGTACACAAAGATTGTGACCCCTAATCCAATAAGGGCCATATGGTTTGCCAACTTCTTTGCAGCTTCTTTGAGACACAGCATTATCTTAAGAAACACTTTATAAAGCAAGAAACTTCCTATACAAGGGAGAAAAAGAGAACAGTCCATTTTTTGGCGAAAATACAAAAGTTGCAGATATGGCTAATCAAGTCATTGCCATTCACTTGTCAGCATCTGATAAAGTCCTGCAGTTCTGCAAATATTCCCCCCTAGAATTGTATCGTGACTGGACATTTATTTACCCCCTTTAGTCCGTGAGTTAACTCAAGAGTTTGGGTTAAAATGATGATTTGGTAAGAAATTTTCCTACAAGTCACCAAAGATGACATAGCTACATATAGAATAGCAGAAAAAGGAAGACAAGCCTCCGTCCACTTGTCCAGAGCCAAAAAGAAGAATGAAACTATTGTTTTCCTTTTTCTTTTTCGATTATAAAACTTCTTTACTAATAAAGGTGCTTCTTCAGCACATACTTTCCAGTTGTCTGCCTTTATATGTATCCCTTATTTTACTACAGGAATATTAAGGAATTGGCATTTTTTGGTTGTGAATGTATCTGAGGAGCCAGATTCTGAGCGCTAACTGAAATTTTCATTCAACAAACAGTATTCTCAATGGCCAATTCTTGGTTTCGTGTTAAAGTTCACTGCAAACGGTCACTGGAATTTTCCTTGCTTGAATCAGAAACTGAAATACAGAGTTAGAGCAGAATAGTAAGTGGATATAATAATTTTGCTCAAAGGGCATCTTTTGAACGGCCATATACGTACAGTGGTGATCAGTTGTCAGGCAATAATTATTTTACCTTTTTGTTCCTATTATCCCAACTAGAAGAATTGTTTCCCCAATTCTCGATATTCGCATAAGATTAAGTCGACACTGACAACAATTTTCTGTTTGTCTTAACCAATGAAATTCATCCAACATCACCAGGTCAATCACTCACAATTAACTAGATGCCTCTTGCGTGTGAATGTGAAGAAAGAAAACAGCGGGCCTCTAATGAGGCTCCAACGTGGGTTTAATAAAATGTGTGAATTCATTATTATCCTATTGGATCGAATTTGTCAACTAATTACATAGTTAAAGGACCAATTTGTCTTTAAAATTCTTTCAATACACACTTAACAAAACTAAATTATCTAGTATAAATCCGAAGGAAGAGCCGTTTCAATGGAACTTTTATTGGGTATTATTGTTGTTGTACATCCAAAGGAAGAGCTATTGATTTACTGGGATTAGATCCTCTGTTTCAGCTAACCAGTTTCTACCATGTTCTATTAAATCTCATCCACATATTTATATGAGATCCACATAAATATGTGGTTAAAAATACATGGAACAGAGTTGAAACACCCAAAGTGAAACACAGGATCTGCTGTGTGATTTCCTCATTAACTAAAAAATAAAAATGTCAAGGCTAATAGAAAAATAAGATTTTTCTTTTTTTTAATCAAAATGAAAATATTCACTTCTTTTCTTTATTTTACAAGAGGAAACCAAAACAAAAGAAAAGTTGTTATGTAATTACATAAGTGAGTGAGGTGAATTGTTTTTATTGAGAAATAGTGTGTAACAAGAATACAAAAGAAACAAAGAAAGAAATAAGCATGCAAATTTTTTTTTAACAAGGTTTGGTTAATTTTAATATGCTTATATTTTCAAAAGTAAAAAATGACTAATTTTACTATTCAATTAAATCTCTCCCTTGAAGATTACAGTTTTTTTCTCATATAATTAGGTTTATAATAAATAGATCAATAAGTAAAGTCCATCTAGTTAATTCAACACAACTTACAACTTATCAAATGCAATCTAGTTCGAACAAAACTTTAATAGGTCATATAATACTTTCAAAGTTTGAATATATTTAAAATGCGTTCTAGATAAAACAATTCATCATGAACACGACTTAGAATACTATCGAATCATAAGTCGTGTAACTCATTATCTCTGTTTGTACAAGGACACAAACTTTGACATGCCCATGTAGTTCACTGTCTTTGTTCAAAAATGGATATGGACATTGATATGCTTGTGTCCTCTGGCCGTGTACTTCTTCAGAAAAGTCTCCACCATATCAATAAGCCTTAATCTAACTCGTGTTTTCACCTCTATATGCCAAAGAAGAACACACCCTGACAAATTGTTGTGCGTTAAGTCGTGTTAATTTAAAGATTTTCAAGAAACATCTTTGTTCTTTTAGAAACACTCCAAGATTGAACACTCATGTATATGAGCTATACACAACAATCTCTACGCGACAAATATACTATGGTCAATCAACACACTTCAAGAAATGCTTTCAAGGTTGCATGCCTGTATATATGAGTTAAACATAATAATTTCTACCTTGATGAATAAACTTTATATATGTTAAGTTGTAGCTATATCTAATATCTCAACAAATTAATCAAGTTGAACTTCTTCATGGTAATCGACTTTTTAAAATGTCAGTTACATTCTCTAAAGTGTGATCCTTTTTTAATAAGATTTAATCAAATGCAATTAGTTGTCTAATCTTATGAAACCTTACATTTTCCACCATATCACCTATTCATTTATCTTTCTTCTGACTATATATAGTCCTTTGAAATATAGTTAAATCCCTATAACTGATAATTAGAGCATACAAAACTGCATCCTTCCAATTATTTCTACTTAGTATGTCACGACCCGGATCCATGTCGAGCCCGTGACAACCGTCGCATACCCGGGCTAAGAGTACACACGGTACCCCTAACCCAACTATGCAAGACTTAC
>JAOQMM010000141.1:0-10866 GCA_027563515.1 Erythroxylum platyclados | reverse complement strand
TTTTATTTTTAATTAATTAAGTCCCCAGTCATGTAGGTCAGTTGGGATATATTAGGTATTATACATATATAAGGTTATGTTCTATCCCAAAACTTCCGATTTGAAGGGGTCTTATTTTCACTGTTTAGGATGGAATGGAATGTAACATGAAACCCTCCGCTCCATTCCATTCCATTCTGTTATAAAACCTCCAAACAAACGATAGAATTGTGTTACGTTCCATCTTATTCCATCCGAAAACTCCTAACCAAATAAATGCTAAGATAATGTTTGAATGTCATTGCATTTTTACACTTTTATGTTTATCAACAACACATCGATTTTATTTGAACAATTAATATTGTCCATAATCTCAATCATTCCATTCAGTGGATCCACATTTATCTCAAGAATCTTCAAAGTCTTTTCAACTTTATTATACATGGCCAATTGTTTCGAACATTCAACAAATTATGTGAGTTGAGTCTTCAAAGTTCAAATAATAAGAATTGACGGTGTTGTAAAGAAATTTGTTCGAAGAGATATATTGATAAAAAAGATATAAATTATTAAATTTAATCAAATTTATATTTAAATTTGATTTTTCTTAATTCAATGTTCATATGCTAGAGATTGGAATTAGACATATATGGGTTCAGATCTCCAATTTCGTTAATTTGTTTCTATCCTATTATATGAGTATTTATTTATTCAATTTCTGTAGGTCCTATTTATTAGATAGATAGATGCAGATGAAACATGATATGAACAAAATAATAAGAATAGGTGATTTGTTGCCGACATATATCCCGTGTTAGTACCGTTAGAAGATTCCGATTGATTACTTGGAGGTTCCGTATGAAATGTATTATATGGACCACATCAAATAGTATTTCAGTGTACACTGTAGACTGTAGACTGCATTCCAAGTGTTCGTCTTGTTTCTTTCCTAATGTTGTTGAATGTTAACTTCAGCTCGTAAATGTCGCGTATGAACGTGGCGATGTCGTAACCTTGGCGGTTGAACATAAGTACACGGTATTACCACGTGGACAGGGACTCACGCTGACCCATGACGACCGTGATTAAGAAAGATGTCCTCTAACCTTTATTGCTGTACAAGTTTTGGATAAACATTAACAAGTCTTGATAAATCAAGTTTTATTCCCTTTTATGAGTCCTTTAATTTATTCCCTTCTACAAAGTGGGTGTATTGCATGCGCAATCTACGGTAAATGGACTAGCGAAGCGAAACCCCGTTAAGCAATAAGAGGTTCCTGCGTTAAATGATTGATGCAAAATCCCAGTAATGATTGGAGTGTAAAGAGCAAGATGGGTCCAACAGGTTTGACTCGACTGGATGCAAGAGAGACTTTTGCCAGATTCAGACACTACCACCTCGTGCTCTGGTCCATACACGTTATACTCTTTCATTTTCTTAATCTTGCTTCGTAATACCATATACGTTGTACTCGTTCTGGTACTGCAAATTTTGAGTTGTCAAGTCTTCACCTTCCGTTCTTACATGAAACAAACATTTATCAGGAGCTAGCAGTCCATTAAGGATTGGTCAAAACATCTTTCTTCCCAGTTGCTGTCACTGTGACCTACGAACAATGCAGTAATGGGGACCTATAATTAGTGGGTGAATATGCCATAAAGCAGGAAGTGCAATTAGCGTTTTATTGACTCGTCCTTCTCTGTCGTCCCTGTCTAAATCGTGGCCTATGGTCAAAGGTGATTGAAATGTTTCATCTTTGGATTGAGTTTCAACTTTTCACCTTAAACGGAGGGGATTTTGATTTAGTCCTTAATTATTGCAGATCATGGCATGCATGTTTTGGTAGCTGAAAGCATGATTAAGATCAATCAAATCCAACATTAATCAACAGTTATGAAATCTATGCTTTACTAATGCATATTAATGAACACTGCCGCACGTTTGGGTGGCAATTTATGGACAGTATAGGTCTAACACTCATCATTCATGGCCGCTCGTGAGTTGTCTTTAAGCGGAGAATGCGGAGATTGAAAAAAAGTTGCGGTTTTTATGTTCTTATGATTTGTTTTCACCATCTAATATTGTAATTATTTTTATTGACAATTTTATAATTCTTTGCATTTTTTTTGGAGGGAATAAGTGATAATTGTTAATTCTTATTTTTTTTATTTTATTCTATTATTATTTATGTATTTTTAAAAATCATTTTTAACCATTTTATTATATATATTTGTATTTATTTATTTTTATTATTATTTTACTTAGTATTTTTTTATTATTTTTTTATTCTTTATTCTTTATTATATATTTATTTTGTTTTTTTTCCTTCTTTCCTTCCTTCTTACTTAAAGTGGGTCATTTAGAAACAACTTCTCTGCTAGTTATAGGAAAGACTGCATACTACTAGGCTTCTTCAAACCTCACATCTCAATGAAATTTATATTGTGTATTGTTGTCAATACTAAAATTTATATAGTGAAGACAATCATGTACATTTAAGGATAAATATTTATAAAGTTAAACATATATATGGCATAAAAGCGTAAGTTGTATAAAAATATTAATATTTCAATTAAAATTGAAAAATATTTAATTATAAATTATTTATTATATTTTAACTTTAATCTAAAGTTTTGAAGAGTACTTCAAATATTACTATAAGGTGACACTTTGTTTCATAGGCACCATCGTTTAGTGGACTTGGTTAAGTCAACATTTAAGGAATTTATAAATATATAATTGCTATATTTTAAATTTGTACTCAATAAATTATCCGATTTGATTAAATTAATAATTTTCAAATAAGTCTCAAGTTTTATTTAATTAATATTTATAATTTTAAAAAATATTTTCTCTTAATTGGTTATCTTTTTTTAAAATTTTGAGTGAATTAAAGTATCTTTTATTAACAAATTGTTATATTAAAATATTTCTTAAAAAGAAAAAAGGTGATGGCTTGACCAAGCATTTGTTGTTACTTGTTACTTGGCTTGCCAATTGCTTGTCAAGCCACGACTTGGAAGCCAAAAGTGTCAATATCAGTAGTAGATTTGAACATATAGATAATTATCAAGACGGAGGCGGTCCTTCACTTTCAAAAACTTGCATTGCATGCACAACTACGCAGTTTCTGTGCCAACTAAACTTTCCTCTCCTTAAAAAGGCCAAATGAACCAAAAGCTCATGTGAACTAAAAGCATTGCCGTACCAATGTATGATTATTTCAAGAAAACCAAACAAAAAAACAAATGCCAACATTTTTATCCTACAAAAAAAAGTTTCAAAGTGTCGCTTTAGATGACTCACGTGACAATTTTTAGAGACTTAATTAGATTTTATTTATTTTATTCTTATGTTTTGATGCATGTCATTGTTATAATTAAGACAATATAAGGATTTTTTTTTATAAAAAGGAGTTGAGAGAATTTAGAGATTGAAATTTATTTTTCTTTTTTTATCCCGAAAGTCAACAAGTCAAGCTCTTTATTTTACACGAACCTAAGAATGGTATTCGGTAGTAAACAACTTTTGAGATTATATATCTATAATTTAAAACTCTGCGTATTAGCAATATTTTTATCGCGGAAATATAAAAAAGATTATGATGTACGCAACTTTTTTTTATATTTTTATAAAGAAGTTATTTTTGTGATTTGAACATGTAACCTTACAATAACAACTTTAGTTGTTACTCCGACTTTAATAATCATAATAGTTATGGTAAATCAAAGTTCAAAAACTCAAAAGAAATTGGTGTCCCCAGTCCCCACCTCACCCTCTTTCCATCAAGTTTTTGTGGATACCGCCAATTTATTGACCACAACAGCACCAAACAGTACACCAATCATTTGCAAGACAAACTAATTAGTTTAATTATTTTTATTATCTGTTAATTTTTTTGTAAAAAAACAAAAATGAAAAATAATTATTCGAGTCTTTACCTTTTTAATTAGAAATTGATTATTTATTTATAATTTGCTTGTTTTACCCTCGCAGACCATTTGAAAACCCCAAGAAAGAGACCCTCTCTCCTTGATGAACTCAACTTTGATTCTTCATCATCACACCAAATCCCACATTTATTATATAAAATCATTTAATTAAACCCTGTACCATTTGCTAAACTAGATGCCCACATTTGCCTCTCGTCAACCTTCTTCGTTTCCACTGTTTTCCCTCTTAATTTTCACACACTCTCTGTAAGCTCCTAAAACCTCTTTCTGGGTATTCGTCTGCTTTAATTCTTTTATTTCATTAAGTGACATAAAGGGTTTCTGGAACAGTTCTCTATGTCATAGTGAATGAATCATGTGTGGTGTTATCAATCTGGGTTCATGGTTTTTTTTTTTTTTATTAATGGGAAGCTCTGTCAGATTCCACAAAATTTCTAAACATGGGTTTTGTGTCCTGTTTGTATCTGATGTGTTCCATTTACTGCTCCTTTGAGACTCTACCTTACTAGATCTGTTTGGGACTTTGCCCGATCCACTGCCTTATTCATGCTTTAATACTCTCTGCCGAGGTCAGATCATGGCATTTTGTACTCTATAGCCATTGCTTTTTGCTCTTCGTATCCTGTTTTTATTGGTTTTGTTCCAATTGATGTTCAAATTAACTTCTTTTACATTAATTTGTTATCAGAGGTTTTGGGGTTTTAGTTATAAGCGGGTTAGTTCGGTTTCTTACATCAGGGTTTTGGGTTTTAATGCTTGGAAGTACTATAGTTTGATGATGTATTATCAACTGAAAAGTTATGAGGTGGTTGAGAGGCGCAGTGTGTTCCCGAGACTTTGTCTGAATTTTTCCATTTTGTATCTGCCTATGGTACAAAGCGAAGTAAGCTCTCCATATCAATTATCTTTCCACTCTTTCTTTTGAGGTCCATAGAGCTAAATGGGTAACAACACTTCTCGTGTTGTTGGTTGTTTTATGCCCTCCAATGGCAAACATGGTGTTGATTTGGAGTTCTTAGAGCCATTGGATGAGGGTTTGGGCCATTCATTTTGTTATGTTAGGCCATCCATTTTTGATTCTCCTGCTATTACTCCTTCAAACTCTGAGAGGTTCACTGTTGATTCCAGCACTTTGGATTCAGAAACATTTAGTGGTTCATTTAGAAATGATACAGTAGATGATCCTTCAGGTTTGCATAGACCAAACAAAACTGTCCCTGAAACTACATTTAAAACCATATCGGGTGCTTCAGTTAGTGCTAATGTGAAAACTGCTAGGACTTGTAACCAGAGTGCCTTATTTTCCAGTGATGTGCAAGAGCCTGCTGCATCATTTGAGAGCACTGCTTCATTTGCTGCAATCCCTTTGCAACCCTTACCTCGCGGCTCTGGACCTTTGAATGGCTTCATGTCTGGGCCCCTTGAGAGAGTATATGCTTCGGGTCCTTTAGATAAGGGAAGTGGCTTTATGTCTGGACCAATAGAGAAGGGGGTAATGTCAGGTCACCTTGATGTTGCTGACAAATCCAATTTCTCTGCTCCACTTTCACACTGTCGTAGAAAGCGTCGGTTCCATTTTCTAGTGAGGAGTGTTAGTGGACCAATGAGGAACACTCTATCCCGGGCATTCTCAAGACATTCGATTGGGTTGGGGTGGATTCATAAGATTTTCTTGCATCCAAGTAACCAAATGGCGTGGCAAGTCAGGGAGCCAAAGTTCCGACAAGAAGTCATAAGGAACTGTCCTGAAGTAGGACCATCAGACGGAGAGTATATGAACAGTCGTAACTTGCAGTGGTTTCATGGGAAGGCTGGAGAAGATAGGGTTCATGTTGTAGTTTCTGAAGAGCATGGATGGTTGTTTATTGGAATATATGATGGCTTTAGCGGACCTGATGCAACTGAATTTCTAATGAGCCATCTCTACAGAGCCATAGACAAGGAACTTGAAGGACTTCTGTGGGATTATGAAGATAACATTTCAACCAGTTCCATAAATGTTGAACATCATAAGAGTGAAGTTCATGCAGATGATTCAGGGTGCAGCAGGGAAGATCAGCCAAGTTTGAGGGGAGTTGGTTCTTCTAATTTCAAAGAATCAAATGATCCAGCCTTTCTCAGGGATCCATCTCAGAATTATGAAATAGTGAAGGAAACAGATGATAATAGGAACAGCCAACAGCTATCATTTAACTCTGAAGAGCCCACCATTTCTGGCAGTGCTCCTTTTCCTGTTCAAACTGCCAAATTGACTGGCCAAGGCAGGAAAAGTATGCGGCTCTATGAGTTGCTGCAAATGGAGTCAGCTGATGGACTAGGTTCCCTGTCAATCTCAGGGGTTGAAAAACAAATTACAAGCTTCGGCTGTAGGCCAGATTCTGATGTTCAGGGACAAAACTTCCAAGAAGGGCGGCTAAGTTTCCCCTCATTGAACGGTAGTAAAGGAGGTGGGTCCAATTTTCGGGGTGAAGATCCAACTACGTCTGGAGAAGATGCCATTGGGGTTGAATCGAATGATCAAGGAGTTATAGCTGAACTTTCTGTTTCACAAAGACAGAGTTCAAGAAAGTCAAATATCAGTTCAAAGCTCAGAGAAATATGTAGGAAGCAGAAGTCTTTACGAAAGAAGCTCTTTCCTTGGAGTTATGATTGGCATCGAGAGGAAACTTCTACTGATGAGAGAGTAGTAGAATCCTCAGGACCTATCAGACGACACAAGTCGGTATGTGTTGACCATGATGCTGTTTTAAGAGCTATGGCCCGTGCCCTTGAGCACACTGAAGAAGCTTATATGGAAATGGTGGAAAAGGACCTTAAATATCCTGAACTTGCTTTAATGGGATCGTGTGTTCTAGTAATGTTGATAAAGGATCAAGATGTGTATGTGATGAACCTTGGGGATAGCCGTGCAATCTTAGCACAGGAAAGACCTAATGATCGTCATTCTAGTCCAAGTTTTGCCAAGGATGATATCAGGCCTAGGAACAGATCAAGAGAGTCTTTAGTACGCATGGAGCTGGACAGAATCTCGGAGGAATCTCCAATGCATAACCTAAGTAGTCAGATTAATATGCTGAACAAGAACAGGGAGATCTCAATTTGTAGATTGAAGATGAGGGCAGTTCAGCTTTCCACAGATCATAGCACAAGTATTGAAGAGGTAGCCTTCTTGAATGTTTCAATCTTGCCATTTTCATTTCTAGTTCATCTCCAGGCTTCTGTAGGCTATGTATCATGGTTGTTTCCCTTGCCATCCATCAAGCAGTCCTCCACTTTCTTAAGCGTGCACAAAGTTATGATCAGCCCACTTTGCTGGCTTGTATCTCAATCAGAATGATTGAGGAGTTGCTGATGATTGTCATTATGTTTGCTTGTAATTAATCACTAGATACCTTTGTTTGGTGCAGGAAATATTGAGAATAAAGGCAGAACATCCTGATGACTGCCAAGCCATTTTAAATGATCGAGTGAAGGGCCAATTGCAAGTAACCAGGGCATTTGGGGCTGGCTTCCTGAAGAAGGTCATTAATATATGTACATTCACCTAGCTGTTTTTATTAAAACATTGGGAACCCTAATGTCTGCCATGAGCTTGTCTTTAATATTTATTGATAACTAAGGATTTCTGTGTTACTGAACTACAATTGTCTAATTGTGTTGCTAATATGGATAACGCATACAGAATGTTGAGGAAAAATTAAAATTTCCTATTTTAGGACAACATCAGCATATCGAAGCAGTTCTAATTGCTTAGCATGATTTTATGGGCATGCTCTTGGATATCTTTGATTGATAGCTGAACTGCTTATGAAAAGCCCACTATTACATTTTGCATTTTGTCTGTAGAATTGGATCATAACCAGATTTGCTCCTAAATGCAGCATGCTTGTTGCATTCCCCAATTAACAATATAGCCCTTTATTCATAATTATAATAATCTAATGGTGCGATAAAATTAGGATTGTAAAGGAAACTGATTAAAGAGTCAAGGAAAGGAATATGCTCTATGGTTGCTCTTTGACAAATGAAGTTTTTTACTTTGTGCCAATTGATCATGGTTAATTCAGTCATGTAATATGCATCTCAAAGAGCAGAGTAGTATTTCCTTCAGCGTTTGGTTCTACTATTGCATTCATTTTGTCATTTTCAATGGATTTCATACCCTTACTTTTTGATGCAACACATATGGTTTTGACGAGTGATTTGGTTAACGTTGTAAGTTGTTGAAACAGCAGTGATATAGTTCTGTTGTCTATTATGAAACCTCATTATTGGTTGTCTGTTGATGGGTCATCATGTTTGGCAACAAAAATGTATGTTTGAAGCCAATGCAAATGGGTTGGTGATGACTTTTGAAAGACGATAGTCATGCAACTAAGACTGTAATCTGTGGTTTTCAATGACCAAGATTTGTGTTTAAGAGCTTATCTCGACATATTTTCTATCCTTACATTTTTTTAAATTGGATAAATAAAAAATTTTAGTAATCAGTAAGATAACCTTTATACTTATGTTAGCAATTTGTGTTCTTACCTGATTTGACTTTTTGGGTGCAGCCAAGTTGTAATGATGCTCTGCTGCAGTCCTTTCGGATAAATTACGTCGGAAATCAGCCTTATATTAGTTGCATTCCTTCTGTTCTTCATCACCGGCTTTCCTCAAGTGATCGATTCTTGGTTCTATCTTCTGATGGGCTTTACCAGTATTTCAGCAATGAAGAAGTGGTTGCTCATGTTACATGGTTCATGGACAATGTTCCTGAAGGTGACCCTGCACAATATCTTATTGCAGAACTTCTATTGCGTGCTGCAAAAAAGAACGGTAAGCATCAAAAGTTTCCTTTTCATTTACTTTCAAGGCTTTAGATATTGTTGGCAAAAGTCTAAAGGGTGGAAAAAGAAAAAAAATGGAAACCTTCATAGGGATGAAAATGACAGCAAATATTTTGTTTTTAAAGATCGTGCGGCCATGCAGATTTTTATTGTAACTTCCCCAGTTAATGAATTTCTGCATATTCTATTTACTGTTTCGCAAAGGTGATAGCTATAAAGGTTGACATCCTTGCTTAAGACATGACCTAAAAGAGTTGGGCCACAGAAAATAGCACAAAAAAAAAAGGAGAAAAAGGAAAACTCTACATTTAATACTGTGGTGAACATATTCAAGTTGCATTTTGATGTTTACAATTGTCCTTAATCGATACTTCTGCATTCACACATCTGACAGTCCTCTGATGACTTTGGATTGGCTGTTGCAGGAATGGGTTTTCATGACCTTCTCGATATTCCTCATGGAGATCGACGTAAATATCATGATGATATTTCTGTTATGGTGGTTTCTCTTGAGGGAAGGATTTGGAGATCATCTGGATAATTTTCTTTTTTGTTTCACTTGTGCATGTTGCTTCGTTGATGTTAAGTGGTTCTAAGAAAAGTTAAGCATTTTGGAGATTAGATCTGTCATTCTTTTGGACAAAAACATTTCTCTTGGGTCATTTTTGTTTCCTAGTAAAAAAGGCAGGATGATCAACCCATACTGCTGCTAGAAGGCACTCACTTATTGTCTGAACTCGACCTTCCAGCATTCATTCGCTGCACGCCTTTTTCATTCTGTTTATATAGAAGTTTTTGTCGGTAAACCTTGGAATTAAAAAAAACATCACCTACATCGTACTCCCCGCATCCCTGCTCAGCTCTCCCCTGCAATCAGAATTTTCATGTAGGCCAAATTATCTTTTGCAGTCCGTTCCAAGCAAGTTTCCTAGATCTTGCTACTATCCCATTTGTTTCTAAGTTGTAGCTTTCGATCAGAACTGTCCCCGCCCATTCCACCACCTGAAATTCCTTGTCATTTCAATGACGATCTGCCAACTGCTTTATCCTGAATTGAGCACGTTAAAGGTGAAACTGTAACGTTAAAACCATGACCTCCCGATCCTTCAGAACCTAATCCACAAGCAACGCAAGGGAATCTCCTTCCAAATACGGGATGTCTAGTGGAGGTGAATAACTATGTAAAGCTTCAAATGGTGACATGGATATGGCATAATGGAAGGTTGTATCATACAACCAATCGGCTAACGCCAACCATTTGCTCCACTAATTTGGATAGTTCGATATCATACAAAGGAAATAAAGCTTTAAGGTCCGATTCGTTACCTCGATTTGCCTGGCAGTTTAAGGATTATACACCGTGGAAAATTGCTACTGCACTCCTTGTAATCGGAAGAGCTCCTTCCAAAACACATTGGTGAATACTGCATCTCTATCACTCACAATAATTCTGGGCATCCCAAGCAATTTGTATACATTATCCGTTAAAACCTTGGCGACCTTTATTGCCGTATAGGGATGGCGAAATGGAATAAAGAGGGCGTTCTTATTCAATCTATCCACTATCGATAAAGTGACTGAATATCCATCTGAATTAGGCAGTCCGTCCATAAAGTCTATACTAACCTCTGTCCACATTTGCTTTGGAATCAGAAGAGGTTGCAATAACCCAGAAGGTGTTGTAGGGTCATATTTATTCCCCTGACATACTTCACATTTCCTCAGAATTTCCCTCAAATCCCTCTGTAATCTTCTTCAGGAAAAATACATGTGGAGTTTCTTATATGTTCTTGAGCGTCCTGAACGCTCACCTTGCACAGAATCATGAAACAACTCGATTAGTTTTTTTCTTTCTCAAATTGATAGAATTTCCCACCATTAATTTTCCTTTCCATCGTAGACACTCCTTATTCCAGTTATAAGCTGAAATCTTAGATTCTCCTTTACTGAGTTGTTGTATTATTCTTTGAACCTCCTTATCCTCTTGCCAACTTCTCTTAATTTTCTGAAACAATTCTGTAGGAACTGTTAAAACCGAGAGGGTAAATAACCTCTTCTCTTGACCCCAATCTCTTGACAGAACTGTTGCACCGCAGCTTCT
>JAOQMM010000140.1:32183-44035 GCA_027563515.1 Erythroxylum platyclados | reverse complement strand
GAATCTATTAATGTGGGCCCAGCAACAAGTTTTGCACACCAACCATGAACCTTTTGACAGAATAAACAGAGCAGGTGTAGCTTAATTCGTCACTTCCGTGACTTAGTCACGAGTGTGACTTGTGACGACACAAGTCACACCCGCAACTAATTATTAAATTACTACGATGACATTTTTTTTTTTAGGACAGAATTAGACAGAATTATTTTAGATAGAGGATCCGAACTCTCTTCAAACCAACCCTTACATCACAGTAACATCATCCCCAGATAGAGATAAGAAGTGACAGCCATCGCTATGCCTTGGTGCTCTTTATCAGGCAATGCATAGTTAGATCCAATCATTTGCGCTGGACCCAATTTTGTAGTTTACGAGACTATTCATTCGTAACCATATGTAACCGATAGTAGGCACCACTAATTCTGCTCAAAGTTTTATCTGCTTGGAGTTTCTCATGTCCTTCCATTTCGGATATCAGAAAGATGGATCTATCAACTCTATTCCTGGCTTCATTCACTCCACGAACAGGTATCTATAGCAATTAAACTTATCAGATACGTACAAGGTTTCTCTTTGTGATTGCTCAAGAAAGCAACAAAAAGCTCTGGTTAATTTAGTACATTCAAGGAGCTGAACAGAGCACTAATCTAACACTACCAACCTATTTATAAACTACAAACCCAAATACATCCTACTATGTACCTTCCTACTTCATCACAAAGTAGCAGAGGTCTTCAACTCTTCTGCTACTTAACCGCTATGAGTTTCTGTCTTAAACCTCGGGGTCAATGGCAAGACTACGGAAGAGTGAATACATCTTCAAACCTCACTCTATCATACACTCGTTTCTAAAAGCTAAAGGACCTATCCGTGGCAAGCAGATTGAACTAATGAATTTAACGGTTATACATAAACATCTGCTGTTGGGTCATTCTTTTGCACTTGAGTAACAAATTGGCCTCTCACTCGGGGACGCTGCTCTGCCAGTCTTTTTCGACTTTGGTATCGGACCTGGAAACCAGAAACATGTTAAGGATCAAGATATGGAGTCAACTCCTCAAATGAATTCAGCTGTTTCATCATGATCAACTACAGGGAAGACCTGCCATTCTAAAAAGCTGAATGATAGGTTATCGTAAAGATCTATTGCTATAAAGACATACAAGATATCGATGGGGTGACAGAAAATAGCATTCAGAATAAGTCACAACAGCATGGTCAAGTTTGCAGAAGCAACTGGTGATCGAATCACCTTAACCACTTTCCGGAGCACTGAGCAGATTAACATTTCTATATAATCCATATCTACACCTTGGATTTCATATCCATAGCGTATGTATTGCGATGTATTTATTTTGAGGTTTCTACTTTTATAGTCCGATTAAATGATTCATTTGTAACGATATTTTCTAATTTGTTAGTATTAATAAAATTCTTTTTATTTTTTCAAAAAAGAAAAGTACAGGGATCAATGTACCTTTTTCTCATAGGAACGATCTTTCCGCTTCAATCGAAATTTGGTTAATGCTGCTTCCCTCTGGCTAGAACTATGAGGATTCATCCCTCTAAATCCTTCTTGAATGAAGAGAGGACCCTCTTTCAAGCTCTCTGATTTTCTGGCGCCCTCGTCTGCCACAGCAAGAGTGGCATTTGCATCATTTCTATGGAAAAAGATTTCATGGGTACTCTTGGAGTCATAATTTGTGACACCACCAAATAAAATACTGCTAGCATTCTGAAAATTAGCAGGCAAACCATGTTTTAATTCCAGCACTGGTTCCATCTTCTGCTGATATATATTCGGGTCAGCAGAATTGTTGGTAGTATCATCAGACTGTCTATAATGATGTTTAGGGTCGTCAACATCATGATTGGAATGAATTGAAGTATTAGTATGAAATGGAGATTGCGCACGGTCACAGAAGTTATCCAGCTTCACTCCTTTGACATGACTCGGTCCATGTTGAGGGCCTGAGTATATCTCAGCTTGCCCAGAACCACTGAACGGTGAATTCATAATTTCTTGATTGCTATTACTTCCAGTTGAACCATGTTGTTGAGAAATGCCACTGCTATTTTGAGAGAGCTGATCAGATGATAGCTCTGGAGATTTACTCGCATCTTTCTTGAATCCGAAAGCAGTGCCTGTTGATATTGGGAAAAGGGGCTGCGGTATTTTACTGTTATACCTGCACAAGGGACCTGTTAATTAATCAAAAATGAATAGAGAGTGTGGACATTACAACATTTGACGATTCATCAACAGAATATGATCACTTTTAAGTTAGGAAGAAACCAAAAGGCTGAATTATATGCTTGACCCCTATGTAGCCATTTGATATCACATCAAAAGAATCGTCTTGACATGACCTCGTATAAGACGGGAAAACATCTGTGAACTTGAAAATACTCACAGATCATTATAAATCCTGACAATAAATACTACCGTAATCCTTAGACTAACACGTAGCAGGCACCACTCAATAATCAAAATCCATTTCTTTTATAAAAACAGATTAAGAGGTCTACATTTGGCCCCACTTATAGAAATAGAGCCCCCCTCAGCGTCATTTCCTCTGCTTCCCACTTAGTTGCTGCTTCATTACACTATATACTGCGTCCTGCACCCCAGCACCTCAGATATGCTCTTATGAAGAAAAGGAATGTAGATAGTGAAAAAGCAATGCTCAAGAAGATGTCCAGCCACCCAGTTGGCAGTTTTTAAGGAAACTAATCAGGTGTCATCTCAATACGAAGAACCAACACCAGACATACACTCACAAACATGTGCAAGTTGATACTCTAATTTTCAAAGACTCGTGTTTAATGAGTGTCATGAGGTTACAGCAAACTCACCACAAGAAGGCTGAAGTATTAGAATGGTTCAGCGAATGCTTTTCATCTACTGGTAAGTCTTTAATGGGATATAACTTTCCCAGAGAAATTTCCAGTTGTGGAGTGAATTCATCCCTTTTTGTGCAGACGTTCACGCCAGAATATTCACAAATGCCCATTAAGTCATTACCAAATTTACTGATCAAGTCCACGGTTCCAATGGAAGGTTCTACCAGTTCACAATTATTGCAATGACAACTTTCCACACAATTTTTGTCACTTTCTGGTCTCATTCTTTCATTTTGAGGTGGCTCCCTTGTCGAACCATGCTCTTTTCCCAATCTTAAAGCAGTCAAATCGTTAGTTTCTTCACTGGCCAGTTCTGATTGGTTCGATCCTTCTGTAGCAAATACAACATCAGATGTTCATCTCATGTACAACGAAGCATGAGATTACAAATGCCATTCAGTGATAATAAATAGGAGGAAGAAATGAAATAGCAAACCTCTAGTTTTACACTCAGAGTCTGCTGACGTTATTTGCAACACGGGTTTCTCTTCATACATCTCTTTTCGTTTGTTGCTTAGTTGTGAGTAACTCTTGCACTTCAGCTTAGACAGTCCCTACGTATTTGCATGAGAACATTTCAGATTCTAAATCAAGTTTCTGCTAATAGATTGACAGTCGTCTTCTCGTTTAAATCACATTAGCAGGTATCTTTGGAACCAACAGTCAGTAAGATAAATAGTCACTCCGTAAGAAAAGACTGCACAGGAAAGATTTATGTCAATACTTTCTTTCTTGAGTGTTAATTCCCTTTACACTGCCAATCCTATTTTTCTGGGTAAAAATTGAACAATCACTAGAATTATCACTTGCTGCATTAAGTTCAGAAGTGGCTTCGATTTTATACGCTGCAGAATGGATGAGTTCAGAGGAATACGTCATGAAGGTGATTGATGAAGAATCAAAATGGAAAATTCAGAAAAGCAAATTTAGTTTCCATGCACGTGAAACATACAAGCATTAAATAGGATATGTTGGAAACATACAGTTCGCCTCCTCCAAACATGCTGCCATAAGTTCCTCAGCTCATTCCTTCTAACAGGCTTAATTAGAAAGTCAGCAGCACCTTTTAACATGCACTTCAAGACCATGCTGATAGAATCGTTTGAAGACATCACTATTTGGTGATGACAAAAGAAATAGAAAAGAGCAAGAACAGTTTAGTTCCAATCTAAGAAAACATCAGGATAATGACTATAACAAAAGAAAAACAAACCATATCACATACTTATGACGGGAATATTTCTGCAGAAGTCATGTTCCATGACCAAGGTAAGAAGTGCATATCCCGATATTGATGATGGCAACTCCACTTCTGTTAATATGAGGTCTAAATCATTCGGTCTGGCCTTCAAAGTCTCCCATGCCATTAATCCATCTGAAACAGCAGCAACTGCTTGACCAAAGAAAGTGCAAGTTCAGTTGAAAGACCCGCATGAAACTCATCATCATCTTATCAAAAATAAGAGAAAGAACCCAAAGAGAAGATGAGTCCGAGACACCTTAAACAACAAAAGACTCCAATCTCCATTAAAGAACAAGAACTTTCACCAAAAGTTACGAAAACCACAGAAAATGTTGCATTGTCACCAGTGAGCTCGGAATCCAAATCAAACACATCAATTTCCTAATAAGCTAAAAATCCATCAACAGATAAAAAGAAGGGACCTTTATAACCGCACTTTCGAAGAAGCGCAGCAATAATTTGGCGAGAAGAATCATCAGCTTCCACTAATAGAACACGAAGCATCGTACTTGGTAGAAACTTCTCCCACATAACCACCTCCTCCGCCACCATCCCTTTGTCGTCGATCACCACAACCTCACCCATAACGTTAAGTACTAACAGAGTGTGTTATTTAAAAGTGAAACCAACGTCATCCGATAAAAATGAAAAAATATCTGAAAGTTAGTCAACCCGCTAAATGTAGTACCGCCTCAAAATTCAAACATCTGATATTACCCAACTTCAGCTCATCACCGCAAAATACATTTTAGTGAGAGAAACAGGATCAAAAGGTAGGCGGCCGTGGCTCGTGATTGACGGGGCTGACGTGGCGCAACACCAACAACTGTTTTTTTAATATTTTGATGAGGGCGATATAGTTGGTGGACACGTGTTGGATGCAACTTGGCTTGCTATGGAGGATATTTTTGAGAGGCTGAACACCATGGTGGTATGCTCGTGGTGGGGAGCGTGACACTTGGAAACCTCTACGAATCTTGAGATTTTGTGGCTTTCGAAGCCGAGTCTCCTCACTGGTTTTACGGAACTAATGCTACGTCTCGATTAAGCAACAAACAGGTGTGGCAAAGTTAGGCGTAACACGTGGCTGGTCTGCATACTAGGAACTTTTGTGTCTCCTTGAAAAAGGAACATTGGAGCCAGAAACGACAAGGCAGTGGAGACCAACCTCGGACGTCAGGCGAGGTATGTTTTGGTTCGAAACAAAACAAAAATACCGTCTACATTGTTGATCGAATATGCTGTTTTCAAGAACAGGAACGCAGCCACCAAGAATGTCATGAAGCATGAATGTGCGAAAACTTATGGCAGGAGAATTGGTCACTGATGTTCTATAACAAATCGTATTATATATACAAAACTTACAATAGTAACTAAACTAAATTAGTAACTAGGAATCCGGTAATTTAGTCGAGCTCCTCATCTCTTTATACCTTTCTTAATTATTAGACTAACTAAAAAGAAATTTAACTAGAAAATAATTTAATCAGCAATTAAATAAAGAAGAATTTTAAATAAAGAATAACTTAATTACTGTCTAAATAAGGGAGAATTTAGAGATTATTTATATTGATTATAATATATATTATCATATTATCATTCCCTTGAATTGAAAGTGGTAAAAAAGCAGATAGATTGAATTTGGAAACAAGATCACAAAATCCGGGAACATAGTGAGCTTTTGTAAATATATTAGCAATCTAGTCTTGAGAAAAAACATAAACAATATCAACCATATTATGATAAACACAATGATGCACAAAGTAGCATTTGATCTCAACATGTGTTTGTGTAATCATGAAATATTTCATTCTGCTTAATACTTAGATTATCACAACTAAAAGGAGTAGTAGATGAAGACAGAATCCTCATACTCTAAAGTAACCAGCTAATCCATAGAAGTTTAGAAGTAATATCAACAAAAGCTTGATATTCAACTTTGACACTGAAGTAAAAGATAATGGTTTGCTTCTTACAATGCCAAGAAATAACTGAATCATTAAGTAAGAAGCAATAACTACTAGTGGACTAATAATATGTGAGATAGCAAGTCTAATCAACATTTAACCTCACAACTGAATATAAGATGAGCTAGAGTAATGAAGACCAAGAAACAGGTGCCTTTAATGTAATAAAGAATACGACGAATAGTCGTGTAATGAGTGGTGGGAGGAGCTATCATGACCTAACTAACAATGTGAACAACATAAGTAATATCAAGACGAGTAACAATAAGATAAACGTGATTGTCAATAATAAGACAAATGTGATTGTCAATAAGTTGATAATACAAAGTAAAGTTAGGAAGATGAGACCCATTATAAGCAGAAAATTGAGTAATAGCTTAAATACGAGTGCGGACAATTTTATCATCAGTAAGACTTATAAGAGAGATAAGGTTAGTAACATACTTAGTCTGAGATAAATAATACCCTACAGAATCAAAAGTAATCTCAAGATCCAAGAAATAATTCAAATGCACACAAAAAATTTATCTCGAATTGGCAACTAAGGAAGTTCTTAAGATTATGAATACTTTGTGTATCATCACCAATAATGATCATATGATCAACATACAACAATAACAAAATAATACCTTGCTCTGTCTTCCAAAGAAATAATGCATGGTAATAAGGATTGGACCTGAAAACAAACTACAAATAATATAACTGAATTTAGCAAATCAAGTATGAGGAGCTTGTTTAAGTTCGGACAAAAACTTTTAAAAAAGGCAAGACTTTATCCAAAAGATGATCATAGTCAGGTTAGTAAGATCTCCATTTAAGAAGTCATTCTTGACATCCATCTGAAACAATTTCCAATTACAATTAGAGGTGATATAGACTATAAAAGCAAAAGTCAGCTTATAATCAATCTCATATTTTTAAATAAAACCGTTAGCTATAAGTTGAGCAGTATATCATTTTACTAAACCATCAGCTTTAGTCTTAATTTTATCAATCCATTTACAACCATCTATAAATTTGTCCATAGGTAAAATAATCAAACCTCATGTATAAGAAGAAGTAAGTGCAATGAGTTATTCTTAATCCATTTACAACCAACTACAAATTTGTCCATAGGTAAAATAATCAAACCTCATATGTAAGAAGAAGTAAGTGCAATGAGTTATTCTTTTATTGCTTTCTGTCAAAAAGGATTCATACTGGCCTTATGATAAGTTCAAGGCTTATAAAGAGAAAAAGAACAAAATAATAATGATAATTACGAGTAGTGATATTATATTGACTTATACGAGAAGAACAACGAAGTGAAGGATCAAAATAAAACTGAATAGTAGGAGAAGAAGTTTGAGGATCCACAGGAGGAAGATCATCATATGCGCATGGAGGTGGATCAAAAAATTTTGAGCAATCTAAACCTATAGAAGAGTCATTAGAAAATAAAATAATAGTGGAATCTGAAAGGAAGGAAGGAGATGAAGTGACTTTAAAGAATGAAGAAAATATCTTATGTTCCTAAAAAGTAATATAATGGAAAATATGAATATGTTGGGAAACATGATTCCGACACCAATAACCTTTATTTTTAATGTCATATCCTAACAAACATTACAATCAGGCTCGAGGATCTAATATAGTATACTCATATGACTAAAGATGGATAAACTAGTAGTTCTAAAAAGCTCAAAGAATGTGATAATTAGGAAAAAATTATTAGAAAGATTTTTAAAGAAGGATAGTATTTTTATGTAAGGCAGGAGAAAGGATACAATTAATTTATAAACTGCTGTAAGAGTGGGGTGAGAAAGATTAGGAACAAGAAGATGACATAAGAAAAGATCGAATAATTTCTAGAATGTGCTTGTGTTTATGTTCTATACAACCATTATGTTGAGAGGTGCCAAGATAAGAACAATGAAAAACAGTGGCATGAGTAGTAAAAATTTGATAAAGGATAGTGTCTTAGTACTCCATAACATTATTTGTGCAAAAATTTTGATATTATAAGAAAATTAAGTTTAAATTATATTAGCAAATTGATTATACATTTCTTTATGGCTTTGTTTCATTATTTTAGCTGCATCGTCGCTTCCCTTTATAAAACTCTAAAGCAATATTTGTTGGTTGTTGAAGAAAAGGCCAAGAAGGACGAGGATCTTTATGAAACCTTAAAGCAACATAACACCACTCTTAAAGTAGAAAACAATGTGCTCAAAGAAAAGGTGGTTTATTATAAATCAAAAATTGAAGAATTACAAAATCAATTGCATGACTTCCAACAAAGCTCTAAGATGACATCTACACTTTTTGATTTATTACAAAACTTTCAAAAGGAGACGACTAAAAAGGCATAAACAGCTGAGCAAGAATAGGATTCTACTATTAGTTGTTTTTGTAATGCAATGGAAAGGCTTGGTGATTCTATGGGATTCTCGATCTCCACTTTATCAACTAGGGATCATGATTTTGTGGATGTTGTTAAGCAGGCTATTGCTTCTGTTGATGATATTTGCTTAGGTCTTGAAAAAACCTTGAAATTATTTAAAAAATTGAATGGAAATAATAATTGGTTACTTGAACAAAATGAATTTGTAAATGAAACATTGAGCAGATCGTATCATGAACTAAGCAGGTTATAAACGACAGTGCGGGTAAGCAAAGGTGAGGGGATGGAAATTTAAGGATTTTAGATTTAAAGTTTTTTACTTAAGTTAATTAATAGCTAATAGCTAATAACTAATAGAATTAATCATGTTAATTAATTTAGGTAAAGTTAAATTAAAATTAATAATTTTAATAATTAATTTTAAATAATTGGGTCCTACAATATCTTGTAAGCACCACATGGCTCAATAAGACCTATAGTAAAATTAAAATATTATAAATTTCTGGCAGAAATCTGATGATGTCATATTCCAGTCATTATTTTTGTTAACATAGAGTTTAATTTGAATAATTTTAAAGCGATAGGGTTTAATTTGCACACTGTGAAACATTAAAGTTTAACTTATATTCAGAAGCAAAACTTAGAGTCATTTTTACCGTTTTGCCTAAATGGAAAAGCATAAAGTTTAGAAAGATGATATGAATACATTCAAATTGATCACGTTTAACATATCCTAGACATCCATTGGAAATCAAAAGTCCTAATCTAAAAGTGGAAATATGACTAAGACATAAGTGTCAAATACTGGAAGAAGTGACAATAACAACTACTCTGGACGACCTTTAGAGAAAAACAAACTCAAATAGATGACCAACCTTACATCCTATCCTAAGAGCCTTGCCCATTTATGAATCCTTAATAGTATAATCATGACTCAAAAGGGTTATATTAGCATTAAGTTCAAGTAACTGACCAACAGAAGTAAGATTGTGAGACAGTTTGGGCATATAAAGGGCATTAAATTATGGAAAAGTAAGACTAAGAAATATTGCCTACATATTGGATTGGCAAATTATAATTTAGCATTATGAACAATTGGTATATGAGTGAGAGTGGAAATAGATCTAAATAACTTAGACTCAAGTGTCGTATGATTATTGTAGGCATAATTAAAGAATTAAGAAGTAGATTTACTTAGAGTCAAGGGGAAGTAGTGGTACCAAAATTAGGTTGTATCTGTTGAAGAATATCATGGATTTCTTTCAAGAAAAAAAAGAAGTATCCTCATAAGTAAAACTCTCAATGGCAATAGTATAAGGAGAAGCACTCAAGGATCGAGACTTATTATGAGATTTTATTAGATTATCCTGGTTGGAATTCTTGTTTTAGCTTTAAGTTTGGGACAACTTGAAATATATTATGCAAATTTTTTTACAATATCTGCAAAATTCCTTAAAAGAAGTAGAGGTGGCTGAAGTAGTAGAAGTAGTAACAAAAAACCACATTTTTATAAGGGAGAGATCATTCAGCATGAAGAGTATTAAGACAAGATTCCTTAGTACTTCTTGAACAATGTCAAGTTTACGTAGCAGAAAGCAATGAAGAAGAGCAACACTAACTAAATCAAACTCAATAGAAAGAGTCATAAGTAAATGTTATACACACTAGCAATTAGAAGGGTAGTTTAAATGTCTACAAAGGCTATATCAGGCTAAACTCAATCACAAGTTGACAATTGATCCAACAAAGTTTGTAACTCTAAAACATAATTGTGAATGGTCTGACCAAGTTATTGATGCATACGATAAAGGAAATGATAAATTTAAAATCGAAGAATGTCATCTAAAACTACATAATGTGTTTGTTAAAAAATCTAACATCTTCGCACAGTCAAAATGATGAAATTTCATCTCAATACTATGTTGACAAGTATTACAAAAGTAAGCTAAAATCGAATGATTTTTGCGATCCCATTGATAACACCTCTCAATAAACTTAGTTTCTGTCTTATTATCCTATTTGATGGGTTTGGTAACTTCCATAGTACCAATTTGATAAATAGGTCTTCCTTTAAAAAACTATACACATCTCTTAAACCCATAAATCATAATTTGAACCATCAAAACTTATAAGGATGGGTTATAGAGTGAAAGTTATCCAAGAGTCAAAAAATAATGTAGTGCAAAAGATAAGGTCTCCAAACCTAAAACTAAGTAGGTTTGGTATATATGCCTAAGCTCGGGCCTTTTTGTCAAAATTCAGGCTTCAAACTAGGTGTAAAACGACATTGTTTTACACTATAAAGCTATTGTTTTTACATAATGTAAAATGACATCGTTTTACACCTGGTGTAAAATGAAATCGTTTACAATAGGTTAATAGAGTCCATGCGCCTGCGTTTTTCACTTCTTTTATTCTTCATTATTCTACATGTTCTGCTTCTATATTGCATTCTTCTGCATTTTTACTGCTGGACTATGTTTTGTGTTTTTACTACCTCATTGTGTTGCGTTCTTCTTCTTCTTCCTCTTCTCATGTCGTGCCTCCTCCCTCTTCCTAGTAAGATTTTGTGTATTTCAGTAAATTTGCAAATTCATTATTGTATATTTCCTTTATTATAGAAAGTGACGTAATGATTATTTACCAATCACCAATTTATTCTGATACGAAAGGTGATTACTCGAACGTTGAATTAGCATCCAAATTCTGTAAAAAAAAACTGTAAGTTTTATTTCTTAGTTTATCTTTTGATGACCCAGAGTCTATGATGATCTTAAAGAACTCTAGAAGTATGTTTGCACCTTGTTCTTGATATTCTGATGCTTTTAAATTGTATCACCGATAGAATATCTCATCCCCTTAGCCTATTGAATCCTTAATTTTTATTTCAATTAAGAGTTGTGAGCATTTAAGATTTGAATGTAGAAATGTAGGCGTTGTCTTTATTGTTTTTTCTTTAAATAAAGTGTTTAGATTAAGTTCACCTTGCATTTGGATTTCAAATGAGTGTTACTTTAGTTTTCTGATTAATATTGTTGATTCTGGTCTAATTGAGACTTCCTAATTCCTTTTTTGTGGCTTTGATCTTTTTCATAATTTGTAAGTTTCAAATCCTTTTATGTTCTCCTCCAATCTCCTTTTCCATAGCTTCATTATATCTCTCTAACTTTATCAAGTGGTTTTTGAACCTAAATGGAGTTCTCTTGTTCTTTAAGAATAGTTATGTTTGTGGTTGATTTCCGTATACATGTTTTCCTAACAAAAGTATGCATTCTTTATAGTGGATGTCACGACCCGGATCCACGTCGATCCCGTGACAACCGCCGCATACTCGGGCTAAGAGTACACACGGTAC
>JAOQMM010000140.1:0-26489 GCA_027563515.1 Erythroxylum platyclados | reverse complement strand
ATATGGTCTCCAATACGGGCGTGACGGTGGCCATGTATCTTATTGTTTCTCAAATGATTTACTGCATAAGATCTAGCTCGAGCCCGACCTGGCCTACTACCAACCCTAAAATTGAGAGATAGAGACAAAATTTAGGAAAATAGACGTAAAAAATGAATTTAGGAAGAACCTTGGAAACCAGTCTAAGTTATAAGAAAACTACCTAAAAAGGGACTACATCGACTATCAAATCTATTTGGACTAGTTTGGTTTAATTAGGTCCACCAAGAGAGGAATGACTGATATGGCACTCCTTGATTAGATGCAAGACACTAACATGGTGCAGATAGATGATCTCAATGTGTGCGATGCATGGGTAAATAAACTAAAAGGCACAACTCTAAGAGGCATGTTAGCTAAGTAGTGAAGGTCTTATTACTTGTGTTGGAGTCATCTTGGTAAGAAAAATCTTGTGGTATGTTCAAAAGGTAACTAAGCACATATCTTGTGCACAGTGAAGTTTAGTGCAAACCAAAAAAGAATGATTATCTAGAATAAAATTAACCAAAGAAAATATAGGAATCATTAGAGAATGACGAGGAAAAAAACATTATTTAGAAATCGAGACCACCTTATAAAGATTAGCTTTAATACCAAATTAAAACTAATAGAGAATAATTTATTTCATATATGTATTGTTTGTATTACAATGAAGGAGATATACTTATTTATACATAAAGTCTTTATACTAATTATGAAGAACTTAATTAGTGCTTAAATAAGAAGGAACCTATAGATTATTTACATTAATTATAATATATTATCATCGTCAATACAAAACTTACAATAGTAACTAGACTTTAGGGAATATATAGAACATAGTAACTATAGGAATTAGGTAATTTAGTTAAGGCTCAGTATCTCTCCACAACTTTCTTAACTACTAGCACTCAACATAGAAGCAGTTGCAAGGAACCATCAAGGATCAAAATTACAATGAACTTTCTGACATATTCATAAAGAATGAAGCATTTCATTCCACTTCAATTGAAAAGGGAACAAATTCATTGGCACGATACTTTCCTACTTTATGATTATATGAAATCCTAGTATGAAGCATAATCGCAAACTTGATGAGATGATTCCTTAAGATCTCAGGTCTTGCATCCCCTAGAAAGGTTGCTAACATATCAACCTAATTGGACTTCCATAAACTAGAACTCTTGACGGTCTTCCGTTTAGTACCTCAGGGTTGATTCTTCTATAACTCATTTTAATGAAATTTCTCTCGTATTTCTCGACCACCAGCATCATCAAAATAATAAAAACAATTCAGGAAGTGTGACATATCAACATCCTTTAACCGAGTCATTTGAGGGTCTCTATAAACCTACAATAAAGTCATCAAAAATGATCATGAATCAATGAGAACACAATTTGTGTTGGAAAAAGTAATAATTTGAAAGTTATACTTTTTATGTATTGTATAATTAAAATGAATATTAAAAATAATATGAAAGTAAATAAACGAGTGGAAGGAAAACATTACAACTCTTATGTGGAAAACTCCTTAAAATAAAAAAAACTATAAGATCATATATAAAATAAAACTTCTACTATATCAAAGTAGAATTACAATTAGAGTCTCTCTTACATAATTTTTTGAAACACACACTCAACGTTGAGAAATATAAACAACTTTTCAATTTTCTTCACTCTACGTAAATTTCTCTCTTAGTTGAAATGAATTGATAAAGCACATCTCTTTTTTCTAATTTATAAAAGGTCTGTCAAGTCTTTTAAATTACTTCAATTAGTGTTTGGAGATTTTTAATGTCTAAACATTTTGTTTGCACGACTAACTTTTGGAATTCCAAATAAAGTGATTTAAAGACTAATTAATATTTATTGACACATAATTATAGAAGGATCTAATAAAGCTCCCCCTTCCCGATTTAATTAGGGGGAACCATCATACTGACTCCTTGATAACATACATCAGAGCAACTATCATTTGTGTGAAATTTATCGAGCTATAAATGCTTTTCTTTTAATATATCTCATATATAATGATAACAAAAATCAATACATTTTAATTAGGAGTGAAAGGTTGGATTCTTGACTAAGTTAATAACACTTGGATTGTCATAATATAATACATACTTTTCTTGCTCTTAGATCAATTCAAACAAAAAAAAAATCATTTAAAGCATCTCCTTGCAAGCTTTAGTATATGTGATATATTTATCTTCAATTGTTAACAAGGAAACACATTTTATAGTTTGGAGTGTTATAAGATGAGACTCCCTAAAAAAGTATTCAACTATCCTGAGGTTGATTTTTTGGAACTATGATCTCCAACTAAGTCTACATTTGTGCAACCTTTTAACACATGCTTTCCTTTAGCAAAATACAAACATCTCTTATTTGTTACTTAGAGATATTAAAGAATCTATTTTACTGCCATTTAATGTTCTTTTCTTGGGTTAGATAAGAATCTACTGATGACACCAATAATATAGACAACATCAGGCTTAGTGTATATTATGGCATACATAAGGTTGCTTACTAAAAATGAATATGAAATCTTCCTTATTTCTTACATTTTTATTTCATATGTACTTGGTTTTGAATTCAATTTAAAGCGTGAAGCAAGAGGTGTGCACACAGGTCTGACTTTGTGCATATTGAATCTCTAGTACTTTTTTAGTATATATCACTTAGGATAATCGCAACTTTTTCAACATGTCTCGAGAAATCTTTATTCTGAGAATTTGTCTTACTAGTCCTAAATCCTTCATGACAAAGGAATCGCTCAAAGATTTCTTTAAAACAACAATCATCTCATCATCATGTCTAATAATTAACATTTCAGCTATTTAAAGTCAAAGTATAATGAAATCAACTTTAGTATATTTTTTCACAAATACATATTGGTTAGTGAGAGTTTTCTCAAAATCATGCTTAGCCATGAATGAATAAAAATTTTGATACCATTTCCTTGGTGCTTACTTTAGATCATAGAGACTCTTCTTTAGTCAACATACCATCTTTTATTTTCCTAAAACTTAGTTAGGTTGGTCCATATTGATCTTTTATTCAAGATCACCATCAAAGAAAGTTATTTTAACATTAAGTTGCTCAACTTCTAAGTCTTAGTTCATTGCTAAACCAATTACTACTTGGATGGATGATATTTTTACCACTAAAGAGAATATTTCTTTAAAATCAATGTCTTTTTTCTAACTGTATCTGATTATAACTAGTCTAGTCTTATACCTTAGTTTGGACTATTCTCTTCTATTTTGAGTCCATAGACCCATTTATTTTTAATGATTTTCTTCCTTTAAGTAATTCTACTAGATCATATATATGATTCTCATACAAAGATCCCATTTTCTCTTGCATAACTTTCTCCCATTCTACCTTTGTCAGTTATAGCTTCTTTATAATTTGAGCTCTCCCTTATCAATGATAGCCATATGCTTATCTGGAGAATATTTAGTAGAGATCATCTCTCTCTGATAGATTATGTTAATTAAGGCTCTATAGGTTCAATAAGATCAATCTCTACTTTGGTATGCTTACTTTGATCTTCCTCTTAAATAACTATTTACTATCCATGGAGAGGTAAGATTATTGATACTAGCATTATCATCTTGTACAATAGGGAGTGAACTAGGATAATGATAATTAACAATTTTGGGTTTAAGCTTCTTTGTCATCTTTATGTCTTCAATTGTTTGGTCCTTGAAAAACATGTCTCTACTTATGACAACCTTTTTGTTAATGAGATCTTATAATCGACAGCCAAATTCATCTTTTGACATCCCACAATAAATGCACTGCCTGGTCTTTGTATCAAGCTTGACTTATTTATCCTTAGGAATATGAACAACTACTTGACACCTAAATGCTTTTAAATGGTTATAAGAAACCTTTCCAGACCAAACTGCCTCTGGGATATCTCCATCCAAAGGAATTAATAGTGAAAGATTGATATTGTCTATGATAGTCTTTACGACCTCACCACAGAATAACTTGGATAGCTTGGCATGACAAAACATATATAAACTTTTTCTTCAATAATTTGATTTATTCTTTTGGTAATATGATTTAATTGCAATATCTTAGGTGGTGCCTTTTTAAGTCTAATACCGTAAGATCTACAACATTCATCTAATGGACCTTGATATTCTCCAACATTATTAGCTTGTATACACTTTAAAACAGTCTCTCATTCCACTTTAGCATGGAACTTTTTAAATGCTTTAATTTCTTGTTCCTTTGATTCTAATAAGAATACCCAAACTTTTCTTAAGAATTCATCAATAAAAGTAACAAAGTATAATGCACCAACAAGTGATTTTTTAGTCATTGAAAAAATATTAATATGAATCAAATTAAGATTATGTTTTCTCTTAATGGGATATATAAGTTTACCAAAATGAAACTTTGTTATTTTTGAGCTAAACAATCAGGAAAAGGATCAAGAGTTTTACCCCTAATATCAGAGATATGTTGCTTTCGAGCAAGGATTTATAATCAATTTTCACTTATGTTTCTAAACCTTCTATGCCTTAGCTTTAAGGCTTTATAATCAGTAGCAACACTTATCTCCTCTTTTGCATAATTTTCTTTGCATCATATACAAAAATCCTTCCTTTCTTCCTTGAGCCACATTTAAATAAACTTTAGTGAGCTTGCAATTTTATTGTCATGATGACTCTTAAAACCATCATCGTCAAGTTTTATACTAAAATAAGATTGAGGTGCATATCTAGGACATATCTTAAATTCTTCAGTAAGAGCTCACAACCTAAGCTTATTATTAAGATGACATTGTTTATGCCAATAATCTAAAATGTGTTTTCATTCTCCTTTCTGACAATACCAAAATCTTTATATTTGCAGGTTGAGAAGAAACTTTTATGTGAGTTAACATGAGTGGAGGCATCAAAATCAACAATCTATGAATTATCATTATGGGTTAGATAGAGATAAACTTTAATATCAATGAAGAAAACGTCTTCTTCTGTAGCTATAATAGTGGTATTTCTATCTTCTTCTTTCTTGTGTTCATTTTGATTTAGCTTAACTTTTTCAGCCTTTTAGTCTCTCTTAAAGATTCAACGTTCAGATTTCTTATAGCCTGATTTTCACAATAATAGTAAACAAGTTTGGAATGATACTTTGATCTTCTTCTTGACTAACCTTAAGCTTTATTTCTTTATTGGTTATCACTTCTTCCTCGATTTCTAATGACATTTGCCTTTGAATCCCTATGAAACCTCGTTCTTTTCTTTTGGCTTTTTCATTAAGAAGACTATCAATTACAGTATCCATTATAAGTTTTTCATTAGGAATAGAGTTATTGAGACCGACAACAAGTATATCCCAACTCTTTGGCAACGAACTGAGAAGAAATAGCATTTGTAGCACATCATCCATGGTCATTTCTATCTTTGATGACTTGTTAAAAAGTCCCCTGAAACTCTTCAAACGCTTAATCATATTTTGTGAATCTTTATATTCCAACTTCATCAATCGTCTCGCAAGATGTCCCTTATTGCATGGCATCTTCTTTTGAATCATTCATTCAAGCTTTAATCATGATTGATAGGCCTTTGTGTAATTCAAAACATGTTTGAACAAATATTGATCTGTGTATTTTCGGATCATAGCCACCACTTTTTGATTTGATAATTGTCCATTCATTATCATTCTTTCTATTTGGCTTGTTAACATTAATAATTGGCTCATATAAACCTTTACAATACAAATAATCCTCTATCATAGGCTTATAATATGAATAATTTTTTGTTGTTTTGAACATGTTACTGTCACGATTAATCAAATCCTCTATCTTAATTCACACAAGAAAATTACTTTTTTAAACCAAAATTTTAATACCACTAATAGGAAAAGCATAATAAAGTGAAAGTTTTATTTTTCTCTCTTTATATTATTAAAATGGACACTCAAAATAATATGAAAATAAGGGAGAAAAAGAAAATAACTAAATTTTTTGTGTGGAAAGCCTTCAAAATAAAGGATATAGTCTCATAAAACTTCTACCATATCAAAATAGGATTACAATGAGAATCTCTCTCGTACAATTTTGTAAAGTACAGGCATTTAGTTTAAGAAATATAAGAAACTTTTCAAACTTTTTCTTTTAATTGGAATGAATAGATGAAACAGATTTTTTCTCCACTATTTATAAAGTATTTGTGAAGTCTTTTAAAATTCTTTAATTAGTGTTGGAAATTTTAATTATTTAAAGACCAACCTTTAAAAATTTTAATGAAATAATTGTAGGACTAATAAATATTTGTTGACCCATATCCAACAACTAGATCCCAGTTGCCATGTCCTAAAATAATTCAATTGACTTTCACCAGTTTTGTCTCCGATTTCATGCATATCTCAATTCATATTGAGAAAAAGATGGAACCTTTCCGACTGAAGGAGTATTTCCAAAAGGATTAAAGAATACAGAAAGCTTGGAAACGTGACATAACAGCTTAAGAAAGATTACACACGTATAGCTCACATGGTCATGCACACTCCGTCAAGCGCTTTGGAATAAAACGAATCTTCTTCATTCAACACCTGTCTGGCTCTTTCGGAGATGCAGTGAAAAGGATAGTGAGACACAGGTAAGCGTGAAAGCTTTTGGTTATTCAAATTGCATTGAGGGCCCGCCTTAGAGACGAGGAAGCGATTTAGATGGGAAGAAGGGTCCTGGAAGAGTGACCACTGCGGATAATATATGGATCCAACTATGGATCTTATTGCTTGATGCTAGAGTATGCTCTTTCTTGGTGTTGCTTGGGTAGGTTCTCTTCTGATTTATTATAGTTTACGAGACTAAATGAGTAACTCCATCACACGATTCAGTACCTAGTTCAAATCATGTCTGAGTTTGGCTTTTAACAAATCAAACACCATCAGTGGACAATTTATCAGCAGCCTACATTGGCAAGGACAAGATTCATCTAAAAGGTAACAACATTCAGAGTCCATCCATTTTCTTGATAGGTACTTTGGCTCTGTAGTCTAGGCAGGGTGATTGTACAGATTAGCAAAGCAAAAAACTGTGAGAATCTGGTGAAACAAATTCCAGAGGCATATCATAATTCCTGCTGGGACACCTAAAATCCAGAGGGCAACTAATCAACTTAAAATGCAAACGATTCAACTCACTATTCTTTCTCCACAACTAAGAATGACCAACCATTTGAAGTGGCCATTCAAAGGTTAATTCAATAAATAAAGACGCCATGAGAAACATAACCAAAATTTAAGATACCAATGCAACCTAAGAACATATCCTTGAGATGAGCATCAAATTTTAAGAAGGGTGACAGTGATTGCTACTGAATGCTATATGATGCCCAGTACAACAAATAATGAAGGTCCAAATTTAAGCCTACACATGAGCAGTGCCTTGAGTAAATTTAGGATCCTCACATCTATACCGTCCATCAGGTCCAATACCAAAACCTTTCGGATCTGCAAAAACATTCTCCAGTAGCTGGCTGCGTGGGGGAAGAGGGCTCTCATCTGCAAACTCAACAGCATCCTCAACTATTTCATCTATCTTCTTCTCGATGGCCTTTAATTCTGCTTCGCTAGCTAGGCTCTGCTCAATCATTAATTTCTTCAAAGCTGTGATGGGATCTCTGGCAGCATAGTGAGCCTTCTCAGCTGCCAACAAAGAACAGAAACCGTAAGGGAGTGAAACGGTGATGCACTCAAGGTCATAATAATATCAGGTCTCCAATCAATACCAGTGTGACTAACATCAAAGCAGCATTTCAAGAATAACAAATTACAGACGATGCAAAAAGCAAAGAAATGAGAGAAATCAAGGGATTATCATGGCAATTACACATTTTCACTACAGTCCTGCAAAGGATGGGATCAATCAAATCATCTTAAAGGTACATACAAGAGTCAAGCTAGAAAACAAATCATAAACTATCTGAAGGGGATTCAGGGATATGATAATTTTAGCTACTAAAATGCAACTTTAAACTTTATGGAACAGGAACATTCACTGAAGGCAGTCATATGAATGAACTAAAAACAAACACTCACCTGGGTCACGAAGCTCATCGGGATCAGCCAATGAGTGTCCTCTAAATCTGTAAGTCTCGCATTCGACCAAAGTTGGCCCTTCTCCTCTTCTAGCCCTTCCAACTGCCTCCTTAGCCACCTGTTTTACCTTCAAAACATCCATCCCATCAACATGAACTCCTGGCATACCAAATGCTGGACCCTTCTTCCAAATCTGCGGATCTGAGGTTGCCCTCAAATGTGACATTCCAATTGCCCACAAATTATTCTCTACAACAAACACAATTGGCAATTTCCATAGTGCCGCCATGTTTAAGCACTCAAAGAACTGGCCATTATTACAAGTTCCATCTCCAAAAAATGCCACGGTCACTTGATCACTGTTTGCTTCCTTCAAAACTTCTCTCCTATACTTGGAGGTAAAGGCTGCACCAGTTGCCACTGGAATCCCTTCACCAATGAAAGCAAACCCACCAAGCACGTTATGCTCTTTTGAAAACATGTGCATAGATCCACCTTGACCCCGGCAACACCCAGTGGTCTTGCCAAAAAGCTCACTCATTACGGCACGAGCTGAGACCCCTTTACTCAAAGCATGAACATGATCACGGTAGGTGCTGACAACGTAATCATCCTGCCTCAAGAGCTTGATGAACCCAGTTGACACAGCCTCCTGCCCATTGTAGAGATGAACAAAACCAAACATTTTGCCTCTGTAATACATCTGGGCACACATGTCCTCAAAAGCTCTGCCCAAAACCATGTCCTCGTACAGCTCCAAGCCTTCCTCTTTGGTAATCAACTAGGTACAGACATAATTGAATAAATAAAAGCAACTAATATGGCCAATTTTTGGGTCATATAATCAAACCAGAATTCTCTAACTCTGAGTCTTAAACCTAACTAACAAGTTTTAGCAAGCAAAAGAACAACCAGAAGCTTAGTTTAATGCGAAAAATGCAACGAGAATGAACGAGAATTTGAATGCTCTGAGCCATGATTACCTAAACTAGAATGTAAAGTTGCTACATTTAAGCTTCAACATAATAAATATGCTGTCTTTTCCATTTTTATTCGACACCCGAATATCAACCACCACTTAGAACTTAAGAGCACAAAACATAAACAATAAAGGAATAGAAATAGATAAAGCAAATTAATAAAAGGGTGACTTTAAAAATGTAGAATTGGAGTACCGGAGAGGAGCTTGATTTGATCTTCTTCTCCTTGACAACATCAGAAACGGAAATATTAGCAGATCGACGGTGAGGAGTGGCCTGATTCAACTTGTGGGAACGGAGCTTGCGAGCGGATCCAAAGAAGGAGGCAGAATTCTTAACAGGATCAAAGAGAAAGTTCTTTTCTTGAGATCCGGAGGAGATCGTATTAACAGGCAAAGGTTGAGTGAACTTTGTCGCAGAGAAAGCTGACGCCATTTTCAAGCTTTCTCTTTTTTCCTTTGGTTTGCGTTTGGAAGGAGAGAAAGTGAGAGAAAAAGGGTAATGAGAGGGCGAGTATAAGAGGAGAAAACGGGGCGGAGGATACGAGGAACAAGGGCTTAGTTATAATCGCGCTGTGTTTAAGTGTGTGTTGTGGTGAAGTGTAAACAGAGGAAGAAAAGAGGGAGAGGGGATTCTTGCGTGTCAATGGATTGATACAGAAAAAGATTGAAAAAACTAAAAGAAGGCCACCCAACTCTCAACTACGCTTTTGTCTCTGCATTTACAAGACATAGACAAGTGGTTCTTTTCTCTTTTTGGCTTAGTAAATTCAGTTAGAAGTTTTAACGTTTGTAGAGTCTATGTTCTTAGGACAGTTGGAAATTCGATGTCGTATGGTTTGTATTCGTTGCTTGAGGTATCAGCAAGTAATTAACATCTGACTTGAACAAATAAATTTGATGGGAACACCGAGCACTTGTGTTTTAGACCTCAGTTGTCCCGAGGAAGCCATGTGCATTAGCGGATGAGGCTGAAACGTGGCTTTGGATGAGGTTTGTCATTTTCAGAAACCAATTCCTGCTTTCTTATTTCCTTGTGCTTTTCCTATCATAATAGGAAACAGAGCCAGAGGAAAAGAAACTCCACTTGGAAACAGAGGAATGAGTGACAGAGGGCATTTAGAAAACCAGCAAAATGAAATTCATGATATGTACGTCAAACAAATTAACTCTTTGGACTATACTGGTTTTCATTGTATATATCTTTTCACACAAATGGACATATGGTACATGTCCATATGAACTTCCTGCACCAATTTCTCACGCCGCATGAAGCTCGGAGAATTTAAGACAGAGCATGTGGCCGTAGTAATCAACATGCTTGATGTGCTGAATGCTGTTACGAATCACTTGTAAGCTGCTTGAATCTCTCACTGTACACATTAATGTCAGTCATCTTGCAGCAAAAAGAGCTGACCAAAGAGTTCCATACTGATAGTTGTGGTAACATACCCTGGCTAATCATCTCCTCCAGCCACATTACAGCTTCATATTGTCTGCCCATGGAGCAAAGACCTCGTATGACCATGTTATAAATATCAACCCCAGGCCTGTATGATCTAATCAACATCTCGTCCAAAAGCCTACTTGCTTCAACAAACCTACCATCTCTACATAGACCGTTCACCAGAATATCATAAGTTTCCTGGTCAGCAACGCAACCCACTTGTTTAGCCATTTTCTTCAAATACTCAACAGCCAACACTGAATTCCCTGCATTACATAGGCCTTTTAGCATAATGTTGTACAATCTTACTGTTGGAACACAATTAGCCTCTACCATCTCCACTTCAATAACATTAACTGCTTCAGCAACCCTACCTCCCCGAGACAATGCCGCTAGTTTTGCTTCATAAGTTAAAAGAGATGGTCTAAAGCCTCTACCCCGTGTTTCATGAAGCATTTTATTGGCTTGATCTACCTTACCTTCTTGGTAAAGATCAACAGCCATGGCAGTATAGCTCTTCAAGTTGGGGACACCACCTCTGATTAGAGTGTCATTAATCTTTTCTTTAGTCGCTTCTATGTCTTGACACTCACAGAGATCAAGAGTGCAATGATATCTTTTAGGAGCCTTCAGCCCCTTCCTTAATATCTTATTAAGTACATCCAAGGCTACATCAACCTGCCCATTATCACATAAAGCATCCAAAAGGATTCTGTATATTGCAACATCTTCACCGCTTCCCTTTTGAGATATCCTCCAAAACATTGAGTATAGGAGATGGATTGCCTCATTCAACCTTCCATCAACACATAATCCTTCCATGAGAATCCGATAACTATCCCTACTAGGATAGCAACCTTGGTAATTCATCTCTTGGAAAATATGTAATGCAAGATCTGATCGATTTTGTTGACAAAGAGCACTCATAAGCAAATTCAGAGAATGAATACGGGACTTCACTTCCCAACCATAAGAATTGTCCAAGAAAAGACGATAAGCTGCTTCAAACTTTGAATTTTTCACCATTATATGCAGAAGGGTGTTGAAAGATTCTGTCCAATTTACACAGTTGAACTGAGGAATGGTACTAAACAGAGTTACAGCTTCATCCAATAGGCCAGCTTGAGCATAGGTCTTGAGTGCTGTTACAAATACTGAATCCTTGCACTCACAGGAATCTTCTCGCATCTGATCAATGACTTCTTTCATCTCAGTGATACGACCAGAGTTTCCAAGGATTCCAATCATCGTAGCATACACTGGACCATTGTGACAATAGTTGGGGTATTTGTCTTTTACTTCTTTGAAAATTTGTAGGGCAGTCAATGAATTTTTCTGGTTCCTGATAATTAGCGAGAGTTGAGTTGGTGTTAGAATCCTCGGCCATCTTATACTCATGATTGTAGGAACATTGAGTTTGTAGCCAAATCAAACTGAAAAGTGGTAGATGGAATAGAATTAGTCGACAGACAAGGCTTGGCATTGGAGAAGTTATCGAAAATCACTACAACCCAACAGAAGGGAAGAAAAGAAAATAAATGCAGAACAAATGACATGAAATCCTAGAATCTCAAGCAAAAGCATTTTCAATGAAAAGAATTACCACAACGATCCTCTTAACTACAGTTGCAGATAGGTCCAACAAGTTTGCCAACGCTGAGAAAATGCTCATGGGACAGGTAAATAAGCATTAACAGAGCACTAAAGAATCCTCCTATGGAACTCCTAGTAAACATATGGAATAGAATTACAAATAATTTACAAACACTCGAAATGGTAAGAACCAAAAGGAATTGTAACTATAAAGCACTCAGTAACTATTCTATGAAATGAAATTACATATATGCTCCAATAAGCACTAGCAATCCAGAGAAATAAGATAAAAGTTTGCATTGTCATACCTGAAATTTCCTCAGCTACAATTTTAGCACAGCCACATATTTCCTCCACGTAACAGAATACCAACGTTGTCCAATTGCATTCCAAATTTTAACATAAACAATCAATAGGTTACAGAAGTAGCTAACAGGTTACAGAAGCAACATAATTAATTACAAACAACAGAAAACAGTTGTAGTGCTTGGCCAATACAAAACCCTTGAAGTTTACTGATGTCTACGGAGAAACATAGATGGAGCCAACGGCGGTGAAGAAGCGCTACGGCGATGTCTTGTGTGGAATGAACGGAGAGGACTCACTGTGAATCTCCGGTATATGTACAAGAAACGGAAACGGCGGGTTAAGTTGCCGTTTTGGACTGGGTCTTTGGGCCAAACTTTTCAAGGCTTAGCAATAGCCAACAATGACTTAGTTGATAAAAAATTAAAATAAAAAGGAAAAATGGAATACGCGACACGGCTTGACGACAACGGTGGTGTTAGGACTTAGGAGCCAAGTCTGGTCTGCATCGCCCATTCTATTCTTCAGACAGCCTCCGATTTCATTTGGTCAAAAACAGGTGCCTCTCGCTCTCTCTACCACTTCTTGATCTTTTTACGTAATTGATGTATCTATGCGGGCGGTTTTCTAAGATTCGTTTTGGGAGGATGTACCGAGGTGGTTGAAGAATTCGGGTGTCCTGCATTTTAGTTTCTGATTAGTTTCTGAGGGCGTCGGTTAAAAAGGCATCGCCTTTCATTATGGGTTTTTGTTTGTTTCAGTGGAATATAGAATCATTGATGTTATTAGGCGTGAAATAGCTGCCTTAGATAGATTCTTTGAAAATTAGGGGATTAGGTGCTTTTCTTGCAAATAAGGAGGCAGATATAATATTAGGGGAGGTCTGGTTCTAGGATCTACGGTACTTTTCCCTGGGGACTCAGGAAATTGTGGCCTCTATTGGTCTGGATGCTAATTGTCCTTGGTTTTAGGTTTCCTTACTCTGTTATCAGGGAATTGTTAAGTCTGCTTGTGGTTGTTAATTGATTTGTCATGTTTTGTCTTTTTGAAGATAAAACTTGCATAGTGCAGCAATTGGCGTTTGTAACATTAGGTATATCAGTGCCTTAATGCAAATCTTTTTAGAGTTCTACACTTTTCGAGCAATTATTGCTACTTTTCTTCAGGATAAGAGATTATTTGATGAGGCTTATAGCTATCTAAGAGGAAAAAAGAATTAAGCTTAAGTTTCTCTTGTCTGGATCTTTAAGGTATTTGATTTTGCATTAAGCTGAGGAGTTGAAGAGGTTACCGCTTGATAGATAGGAATTCCTTCATAGTCCTTGATTCAATCAAACTTTGTTCACTAAGCTTTTTGTGGCGGTACGTAATTAGAGTTGTTTTATTCTATTGCATCTCATATCTTCTTGTAATCTGCTATTTCTGATTTTTTTGGTTGCTGTTTAGTTTCTGAAACCAATTTTGATGCTTGTTAATTTTCTTTCTACCATTCCATCCATTAAAAATCAGGTAAGAACACAAGCAACCCTGAACAGCAGCAACAGTGTAGTAAGAGAGATGAACCGACCAGGTAGGATGAGAAGGAGGGATGAGTCAGTGCTCACTCGAATGATCAGAAATGTTTTCACCTTCTTGCTGAACTCAGAATTTGAGATTCTTTTCTTGCTCTTCTTCTTCATTGCATTTTTCCTCTTCAAAGAACTCACGTCAAGGCCGGAGTACAACCAAATCCTAGTGAAGAAGCCCGATGGCATGGATTGGTGGCCTTACTAAAAAGAAGTGATGAGAACATTTGAATTATTGTCAAATGCCCAACTAACTTATTGTTAAAGAGATGCCTTTGGTTAATGCGAATATGTAAGTTAGCAGGATGTATACAGAATATGGACAGTGGTCCTCTTCCTTGAAATATGCTGTTTTAGGCATCCAAGACTAGTTACCTTTCCAAACAACTTTATATGAGAGTGTGATTACATTTCCCCAGAGTCTAGTGAATCTATTTGTTATATAATTTACTGCATCTTTAATCTGTTGGCTGAAGTAAAGATCAAATGGTTTTGCATAACAAAACCGTGGTTCTTCACTGGGGTCGTAGATGACATTTTCAACATCTGAAACTAAATATGTTTCATATTTGAAGCAAAAATCTGGATCTTGCGTCAACCACTATGCTTGGATTTTATGCAAAGGAGTAAAAAGGGTGTAGAAAAGGTGATGTTAATTCTTGGTTAAATTTAGTGTGATTGAAGGCAAACTGAGTTTTGAGCTTTAAAATTTATGTTAGTCTCAATCAATTAAAAGAAATTAGTTCAATTAATATTAAAATTAACGAATTAAATTTGCAAATTTACACTAACTTGGCTTGTTCCAAACACTGGTAAACATGTACTTCTTATTCAAACTTCAAGCAAAGATCTAAACTTTGTCCTTGTAGAATGGGACCATGGTTGCCATTTGTCAAGATCCATGATGCGCAAGTAAGAGCGTAAAACTTCTATGATAGGTCAATGTATTTTCCAAATTTAAAATTTCCCCTTTGGATTCTATTGCAGGATGGTAGTGGTACAAACTAAAAAGGTGCAAAGTCAAGCTGGTAACAGGCTGAGGGAGATTAGGTTTTTAGGGTAATAGATCTTGTTTTTATCTATCTCGAAACTAGCTGTGTTGGATTAGACTTCTTTTTAGGGGACTGTAGATGATAGCGACTTCTTTACTTAAGAAGACCAACTACTATTGTATTGATGCACAAGTTCAGCAATTTTCAGACATAGAATTCCAAATTACTCCGAGCATGTGATGGAGACTAGCATGCCCAACTTTGACACTGAAAAGAGGCATAATGAGATTGTTGACTGAATACTTTTATTGAGATCCCATTGGATTCCAATCGACATAGGATCCAAACCCCAAAAAGATGTGATTATGCAAATGACACGATTTGCATGAGAGGGTAATCCTGAAAGGAATAGATGACAGGCGATAATTAGTGTTTAAAATAGAATTGGAAGTCAATATTTGCTTTCTACCTAATACTACCAATACATGAATCGAAATGAATGTGATATTTTCTCCTAAAGCTAACAAGTTACACGGATTTGTCAATGGTTTTAGACTGAACATGTTGCTATATGAGGGATCAATAGAGAATCAATTAGTGAAGTAAACTTTGCATCTCCAATGCTGGCTTGCTGACGAACAATTCGATGCAGATATTCTTGGATTCCCTTTCTTGTTATGCTATGTGATCAAGCATCTTCTTTTAAATGCGTGGGATGTTTTCCCTTATTCAGTTTTTCCTTTTCGCTTTTGACCATTTTGGCTAATCTTCATAAAAAGACCAAGTTTTGTACCAAACTTATTAGGTTGATGAATTCTGTTCAGAAGCTGCCCCTGAGGCTTGCAAACCACCTTGTCCTGCTACTGTTACCCCTGTCGTAGTTGTTGTTGTTTCTGTAGTTGTTGCTGTCGTTGCTGTGGTACCTGAAGTCATTAATGTTAAGATTAGTCTGTTATTATACAATATAACATACATGTTTGAAACATTAACGAGACTGGCACTTACCTGCTGTTGTGCTTGCCACTGAAATTGAAGATGGAAGAGACAAGATACCTGTAGAACCATAGCTTTCAGGTACATAAGGGTACTGTACTATTGATGGATATTGAACTCCAAAACCATGACTACTATGTGCATATTGTGGATAGAATGGATAGTAATTCTGAAACACCCCATGTGTCCCTGGCGCCGCGGGAGTGTAGTAAGGTGTAAGTTGTTGACCTCTATATACACCATAGTAATTCTGCTAGCAATATAATACCATCACAATTTAGTGAAATATCTCTTCAGAGAACTGGCTGTGGATTACGGTTTTATAACTCACCAAAGGATATACCGCTTCTTGTATATACCCAGAAGGACCAGAATACCTATTAGTTGATGGATAGAGAAAAAAAATTGCAATAAAAAAAAATCCAGACAAAGAAATCAGTTTACTGTGATGTTGAAAGAAGTAGAAAACGGCTAGGTATGGACGAAGTCCGAACTATCGACGAAGTTTTTATCTTAACTCTCGCTTACCCATATATTGAATAAGGAAACGGGTATTCACCGGTGTGTTGATGAATATAGGAGGACGACGAAGAACCAGGATATGCAGGCGGAGCCACTAGTCCAGGCGCCAGTCTAAACCTTCCTGAACCTGCAACTTTGAGGGTTTTTTCTTTTATTAAATGAAAATGTAACTATTTAAATAGAATCAACATTTGAAGCCTGTACATGCTTCAGATGCATAACAGCAACATTTTCCCATTCAAACATTATCGTTTATGATTGATCATTACTGAACTGAGCATTCGAGGGATGATTAACATTTGCATTCACAGTAGGCATTAAGAAGATACCATCAAAGAAGCGTAAGAAAGAGACAAATATAGACATGCACCGTGTTGAGGAGTTGGTGGACGATTCTTTTGTGCACCGAGTGAAGCAAGATTGCAGTTTGCCCTCCTACCATCAATAACAGGAGAAGGATTTTGGCAAGCCCTCATGGCTGCTTCCGGATCCTTGAAAGTAACCTATCGGACATAGCAGCAAAAGACCCACCTTTTACCATGAAAATGATCGAGAAAAAGACATAAACGAAATAGCTAGGAGGCAAATTTAACGAGGCTTACAAAGCCATAACCCTTGGATCTTCCAGTATTCTTGTCTGTAATAACGACGGCTTCAAGGATCTCTCCAAACTGCTCAAAATAGCGTCTCATAGTATCTCTTTGCGTTTCCCAAGCCAACCCTCCAACGAAAATCTTTGTGAAAGTTGTGTCATTGTAAAGTCCTGGATTGCCACCACCAGCCACCGTCCGAAATGCCCTTTCTTGAGACATGACGTTATGGGTAGAATCCAGAAAAAAAAAACCCAGATAAAAATACGAAAAAAGAGAAGAGAACCAAGAAAAAGGGCCACGCAAAATAAGATGAAGCAATCCCCTCTCACCCCAGAAAGGCCAACCAAATATAGGAAGGGAGAAACAAAACAGAGATGGCAAATAAAGCCAGAAGAAAGAGCCGTTTGTTTTTTGACGATCACATCAATCAAGACTCTCCTTTTCCTCTCTCGCACACTCGTGTGCTCATGTTTCTGTTAGTTTTTCTCCTTCTTGCGACCTGTTGTTTGTACTTCTTGTTCGCTGCAACTGCCACTTTTTCACAAGCACAACTCCTCAGATTCCTCAACAACGATACTCGCAACGAGAATATCATTACTGTTAAGGGGGTGGAAGGAGAGAGAGAATAAGAAATGAAAAAGAAAAACCCTTCCCATAGATATAAATATTACATAGACAAAAGAGGTTTGGAAGATAGAAGAATAGAAAAGGAGAGGACAAAGAAAAGCTGCTAATGGACACCCAGGACAATAGTAAGACAAGGTTGTCCAATGAGATTACCGGAGGACCAAAGACTCCAACCTCTTTTGCTGTATCAGCAGCAGCATTTTATATCTCTAAAACCGTATTATTATTATTATTATTATTATTAGATTAAATATATTTTTGTGCCCGTGTGGCGTGACTCTTGCTTCGCTGTACCCAACCTTCCATTTTCTCCACCTCTCTTAATACTGCATGTTCTGTTTATGGCATCTGTGGGTCTTCAAGATATGATGCCTTGACCACCCTGTCTCCCTCTCTTCACCCCTTTGGCTCCATTCAACTCCCTCTCTGCAACTGCAGCTATTCTCGTAACCCAACCAAAAAACCAAAACAAAAAGCAGAGGTAATGGTCAATGGTGGTCAAGGCACCCCCTTGTTTTTTGATTGAACTGCTCAGCTCTCTTAGGTAGATACTAGGCATCCGGAAAGCAAAGCAACTGTTATTTTTAGATTCACTTGATAAATCCCAAATAAAATATTTCAATTTAAGCAATTAATAATAATTTTAAATAAATCAGTAATAATTAACCGATTATTTAAAATTAAGCTGACTATTTTCTCATTCTATCATCTAAATTTAGGCAACCTTGATTAAGAAGATTGCAATCCTAATCCTCTTTTCTAATTTAGATTGGAGTTCCCTTACACAAGAATATTTATCATCTACATCTAGTTGAAGTTTCGCTAAAACGCAGGGTCTAAGGATATCTGATAGTATGCAGTCATAACTCTTACTTAGTAAAGAGACTGTTTCTAATAGATTTACATACAATACATCATGATGATACTACAAAATTATAAATAATTAATGCAAACAATACAAAAATACAAATAAATAATAAAGAGAAAAAATAAGACGTTACAAAATAACGTATGTACAGAATATGTCAATAATTAACAATAAATGATAAAATAAAAATACATACCAGAAAAGACTTGTATAAGAGTAACTTCAACCAGACTTGTCATTGCCTTAATTATGCTAAGCAGGAAACTAACTAGAAGGTAAGTACTACGCAGTAAATGCAAACGACAGGGTTTAATTTAACCTACAAGAACATGAATGTCCTCTTTAAGAGAAATCTTTTACCTGTTATCTTAGTAGGCCAAAATTTTCTATTATGGGTCAAGTCCTCGATAAGATCCAACCTAGTAGCTACATCATTCTTGATCACTTTCTCTAGTTCTTTTTAGGCCTTTCTTTTTTCCTCTTACAGTTTCTAAGTATCATTTTCTTGCATGTTCTCATTAAAGCGTTAGGGTGTCTCCTCTTAATGTGTCGAAACTACCTAAGTCTTTTTTCTCTCGATTTGTCATTAATATCATTCACCTTTAATTTGTCTCTTATCATTAAATTCTTGACCTTATCTCTTCTCGTAAGGTTAAAAATCCACCAAAACACCCTCATATTTGTCACCAAAAGCTTATTATTGTGTATTTGTTTGATGGGTTAATAATTTGCCTAATATAACAGGTTGGCCTAATCGCTTAGCGATAGAATTTGTCTTTGAACTTGAGTGGTATCTTCTTGACACATAAAACTCCTGATGTACTTCTCTATTTAAGTCACCCTGATCTGATACTATGGGCTATATCTTCATCGATCTCTCCATTGCTTTGCATAATAAATTCTAGGTACTTAAAACACTTATTTTGTAGTATAACTCTTGATTTAATCTTTACCTCAACATTAGTAGTCACCTGATGAATCGAAAAGTTGCATTATAAGTATTCAGTCTTAGTTCTGCTTACTCTAAAGCACTTTGACTCTAACATTTATCTCTAACATTCTAGCTTTACATTGAACTCTTTTTTGTATCATCTTCACAAGAATGTTGTTTATTCCTATTTCTTCTACCAACAAATATAACTACTAGTTACCTTTTTTTTTATTAGGAATAATGGGCTTAACTTCAAGCTCTCCATTAAAACGTTGTAAAAGACAATCACTACATGAATCATTGACGGTACTAGTAAAATACGGTCAAATGGAAAGTTTAAGAATAAATACATGCAAATGACCAAAATAACTAGGAATAAATACACAGATATTCCTATGTGATTTGATTTATTTTTAAAAAAATATAAACTCTTCTAAAATATTAAAAAAAATATAAAAATTTTGAGTAATCAAATAAATCCAAAATAAGTATTCACGATGAAACCGTAGTTGAACTCAAATCAACGGAGAAAAGCGGCATCTGAACAGTGCACACAACAATGGTCAAATGGGAGAGAGAGAGAAACAAAGAGAGGGTAAGGCGTAATTAGATCTCCACCGGACATAATGAAAACATCAGAAACCGAATCATGACTGTCGCTACCACACAAACGGCTTTGGACTGGACCGTCCAACACAAGAGATCGGTCAAACCTGTCCACTTCTTGTCCCTTTTTAATTTCTTTATTTCTTTTCCTTTTTAATTTCTTCTTCAGTTCAGTTCCGTTCCAGTTCCCTCTTAATTATGTTTTAACCATTTTTTTGTCGGCTCTACTGGCGGCTACATGGGCTGGGCTTTAGATGCAGAAATATAAATAAAAAATAAAAGTAGAAATCTAAATCCTTCACAAGAGTTGATAATGACAACAGATCCGATTGGGATTTTCATCTCTCTTACGGAAAGTTTGGATAACTTGAATGAGTTCAGATATTTAAAATGGAAACGTTATATATCAGTAACTATTAAATATTTCTTCTTCTTATTAACTATTATTATTATTAATAATTTTCTTCTTCTTTAATTATTTAGAAACAGTCTCTCTATTAATTAAGGATGAATCAGTATAATATTATTATTTTTGTAACCATTAAATATATTTTAAAAATTTTACTTATAAAATTTCATATTATAATATTTATGTATTTCATTTATCAATAACAGGATTCAATTATGATGAATTTTTATGTAAATACATATATTTATAATCTCTTGTAGCATAATAAATTGTTATTAAGAATATTAACAATAAAATAAACAAATATATTTTTATAGATTAATTCAAACTATAATATTTTAATATCTAATTCATAACTAAAGATATTTGAAATAATTAATCTTTTAGAGTTGACAAAGAAATTATATTAACGAGATTGCTCTCTCTCTCCATAATACTTCGAATATAGTAGTACTAAGTCTTAACTTGCTTACTTTGGTCTTATCACCTAAACTAATCAAATATTGTAAATTATCTATTTATTTACCGTATCATCGTCGATTCAAACCAAAATAAAGCATTCATCATACGTAGTTGAAATTAATGGTCAACCTGGCATTACAGTATCTCCATCATCACAAGAGAAAAGACGTACGTGGGAGACTTGCTTAGAAGGCAATTTGCAAAGTCACTTTAATGATTGAATTAGGTGGGAGTCATTTATGGTTTAGTTGCGAATAATGTATTAGCCTACTGGCGTAATGATGAATTAGGGTATCAAAAGGATTCTGTCAATTAAGTTGGCAGAATACAAAAACAAAAAGCTTTTTAATGTTAGATGGAATGAATATTAGTTGGAAGTTAATCAGCATGTCCACTTTTAGTAACCAATATTTTAGTAACCTGCTCATGCCACATGATTGGTCAAGATATCTAGATTAATTTATAGACTATGCTTTAAAGCTTAGACTCTTCAAACTTTCTTCTTATATCAAAATGAAATTTGTTATAATTATAAAGTATAAATTACATGCTAATAATTCTTTTGCACATGTTATAAATTCGACAACAAAACAATATCGTTTTAACTTAATAAAACAATGTTATTTTATTTAACCATCGAAGATTTAATTGGCTAAAATGATATTATTATGTTAAATTTTATCAAAATGATATTGTTTTACTTAGACTTTAGACCAAACCTAAATTTATGAGATGTAATTTAGTTTGACTCAAATGATTTGAATTGATTGGAACAAAATAATATCATTTAACTTAACTAAACAATGTTATTTTATTTAACGACTTAAGATTTAATTAGTCAAAATGACATTATTTTGTTAAATTTTATCAAAATGATATTGTTTTACTTTTGACTTGAGCTCGATTAAGTTTGGGATTGCGCTTAGGTCAAGAAAAAAATTGAATCGAGTCTAGGCTGTAGATAAAATTGTCTATTTCATTGTTATAAATAAGTCCATTCTCAAAAGAAGATTTAGCATAATAAAAAAAGTTATCAATGCTGTCTAAATTTTGTTGTTAATATTTGATTTTTAATGTTTAATCACAAGAACCGAAACAAAAATATATTAGAATATGACCCTAATATTAGATTAAGCAATAGTTTACATTTAATTCTAATTAATAATTACATCAATAAATAATCTTGACTGTGCACTTTGTTATATGATAGACATATCGGATTAAATTATAAAGTTCCTAAATTAGTCCTTTTTCTACCTAATAAGGTTTATAGTTAATAGACGCAAATTAATCAATCTTAAACACTTGTTAATAAGAAAGGGCCGAAGAGGGAGAAATCAATTTGCTCAAAAAGGGGATTTAAATTCTTCAGGTATGTATTTATACTTTATATTACGAGAACTACGTGTTAAAGATGATGTAGTTAATACTTGTCTGGGTTAATAAGTATTTATTTCTCTATAACGTTAAGTTTTACTTGTAGTTAAGAGCCTTTTTTTTTTTTTTGGGTCATGAAAATATCTGAAATAGATGTGCGAAACAAGGAAGAGGCATCCAGAGACTACAGCCGTCAGAACGTGCACATGCCTTTGCCAGCTTTCGATTAGCATCCTCCAAATATGTTACATTTTACCTCCCAATTACCATGTATTCGTCCTCTGCCACACTGTTCCTACACATGTACTTTTGTCGCTCATTTTAAGCCATTGGATCTACTCTTGACTTACCAATCGTACGGCGACAAAACGTGTCTACAGTGTAGGAGTTGAAGAGATGGTCCTGCACGTGATCAGTCAAAGGAACTTTTTGCACAATAACGTGGACAGGTACATAGTTGTTTCCTTGGACTTGCATCGCATTATCCACTGTATCCAACAATTCCAGGTTGTATTATAATGTCAATGTCTGCTCGTTACTTTGCCCTTTTTAACGCGTGTAAAAAGTAAAAGTAAGCTTTAGTTACTATTTTATTGAGGGAAGGTTAAAGGGGGAAGAGAATCCAAAGCATTATGAATTATTTATGATCTACGTCTCATGTAAGGATCAGTCGTTCTTCCTATTTTGACTCTACTCTGACCAGAAAATAAATACACCAATATTAATGCTGCCTTTATAAGAAATATAGTTTAATATTCTTAAAGAAGTCTTTATACTTGTTGCACTTGCACATATCATTTTTGTTATTTTTTATATTTTTAATTGACACGAGGGTGTGATATAAAATGTCATATATGAAATTTGTTAAAATTTTAAAATAAATATTAACAAAATATCATATATAAATTATTTAATAAAGTATGAATACTTTTTTTTTTGGATAATGTTGATTATAAGAAAATTTTCAAGTGTGTGTTTTTTACTCGTTACTTTATTATAGCGGGCTTATTCTCGAACAAGGACGTAGGCTATCCATCCCTATCAAATTGGACCCTATCGTGCTTTGTACCAACTTCGTTCGTCATAGGCAAGAGTTACGTTAAGAAAGTGGATTTTGGAAAGGGAAGAAAGTGAATACTTCCCGTTAGAGTTATAACTTGGGGATAAAATTACGTAAGATAAAATTAGGTTGACTTAAAATTCTTTGAATTGTGGCATGTAATGATTTTAATGTTATCAATCTCTGTTATAAATTTATCTCATCTCTTCTAGAAAAATTAGAACCTAAACTTTAAAGAACTATTGCAGCTCTACGTTGAGACATCAGAGAAATATCTGTTGATCAAATTTATTAGTTTGCCTTAGCTTTTTCTAGATAAACTCTTTGACCCAGAAACATTTTTCAAGAACATAATCTAAGGAGGAACTTCGGTGAAAAAGGCTTTTACAAAGCCTTATTTGAAGATCAAGTTTGTTTTACAATCCTTCTATTCATCCCAACATTCATCCCAACTTATCTGGAAGCTGCTGAATATGAAAAATGTTCTATCTTAATGGTTAATATAATATAATTTATATCTTGATATTTAACTACAATTAAATAAAGAAGAAAGACTGTTCTCAATTTTAGCTCCATTTAAATTTAAAAAACTTGAACTATTTCAAATTTAAATCTATTAAAAATTTTATAAGATTTAAGATTCATTTCATTCATTATGAAACCTTATTACAATTTCACTTTGCCTATATGCATGCAAAAAAAACATCAAAAAGTACTTAAAAGAAAAGAGAGAAAGAAATCAAGCATTCACTTACCCAGACGTGAAAATGACGAGGAGACGAGGAGTATTACACAACTATCACCATCTAAGCAGTTCTTATTATATTTGATCTAAGGACGAAGATTTCATATGTGACAAGGGATCAATCATGTTAATCACTCTTCGTTGATAGCATTCAGCCTCCAGGCGTGATCGGAGACCACCAGTCCGACAACACTAGCACGCAACTTGCCTTCCAGGCAATCTTGCAGGATTAGTCTACCAAGTTCTGAATTCCCATTACTCTTATCTGCTTGATTCATCAACTCCTTTAGATGCTTTCTGCTCATACGCACCTTAATTCTCAGGCTACTGCTCGCCGGTTGGCCAATAAAGCTACACTTGACACCGCCCCCGTTTTGCTCCGGTAAGTGCACCACCTTGGTCCTCACGAACCAATCCCCTATCATTCTTCTGAAGTCTCTCCTCTGGGTTTGGCTCAAAAACATGAAAAGGAAAAAGACCCTTCAATATTTCTCTGCGTGGACGCCTTGTTCAAGGTGGACGAGGTTCTTGTAATAAGACAGACGAGACATGAACTCACATTAAATACAAATACTGAAATGCTTATGTGGGTAAGAGTTGGGAGCTTTAATGTTGTTCGATGCCGGGTAGAGATAAACATTAAACCGTGTCAAAAGCAGTTATGCACGAAGTAGAATTCGAGTTTGCCACCGAAGACAGTTGGCTAGTAGCGGTCGGTTTACGGTATTCGATGCATTTGTAAATTAAATCGAATCCCTCGCAATATCCGGATTTGGTAACAAATATTAAAATGGTTCGATAGTAATGTAATTTCAAACACTTAAAGTTTCCTTTTCTAGAAAAAGGAAGAGCAATTAACGACCCCCAAGACTCACTGGCATATGCAGATCACTTAGTTGACTACAATAACGTCTTCTGGATGTAAATTTCTTTCTAGACAATAACTTCAATTATTAGTCTCAGGCAAATTATTAAAAAATTCAAATGTTACTTAAGCATTTGATAAGCAAGTTCAGAAATGATTACTTCGGTGCCGTAGAGTGTCATCTAACACCAGGCATTGACTAAATGTTTTTGGGGTTTGGCACCTTTTCAACCACATCAAACCCCGTGTCCAACACCTCCTATGTCTCTTCTCCATGGTTTTCCACTTTCAGAATAAAATATTTAGAGCTCTACTTCATTATGCTTGAAACCTTCATATCTATGTTCATGGAGGTGTTCTTTCTCCATGTATGGCCAACTTTTTCATCCTAAACTGACCTTTCCATCAAACACCCTCTGTTGGAGTTTTGTTGCTCCAGAACTTGAATGTACATCATCATTGGCCATCGTCATTATTATTACACTTTACTATACCCAAACGTCCATCTTATTAACCAAACATCCATCATCCTTTTATTATTCTTTATTACATCCAAACTTTCATGACATTATTATGAATTAATTGCCCAGTAACATTATAAGTTAAATGCCCTTTATTATTGTACTAAGCGTTCTTCTCTTAAATGCTCACAGTTAACGTTCATCTTGTTTTTCCCTATATATATTTGCCCATCTTGTTTACTGAAACAATCTCATGCGCGCATCTCTCCTTCTTCTTAAGAGACAGAAAAAACACAAGCACATTCTCTTCTTTATCTAGCGCACACATATCTGCTTTTCATCATCACGCACCTTTTTATTTTATTCATACAGTGTGTGTAATTTCTTTGCAAGATAGACATCTTTCCTTTTGTTTTCGTTTTGTCACACATATAACTGGTTAGTTTTGCATCTGTATGTTTTCTTTTTCCTTTCACGGAGACAACTCCTACTCTACCCTTTGGAGTGCACCGAAGTTGGTGGAGGAGGCGTTAACCCTGGGTTCGGATCCTGTTGTCCTGCTATATCGTAGAGGGGGAATTTTTCACTTAGGGCAGTAATTTTTCACGGCGCCTTTACTTTTAGATAAAACGTTCCAATTTGAATTATTACTACTATTTTCGCCAACAATCTAAGTCAGAAATTATATTTATTGCGTTACTACTGTTGTCGACAATTGTGTTGTTCCAATTTTTACTATTTTCGGGTTTACTACTGGTGGTTGGAAATTTCTGCATTTTTGTTGTTGTGTATTTATTTTCAATATAAGTTGGAATTATGTCGTTTGCGAATGAGATAAACGTAGGTTCTGCTCTTACTGTTCCCCACAAAGGTTCTGCCCCTTTCACAATGACCTTGAAAATTATATCTGACCTTACTAGATTAGAGCCTCTATATGGGATAAACTTCAAAAGATGGTTTGAGAAAATTCTTTTTTACTTTCAACAATACGAAATCGATTATG
>JAOQMM010000136.1:11285-24669 GCA_027563515.1 Erythroxylum platyclados | reverse complement strand
CTGTCTAAGTCCTGGGTAATTAGGCATGCCTATAGGGGTCTAGCATTTGCTATCAATCATCCTCTCCTGCTAGAGGAAGGACTTCAAATGGTGGTTTGAATGGCAATAGAATCTCTCTAACTGTTAAGAGCAGAACAAAGACCAACGGAGATGATGACGTGAATCCAGTCCAAATGGGATCAAAGATGGTTGAAAGAGTTGTAAATATGAGGAAATTGGCTCCACCAAAGCAAGAAGAACATTATGCTGGAAAAGCATCTTCCCTTGATAGTTTGGGCTTTGGCAGAAATATTTCGAAGAAATCTCTGGACATGGCTTTAAGGCATATGGTATTCTTTTGTTTTTCTCTTTGCTTCTCACAGATTGACTATAATGCTAAACAAATTGCAACTTGGACTCAGTTAGCACTTAAGATCACTGCTGATGCTTAATCTGTTGAATGGACCATATAATCTTTTAATACCTCCTCTCATGAATCATAGTGAAACTCAACACTTCTTATCATTATGAAGGAGCCATTTGATCTATAATTTAAGCTACAAAATAAAGCCTAAAATTAGATAATATACCGTTACACTCCGATTTGACAGGAATCACATAGTAGTGTTTTATCATATCCTGTTAAGGATGATGTTGCTGGTTTAATCACTTTACTCAGTACTATCCACATTGTATGCTTGTTATATACTTCTGTTGTTGTTTTTATGTAGTTGTTTGTTAAAATACTTTGTTTGAATTCCTCACCTGAACAGGACATAAGGCGAACCATTGGAGGTAATCTTCGCCCCGTTATGACCCAAATTCCTGCTTCCTCCATTTATAGTGTCAGATCAGGAGATTCCACTAAAAGCAGGACCCTCAGTGTCTCAGATTCTCCTCTTGCCACAAGAAGCAATGCTAGCTCTGAACCGAGCGTCAATTGTAACTTCATTTCCGATGGTATAGATTTCCGATACAGTGATTTTGGTAGTGAGAGAGGATATTCATCCCCTGGCAGTCAGCATTGAAGCAGGTGATGTACCAGATAATCAAGCAGAAGACTTGAACTATTGCTAGATATTATTATTGTTCCCCACTGTAACTCTACCTGGAAAGTCATCAGAAGGTTGCTTGGAAGACCTGTCTGCAGGTCTATGCACTCCATGAGAAAGACGGAAAATTCATGCGTTTATATTCTGAAAACAAGGGGAAATAATCAACTAGCCTACTTAATTTGTTTCATCTTTGTCAGTCAACATTTGAAGTTACAAAACTTCAAGAGCAGTTTCAGTTGTATTTCTGAATATTGTATTAAAACTTTGGTGAAAAGGAATCTGAAGAACTCCTTCAGTTTTTACACCTTTCTACTAAATTCGATTGGTTATGTTGCGTTCGAGGCTAGTTAAGAGAATTTTAGTGCATGGTTTTGACTTCTGTTTATTCTTAAAGATTTGCACAAAGTGGGTCAAATATGAAGGTTTGACATTGTTTAATCTCCATTTTGGTTTGGCACACTGTTTTGAATTTTAAGCTAAAGTAATGATTCATACTTTGTTTGGTGTGTTGATGATTTTTGACCTTTTTGGCTAATTGAGAGATAAGAAATATCCAGGTATGCTATCTGATGAAGCAATCAATAAACTTATTTAGTTGTCTCTTTCTGATTATGTAATGTGACAAGAATCTTGATACAAGGAAAAGCTCCACCTTAATTACTTACATTTCAGAAAATCAACAGCAGAAAGATCGACAACTACAAAACCAACAGAACTGAACTTCTTCAGGAGTTCATGTTTACCAAATTTTATGGTATTTCAATATCTATGTTCTTCAACTATTTCCTGAACTGGGCACTGAAAAAGCTCAAATCTTTTGCGCTCTAGTCATGGTTAGAAACAGAAAAGGGATGATTTCTCAGTTGCAGAACATTCCTCCATAGCCAGTTTTCCTTGTACAGTTCTTTTATTTTTTAAGGAAAAAATAAAATAAAAACCATGAGCTGACATCTTTGGTGACGAATCAGTTACAAGAACATAATCAGGTTGACCTTTGCATCGTCATCATCCACAAACTGGTCTTTCTGATTCTATTTGATGTCAACTGTTGAATGAGTCATAATTCCAGGCATAAACTGCCAAAAGTTATTGATGGAAGCTTAGAATGCATATATGAATGGAGGAATGTCGGGTCCTGGTCGCCTGCCATATACGTGTAGATTTTAAATTCGAAAGAGAAACACAAAATGTCGCTTTCTCAAACAATTGACGAGTGCCTGAACGAGTGTAACGTAGAATCAAACTTCTAGATTTCCACATCAAGCCGAACCTGATTATCTCTTAATCCTTTACCTTCTACCAACAAACTTTGAAATGAGAATGGGGTTGGTGTACTTATTCAAGATTGAACCTTTGGAACAAATATATATTAATGGCCACGTTAAACAGAGAAAGCTCTTACCTTTACCAAGACCCGGACTCCGTGTCTAACGTCTTTATTAACCAACCAACCAACCCACTTTTGACATTTCCCTTTCACGTTCTCATTTAGTTTGCAACTTTAAATGGCCCAACCCACTGGGTTCTTTTACTTCTATTCCATTTCCAAGTACCGTCAGAATTTATCGAGAATCATCAAAAAGAGAAAAAAAAAACAGAGTGAAAATGAAAACAATGATTGACCCACTTCCCATTGCTAATCTGAGTTCTCAATATCCTGTTTAGTTTATGTTTCCCTTCCTGTTTTCATATATTTTCTCCTGATCTTTTCCTCGTTACTTTACCAATTCGACACCTTTTGAATTCCATAGTATCTCTGAACAACTTGGGTTGTTCTTGCTCAGGCTTTTGAAGCTTAGCAGTTCAACTTTTACCTTTATTGACTTCACTTATTTACTGTTACTTTTTCAATACTTGGCTAGAAGAGAAAGCAGATGTAAGTGCTTTATTTTCTCTTCTTTTTTTTTTTGCTTCATTTAATTCGTTTAGGTACTAGTCCTTGTTCTTGTTGTAATATTATCAATTCCTGTTATCTTTACTGGTATCACTGATTTGGCCAATTACTGTTTGTAGTAATATCAGAATCCGGTGGTTCGATGATCATTTCAAGAAGATAAAAAGAGTGTTCTTTGATTTCTTGAGGCTTAAAGAAGAGAAATGGTGTAGGAATCGTAAGGGAGACTGAGTTTACTTGCGATGATCTTTCGCTGCTTTGGTCTATGTTCTTGTAGCAAGCAGAGCGATACTCGGAATCAGGCAGAAGCAGAAGGTAAGAAGAACACACCCAATTATGGTTAGTTTTTTACACTTTTCCATGACCATGTTTTGAGGTTACTTAGAAGTACGAGGTGGCAATTTGATGTTGTCTTTTGAACTGAAGTTGGTCTGAAAATGCATGTAGTTCTGTGCTAGTTTACAAATTAGTGGTGAATATGCCCAGATGGGTTTGTAAAAGTATTGTTTTCTGAACTATTTGATATGGAATCTTTGCTCATAGGACTGATCTGTTCTTGCATGCTTTGTGTTGCAGAGATTGGATCAAATAATGTGAGGATTTTTTCTTTCAACTCATTGAGATCAGCAACATTGAACTTCCATCCTCCAAACAGAATAGGTGGAGGTGGTTTTGGAGTTGTATACAAGGTAAAGACTATCTTAATCTGCTGCACTGCAATGAGTTTTTTCTTCTTTTTGTCTTCGGATTGATATTGGAACAAAAGAGAGTTTTCTGAAATTTTCAGTGTTTTGACATAGCTTTGTCATTGTGTTTACAGGGAGTTTTAAAAGATGGTACTCAAGTAGCCATTAAGTGTCTTTCAGCAGATTCCAATCAAGGGACACACCAATTCCTCACAGAGATTAGAATGATATCAAATATAAGGCATCCAAACCTTGTTCAACTCATCGGCTGTTGTATTGAGGGAAGCAAACGAATATTGGTATATGAGTATCTAGAGAACAACAGCATTGCGAGTGCTTTACTCGGTATGTAATGATTGTTGAAACTTTCAAGACTCTAATTGATGTGATGATATGTTTTTGTTGAAGATACTGTTGGGAAATCTTACTCAGATGGGTTATTTTACATGTTTCACTTTCTGGACAGAGTTCTCTTTGATCTTTGACCTATTTTCCCCATTTCAAGTTCCATAACCTGTGCTTAACAGCTCAAGTATTGTCATCAAATCTCCTCACGAAGAACTTTCCTGTTGCTTCAGGTTCAAAAGGTAAACATATTGCCATGGACTGGCCAAGGAGGGCTGCTATATGTCTTGGTACAGCAAATGGCCTTTTATTCCTTCATGAGGAAGCTGAACCACATATCGTTCATCGGGATATTAAGGCTAGTAATGTACTTCTTGATGCACAATTACAACCAAAAATAGGAGATTTTGGGCTGGCGAAACTTTTTCCAGATAATGTCACTCACGTTAGCACTCGAGTTGCCGGAACCGTGTAAGAACATTATTCATTGCTTTTAACTCAAACTGCAGAACTCTACATTTTAGTTTCTCTGGACTTGATGGAAGCAATTCATCAAAGAAAAGAGGTCTTAAATGCTTCTTTCCAATAATAAGTCATCAGTTTTTGAAAGTCTTCACAAGTTAGGCACAATATATCCACATAGTAGATTGCTTAAGCTGGATGCAAATGGCATGAATAAGCAAAAGTGCATTGGTTTTGGACAAACATGGACTTTTCTGCTGTTAGAATTACTACCAATCAATTACAGTACTCTTTCTGTTTCTTGCCAATATGTATATAATCATACATCTGCGTGCAGTGGATATCTGGCCCCGGAGTATGCGCTACTCGGACATCTTACGAAGAAGGCTGATGTTTATAGTTTTGGAGTACTTATACTTGAAATAATTAGTGGAAAGAGTAGCAGTAAGGCAGCATTTGGGGAAGACATGTTGGTTCTGGTTGAATGGGTATATTTCTAAACTTCAAATACATAACCATCTTACTGCAGACATGGTTCAGTTTTTGTAGAACTACATCATACTACTTCATATTTTCTGATGAATTCTGTGGAATCAATTGCATTGCTCCAGGAGCTTGCAAACGCTACTTGAATTAATCCCATCACTTGGCTCTAATAATTTATTGAAACAGAAAGATCCATGAGCTTCATCTGTTGCTTTCATTTGATCACTCAGCTTATATGTTCTTGCAGGCATGGAAGCTAAGAAAAGAAGAAAGGCTGTTGGATATAGTTGATCCTGAAGTGACCCAATATCCAGAGAATGAGGTCACTCGGTTCATTAAGGTTGCGTTGTTCTGCACACAAGCAGCTGCACATCAAAGACCCACCATGAAGCAAGTGGTGGAGATGCTTTCCAAGGACGTGAACATCAACGACAAGCTATTAACAGAGCCAGGGCTGTCCAAGAACTCAGGAGCTTTCAGTTCTGATGATACTTCATCTTCTTCCAGGAATAAAGGAAAGCAATCAGTAAATAATCCTCCTGAAATCTCCACCTCCACATTCTTGGATATTGAATCTGACATCACACAGATAGTTCCCAGGTGATATCAATTCAACAGTGTTCAACCACCTTGTTGTTACTTCTTCATCTTTGTGACATGAAGTTGAAAGCTTGTAGATTCTTTCCTAGTTCTTACCACTCTTGTTCGGCAATACCAGTACTGAACTGTAGAGTGGTAGCTATTTTTTTTTTCCTCTAAGATGAGTTAGAAGGGTTAGATTGTTAAATGTGTTGTAGTGTTTGTATTATGGTTGGTATTTTGATCCGAGCCCGAATTTGGGTTTAAATTATAAAAAAAATAAATTTTAAGGTCGATTCGATCTGAGTTGATGTTATTCTAAAACTCGAAAAACTATAAAAATTAAGAAAAAAGTTTAAAAATCGGCATGCTTCAAGTTTGACTCTAAATTATTTAAAACGCCTATAATCATAAATATAATTAGAGAATAGAGCAACTCCTAGAATTTATATAATTTTAGGTAAATATAAATTTGTGCTTAGTTTATTATCACTTAACTTCATATTTTCTATAATGAATGGAATTTATAATTATTATTTTTAAATATATATTGAATAAAATTTTGAATATATATAATAATTAATATTCTATATTATTCAACAAATTCATAATTTAGGCTAAATAATAGATTCAGCATTGAAATCAATCTTATTAAATCTGCCTTTTAGAATTAAAAAAATTTTATGAAAATATTTCATTTTAGTACAATTTTTTAAAGAAATTATTTTGTGTTAAAATCATAATAAAAGCAGGAAATCTTATATTTCGCTTTTGCTTATAAGAATATCAATTTATTCCACAAGAAAAAACTAAGTGATCTATAGATCCAACTCAATCTATTATTAATTATTTCGTGTTATGATAGGTGTAAACACGAGTACAATTAATTTTAATTGACTAAGTTCCGATTTAAATTCAAATTTTAGAGATTGAATTTATGATATTTGAATAAAAAGATATTATTTTATTTAATAATTAAATAAAATTGGACTCGAATTTGAGAAAATCATTTTAACTTAACCTAAACAGCTTAATTAAAATGATATAATTTTAACTTGAATTTCAATTAGATCAAACTTAAATTATTTGGTTCAAACTCAATCAAACTTTTGATTATAATTGGATTTAAAAATTTTAATTTAATTTGACCCGATTGGTTATCATCTCTAAAAAAGATGAATTTTTCTTTCTTTTGGCTTTTGATCTAGTAAAAACTCAAAACACTTGTATTATTTAACAATCAAACTGGTAATGCCAAATAGTAGACTTAGACTCCATAAATTAAGCTCAATTTAATCCAATTTAAAGTCAATGAACTAATGAATTTTAGGTCAAAATTGAATCTAAGAAACCGACTCAAAAACTTTAACCCAAATAACCTAAATTTTTTCTCTAAAATAACGTTATTTTAAATGTTTAATCAAGAATAAAATTACATTATTATTTTTCACACATAGTAGATATGTAGGTATTTTTTGTTTCGAGTCAGGCTGATCTAGCCCGACAGTTCAATCGGGTCTGAGGTAATAAGGTTAAAGCTCGAACTTGACTACGTCTGATTTAACCTATTTTTTAATTAAAAATAAAAATCAGAATTGTTTTTTTTTAATTGTCAGGTCTTATGCTAGGCCGAGTTTAGGCAACTCGAACTCAACCCGAAGCTTTTAAAAAAAAAAATCAAGCTTGAGGTTTAACCTGAGACCTTATCAACACAAACATAACTAGTAAACCTTGGGTTAGACTAAGCGGTCAAATCTGGACTCAAATGTTTTTTTTCTACACGTTCTGGCAAGCCTAATTAGACCTTTAAAACAAAAAGTAAAGTAGATGATAGTAAATATGATACCTACCTCGAAATGAAGCCATAAAGTTTTATGTATAAATAGCACAGAGTTCCCCACAGCGTACGCAATGTAGCTTGGTTCGGTGCTAATTTCAAGGCTCAAAATTTAGTACTTAAGCAAACGTAGTATCAGTCACATTGTTAAATGTGGTTGTTGACTTCTGCTGTCCCCTTTTTCATGATATGAAAATGATTATGGCTTTTCAGGACATCAACATGGGAACCCCATCCTCTTTTACATATATAATGACACCTTTAAAAAAGAAACATAATTACGAAGACAAACTAATATAAGGGTCCTACAAAAAGAAGTGAAATCTTAGTCATAATTTATGTATAATTGGTTCTTGTCATTGAACGGAGAATTTTTCGTCGCTTGAGTTATTAGTGTTATAATGAGTTTTATAATTAAGTGTTTGTTAGTTAAATATCATATTAATATGATATTATTTTTATATTTTTAAATAAAAATAGGTCTAATATTCACATAATTATTTTTTAAAATAATTAATTAGAAAGTTGGTTTTACTATTATACATATGTGATACTAGGATTTACTTTTTATTTTAAAAAATAAAAATTATGTTAAATTAATATTGATATGATATTTAACTAATAGAGATTTAACCTGATAAATTTTTTATTCACTTAAAATTTGTTTCGAATGTTTTGAAAATATTAGTGTTTAATTATAACTTTTTGCAATATTAGTGCCTATGTTATAAACATTGAGGTTCACGATAAACTTTTATCTATAAAAAAATTGTAATTTTAAGACGTTTTAAAAAATAAAAAATAAATACATAAACATCTAAAAGACATTGAGATTGGAAAGAAAATGTGAATGACCCTTGACTTTTTAATATCTCCAGGTTTTTATTTACTTGAGATTGGTGAAATCACCTAGAAATCTGAAATTTTTGGAGCACTGCAGACTATAAAACCATTTAGAAAGCTGAAGGCCATTTATTACTTACCAGGTTTTTTAAAACATATATGATATAAATAATATATCAATTAATTAAATATTAATAATATAAATTAAATTTTAGAAATAAGTTAGATATTATTTTTAATAATAAGGTGAAAAACATAAACTTTCTCTATAATTTAAGGAATTTTTAAAAATTAAATTTAAAATTTTCAAAAAAAATTCTAATTTTTTTTATCGCTAAAAGATAACAATAAAATATATGCGATATATATATTATATTTATAGCAATCAAATATTGCTTATATTACATTCAACTCAGCTCTTAAAATTGTACTGAATTAATTAAATTTGATTTAAACTAATAATTTATTATAATTATCTTAAATTATTAATTATGTCGAATTTAATTAATTTAAATCAAAATTTACAAAAACTCTAAAAGAATACATTTTAAAAAATATATATAAACTAAGAATTTTTTCAAAAATTTTAAAGAATTGAGAGTTTTTTAAGTTTTTAAAAATTTCTTAAACTATTAGAAAGTCTATGTCCTTAACAATAAATTATTTAAAAATTATAAAGATCTGTGCTGAAAATTAAATATTACAACCTGAAAATAAATAGGAGATAGATACATGTCCCATTTAGCAAAACATTATATTCATCAACAAGCAATGAGATCTGACCCATCAAATACAATTTCACTGCCTGAACAAAACAAGTTCTATACAAGAGATAGTTGTAACAGTAATTCTATGGCAAAATCTGCAGGAACTAACAGGCAGGTGAAGAAAAATCTACATCAATCCTAAGTTTATCAACAGCTTCTGCAATGTTTTACGACCCCATTGAATGTCACTTTCCACAATACTGTTTCCATTTGGCTCTGCTTGATGATGCTTTTCCTCTCTTGATACTAACTCTTGTTTCAGATTCTCTTCAAGCTGCACCTCACCATTAAATGCCTGATTCTGTTCTTCTTGCTTCTGGTTTAACTGAAATTTACAGGCTCAGTTAAATGCCAGGAAAGTTAAAAAAAAAAAGGAAAATAAAAGATGAAACACGAGTGTTTAGTTACTGCAAAGTGACTACTGTTACAAGTTTCAGGAATCTGATATACAGGTTTGGTGAACATTCATTCTAATGTTCTTGTAAATAGCAAATTTCTTTTCTCTGTAGATGGGTTCTTTATGCAGATTCTTGTGATCATGCCTTTTCATTCAGTGTTCTTAGGCCTTGCATTAATAATTTTCAATCAAACTTGTGATGCTTCTTGTTTTTTATTTCATTATTTATTTTTCCAAAGTTTTCAATTAAGTTTCAATTTTTTTTAAAAATGAGATAAAATTGTCTCCATTAATATTTTATTAAATAGATAACAATCAACTCTCCATATGTCAATCTTCAAATCCCTTATTACATTGGAAAGTCTGACAGCAGGAACATGGAAGGCAAGTGCAGGAAATTTTGGATAGCTGATAAGAAACCAATTAGAGCAATGCATAATAAACTCTGAATGACCATTCCATTTATTCAATCTTTCATATTCTACAAAGCATTAACTTAGATCATAAATTTTCAGCAGCATTTCCCCCAGAAATGGAGACCGGAAGATGGATGCTGCTATTTCATTAGTAGTAAACTTGGTATAAATGCGAAAAACAGAAATGAAAGAACATAAAGCATCACATTCATTTAGCAATTACCTCAGGCAAGTTCTGATTCTTAACTTCACTAACTCCAACTGAGGCATCAAATGCAGTACTTGTCTCACCTTCATCATCTACTGTTACTTCACCAGAGATTGCTGGTATTGGAGATAGACCAGGTACCAGAACAGGATCTCCTGCATGTGTAACAAGATTTTCCTGGAAAGCAACACTTTCTGAGATTTCTGTCACAGTTGTGCCATTATTTCCTATAATAGCTTTCTCTTCTAAAGGAGAGGTATTGTCAACTATTGGGCTCTCTTTACTTGCTAGTGATGGTTCCTGTTCAGGATCTGTATCAGCAATGGCAGTTCCTTCATTTGAACCGAGAAACTGTTGCACATTTTGAAGTGTCAAGTTCTCAGCTACTATTAGCATTTTAGGTTTTGCGGTAAGCAATTCGTTTCCAATAGCAAATGGTTCTTCCTCAGTTATTTTCTGATCTTCAGGAGCTTCCCAATCTTCCAACACAACAATGGTGTTATCAGTTTCCCAGGTCTGGAGTACTCGATCAGGTCCTGGTTGCCATATAACACTCCCTGTGATTCCTCTGAGTACAAACTTGAACTGAACAACTTTTGCAGTTGGAACATCCTATACCAAAAATCAAGCAATCAGTATCACTTGAAGGTGAAAAAACATGTATGAATTCTTGAAAAGTTTCTAGCTTTCTGCTTACTAGTTCAACAGTCCAATAGTGCCCATCTGACCAGTTCATTGGTATAGCTTTTGTGGGATCCCACAAGCCAAGCATAGGATCGTCCCCAACTATCAGAAACTGTTCTCCAAAGGAGCATTCTTTCTGTAGCAGGAACTTCACACGGGACGTCTTTGATTGATCTGAAGAACAAAGATCAGTGACATATTTGAAATAAGAACTCAGACCCAGAATAAGAAATGAGCTGAATCAGAACCAGAATAAGAAGAACTTACATGTTGCTGGTCCGTCCTGGGTTTCTGCAGTTTCCACATCCACCTAGAAGAGATGAAAACCAGTTTCAATTTCAGGTGATTTCTTTATTCACGAAAACAAATCAGTACGAAGAGAAAGTTTCTTGAACATTGTTCTGATTCTCCTCCAAGGTTGAAACTATGCTGGACTCGAACGAAAATAAAGAGACTACAAACGAAAGACAAGCGTTCGTGAGTTCATACCTGAATCTCCGGAGATGGAGAAGGAGAAGAAGATACAGAAACAGGAAGGTAAGCTTTCTGTTTCATCATTATCAAATGCAAGAAGCCAACTTTATTAACAATCTTCTTAGAAGGAAGCAAGAAACTGACTTCGTGCCTGTTAACACTAAACTCCCCAAAAGAGCAAAACCCCTTTTCTCCATTTCTGCTAAAGACGAGATTGGAGCAAGAACCTGCAAGAGTTGTCATCACTATCTCAGTAATTAATCAAGTACCCAGTTGAGCTCCTAAGAAAGAGAGGAAGATGACGATGACTACGAATCCGGAAACGGGTTTTGTATGATTCTGTTGAAAATTTAATCTGGTTCTGATTATGGGATAGGTGGGAGGATCGAAAAGACCGTGTTCTAACGACACGTGGTTCGTGACTTGAATCTGAACATCTTGGGTGAGAATCTCGAGTCCAAGTGCTAATTTCCACGCACTTTGGAGCAAGTAAATGTAAGCTACTTAAGATGCTTCTCTTTAATGTCACCGTCGGTTCACAAGTTGTCCTGCTTCTCTACTCACTCTCAGAAGGCATCACTTTGGAGAAGGCATTCTCTTTAATATGGATACATTAAAATTTTAATGTAACTTATATTTTAAATATAAAATTTTATAATATTAAATAGAATTATAAAATTATTATAATTTATAATCAAATATATTTTGAAAGTTACTTTCGTTAATTTATATTATTAATTTCGTTGTAGTGTAGAGTGTCACATTCTCCTATATATATATATATATATATAATAATTGGAATACTTTTAAAACATTTTATTTATTAAAATTTCACATATTACTTAAATTTATCATTTAATTAATATTAATATTATAAAGTTGAGTAAAATTATAAATTTGAAAACAAAATTAATATTTTTAATAGAAATTTGAATTGATTATTTTTTTAGAATGTATATAATAATTTTTACATCATATATTTGGAATAATAATAATGATAATGATATATTATGATTATTATTATTAATTTATTACGATTATTATTATGATGATTATGATTATGATTATTATTAATTCTTTTATTTATTAGTAAATTGTTATAATCAATATTTTAAAAATCGGAATGCTAGTTAAATTGGTAAGATAAGATGTCCGAAATTTAAAAGATTCAATTGATATTAAACCGTTATAAAAATGACTAAAGATTAAATAAAATTTAAAAATTTAAAGTTTAATGAAAAAGAATATTAAATATAGATTAACTGCATTATTTTAATTTTAAAAAATTATTAATTTATAAAAATTTACGATTAATTAATTTTTACCATTCTTGTCCTGTTTTACCATTCTCACTCGCTTTTTTCTTTATGATTTATTTCATTCATTTGCATAATCATGTCAGGGAAGAGGTCGAAGCAATGGCTCTGTTAAATTGGAAATCCACTCTTGACAGCCAGAGTCAGCTGGTGCTATCTTCTTCGACTGGAAGTAGCCATTGTAAACGGAAAGGAATTTGCCTGTGATAGCTCTAGAAGTGTTGCCTCTTTCAACCTTTCACTTCACGGTTTGACGGGTACACTTCAAAATCTCAACTTTTCTTCTTTCCCAAACCTCATTCGTCTTGATCTTTCTCTCAATTTATTCTGCGGATCCGTGCCACCAGGCCCATCACAGATCGGTAACCTTTCCAAACTTGTCCTGCAATCTTCTTTATGGGAATCTTCCCTCTGAGATTGGAAAGTTGGCAAATTTGTTATACATGTGGCTTGGTGTCAATCAGCTTTTTGGTTCCATTCCTGAGGAGTTAGGCTTGCTAACATCTCTCAAATCTTTTGATTTATCCAGCAATTATTTCACAGATTCCATCCCTTCTATTCGAAACTTGACCAACTTATTGCGCATTCATCTCGATGTAAAAGCTTTTGAATTGGCTTCGTCGAGTTCATCTACTGGAGAGTGAAGCTTTTTCACAGCAACAACCTGTCCGGTGAACAATTAAGCTTTGTAGACACTTCCATGACCCCCTTGTCCAATGCAAAAATTGGGATCGAATCCTTCTGTAGCTTCGATATTGCTTTGGTACACTATTTTCCCGTCATAGTACCACACTTGAAAAAGATTCCCCTTTTCTGCTTCTGCGTCTCCTTTTCTTTTCTTCACTTGCCGGAAATATATGGAAACTCAACTATGAGCAGTGTTAACGTTAACCAATTATTATGGTTAACGGTATTGTTGCTCCAAAACTTGACAATACCGTTAATTCACTTATGAC
>JAOQMM010000134.1:0-15471 GCA_027563515.1 Erythroxylum platyclados | reverse complement strand
AGGCCTCATGACCCGGGCAGGCCAACGGGCAGCCCATTGGGCCTGGGCCGGCCTAAAATTTTTAATAATTTTTTTATATATTTATTTTAAGAACATTTTAAAATTGTAGTTACATCTTTTTGAATTCCTAAATTATAAATTATAAAATAACCATTTATAATAAATGTAGGATAGAATTACCTATAAATTATGCAAAAATATATATAATTAATGATATAAAATATTTTTAATATATATATATTTAAAAATTATCATATTTATTAAAAATATGTCTCTATGATAATATTTTTATAATTATTCCCTACAAACAAGTGAATTTAATTTCAATTTTGTAATTTTATTATAACAATTAATTATAATGTAAATGTAAAAAAGTTAATATCTAAGTACAATTTAATATCTAAGTACAATTTATTTCAAATATTATTTTTATGAGTTTAAAAAATTATTATAATTCTTTTTAATATGATTTTTAAAAAAATACGTATATTAAGTTTATAATATAATATTTTCAAACTTTTAATTTTTTTTTTATAAATTATGTACAGAACTCTTAATTGATGTTGTTGTTGTAAATTATATACTTTAAATAATAATTATACATATAGCTTTTAGTTATTGTTGATTTGTTTTACTTCTATAAATATTATTGTATCTCCACAACTAAAGAAATTATAAAAACTTTTTTTATATCCGCATGTAAAAGAGTACAAATTTTAAATTATTGTAATAATATTGTCTTTTCATATTATATCTATTATTAATAATCATTGCAAAATATTATATTTTTATTACACATATTAAAAGAAGTTAATATCATGATTACTCTCAACGCATTTAAACTTTTTTATTTTATATTTCACATTTACACAAGCCTGAACTTAAGATGTGATCATTTTACCACTTGCATACCTACAGGGCGCACACGTGGATTTGTGTCTCAATGTGGCTGCTAATGGGGGGAACAGATCATCTGTTCCATTTAATCTATACCTATTCTGTTCTATAAGCTTTCATACATCCAATAACAGAGTGGGAACAGACGATCTGATCCCGCCAATGGGAGCACTAGTGTATTTATTTCTATGGCTGGAAGCATAGCTCATTAATGAATGCAATCTATGTTCCTAATGCTTGTGCTGATGAGATCTACCGCACCTCACGTGAACATCTACATTAAGTTTTGCATAAGCAGGAAAGAAGGTCCTTAGTTTCCTGTCGTTAATGAAGTCAGAGTAGCCAATGTGCAAGTCTTAAGATTGATATCCATCTATCAACTGTAAAGTTTTTTTCAGACCTAAACAATCGGAGGTTATAGAAACATGTAAATAACTTGTAGCTCAGAACATACTAAATCAATGTATTTAGATACAACTGCTAGGAATGACGGTAGTTATCTCTTTAAAAGGAACACGGATCTTTTTATTGAAGTTGTATCGCAAGAAAGAAAAAGAAAAAGAAGCAAGAGAAGAAAGATATAAACACCCCCTCCACCACCACAGACCCCAAACCATTTAATCCATTTAAGAAAGCTAAATGCCACCCAAACATTTTCATTAAACATACACTACACATGCATTAAAAGGGTGGGGCATTTCATCAAACACTATACATGCATTATCTCATATTCCCATTATTAGACATACAAAGTTCACAAATTAGCCAAATCAGTATCACAAACCAAAATAATCTCCAAACAATCGACTGTTAATAATAAACCAAATTTGAGAAGAGAGATTACCTTATTAACAATAACACGTTGGTTAGTTAGTGGAGTCGGTGACTTCACACTTGCGACGGCCGACGAACGAGCTGGGGAAACAGGGAAAAGAAGCGGGGGAGTGAAGAACAGCAGAAAAACAAATGAAGAACAGATGACACAAAACGGAAGAAGAAGTGAAGAGCAGAAGAACGTGACTGGGTGAGGGGGAGCTGGGAAGCCGGGCGCGACTTCAAGCACGTCGCTTTGCTTCTGAAGCATTTAAGCTGTATTCTGCAACTAAACGACGTCGTTTCGTGCTTGAGACAACACGACGTCGTCTTGTCTTGATAAGTTATGTTAACTCAAAATTAAATCAATTCAGAATTTTTTTGCACACATAAGATTGAATATAATTTAGAATAACAACATCAACAACTATTAGGTGAAATATCGCTCATATATGGAGTCCGTAGAGATTTAGTAGTATGCAGATTTTGGTAGAATAATTGTTTCAATAAAATTACATGAAAAAAAACATAAGCATAAAAATAAAAATAAAAATAGACATAAAAAGTTAATAATAGTAATAAAATAAAAATAAATAAATACTAGTAAATAAAAATATGAAAAAGTTGGTAAAATAAATATACGATAAATATAAAACAAGATAAAGGATAAAAATAAAAATAAAAAAGTAAATAAATATACAAATAACAAAAAAGATGAGTAAATAAATAAATAAATAAGTCATTACAATAAAATATTTAGACTGAGTAAATAAATATTTAAGCTGCATAACTAAAAGCAAAGGATTAGATATTAAAAATCTAAGATTGAATGTAATTTGAAATCCTAAAATTATTAAGAAAATCCTAAAATTATTAAGAAGATTTAAGAATATATAATTAAAATTTGATTAATAAATAGAAAATTAAACTAAAATTAAAAATTTTAATTACATAATTACTTTTATTATTGTATTTTAATTTTTTAATCTAAAATTTAACATTTAAAATTTTTAAAAATTAATCATTTTTAATTTTATTATTTTTAAATAAACTATTATATACTTATAATAATTTATAAATTAAATCATTCGAGTAAATTATTTGAGACTTGATTGAAATGATATTTGCAAACATCTTTCAAGTCAATTTTCAGATTGATAAAACACTTAAGAAGCATCATATAACGAAGTAACTAAGCATGAAAGTCTTATACTCTCATGCAATGGCCTCAAACTGGCCTTGGCATCCTTCTTCGATTCCGGCGAACTGGTCTGTGAAATGTATCTCTAATACGATGCAATTTCCTGACAACAACATCCATAGTCATCCGCTCTCCTGGTGAACTCAGAGAACAAGACACTCCAATTCTCATCACAGAGACCACACACTCCTCTACTCTAACTCTTTCATTGACTTGGGACTCATTGCCTCTTGTTCTTGCTCTTCCCCTGTCAAGTTCAGGTTCATCGCCATTGTTTACGGGATCGACAAGCATGGAGAGATCAATAATATCCATGACATGTTCAGGTAAAGCTGTGACTACCAACTGGTGAAGGCTTTCATCTTCTTTGAACAACTCATCTGTTAGTCTTTTCCCTGTAAACATCTCGAGCAGTAGTATGCCGTATGCGTATACATCTCCATGTCTGGAAACCTGAGTTCCTTGTCCATACTCTGCAATATGTTAATGGTGTTTGAAAATAACATTTTTAAGAATTTTTTAAAAATTAATTAAATCAAATCAGATTTAGCAAGAAACAAACCTGGAGGAATATATCCAACTGACCCTCTTAAGCAAGCAGACAAAATTGTGGTTTCAGAGTCATCATTTGATCCTTCAAGAAGAAACCTTGCAACTCCAAAATCTCCAACATGAGCTGTCATGTCTTCATCAAGAAGTACATTGCTTGGCTTCAGATCACAGTGAATAATCGGAATTTCACAACTGTAATGAAGATAATACAGTGCGGAAGCAACATGAATGGCTATGTCTAGTCTCTCGTTCAAGCTCAATCTCCTATGTTCCTCAGTTCTTGGATGCAGCCAGTCATCTAGATTTCCATTGCACATGAACTCAAAAACCAGACATTTGAAGTCATTGCCTTGATGATCGACGGTGGAACATGCGGTTATAACCCTGAGAAGGTTCCGGTGACGTATGCTTCTCAGAGCATTACATTCATCGATGAAACTCTTGAAGGCGCCATGTTCTTGAAGGTTCATAACTTTGATAGCTACAGTTCTTTCTTGATCACCAGAAATAACCCCTTTATACACAGAACCAAAGCTGCCGAAACCTATCAGATTTTCTTCAGCCAAGCCATTGGTTGATCTCATGATGTCTGAATAAGTCAAGAGTCCTTGCCATTTTCCAGAGGAAGATGATCTTGTCCTGGAGTTCCTCACCATGTAATATACAGCATAACAAAGTAGCAGAATACTCATAATTCCTGACAGAGTTGATGGGATCACTATTTTCAGGATCAGGGTTTTAGTTACTTTTTTCTTGGAGCAAGAAGGTAAATGTAATTCTGACACACCTCCACAGATCTTATAGTTTCCTGTAACAGAAAGTGCACTTGCATTTGCGAATATTCCATCTCTTGAAACCTCTCCCTCAAAATCGTTATATGATAAATTGAGAAGCATGATAGACGACAACCTGCCAAGAAATTCAGGGATTTTCCCTGAAAAATTGTTCCGGGAAAGGTCTACTTCTCTTAGACCTCTTAAACTTCTCCATGATTCAGGTACAGTTCCTTCAATCTTGTTACCTTCTAAATTTAGGAGTTCCAAACTGGTACAACTACCAAGCGTGCCAGGAATTTTACCTGTCAAATGGTTCTCAGACAAATCCAACTCCATCAGACTTTCCAAGTTACCGATTTCTGAAGGTAGAGAACCTGTCAAGGAGTTATGCGACAAGACCAATGACACTAAGATGCTGGAAAGTCCAAACAGCTGCTTTGGTATGGTTCCTGTAAGGTTGTTGAATGAAAGAGACAGGTTTTGCAATGGACAATTCCCAAGACTCGAAGGTATTATTCCATCAAACCTGTTATTTTCCATGTAAAGATCGCTTAATTTGGTCAGGTTTCCAAGAGAAGAAGGGATTGAACCAGAGAGTTGATTCTGATTCAGATACAATCCCTGTAAATTCTTTAGCTTCCCAATAGCATCAGGCAGAGTGCCGCTCAGGTAATTGTTTTCCAGTCCAAGGAGGTATAAACGTTCTAGTTTATCCATCCCACTTGGGATGCTTCCATGAATCAGATTATCTCCCATGGTTATTTCCCTTGCCCATATCGAAAAGTTAGCTATGAAACTTGGCAATTCTCCTGCAAAACCGTTACCTGCAAGCCCCAGCACTCTTAACCATGTACAGTTAACCAAAGAACTAAGGAAATCCAAGTCTCCAAGCTTTCCATTTCCCAGATGATTGTCATCAAAATTCAGTCTTCTTATGTTTACCAACCTCCCAAGATTTCTCGGCACAGGCCCCGTTAGACTATTTTGAGCAAAATCCACTGCTAAAAGCCCTGAAGCATTTGCCAAAGATTCAGGTACAGCCCCTGTGAAATTGTTAACACCACCAGCAAATATTGTCAGCTTTGGAAGAGTAACGCCCATGTCCGGCGGTAACCGGCCGTGAAGTTGGTTCTGAGCAACAGAGAAGTGGTACATGGAAGATAGATTGTACAAAGATAAAGGGATCGTACCAGACAAATGATTCCCATAAAGGTGAAGAAAAACCAACCTTGATAGCTTTCCAAGCTCACTTGGTATACTTCCTTGTAAACTGTTCTCTGCAAGCTTCAGAAACTGCAGAGAAGAAAAGTTACCTATCCAAGGTGGTATAGTTCCTGTAAGATTGTTGTTCCGAAAATTCAGGAAGAGTAGCTGTGTCGACGAGCTGAGTTGTTCAGGAATTTCTCCTTGTAACACGTTGTAACTTACATCAACTTCTGTAAGCTCTCTACTGTTGCTGAGATTATATGGAATCTTCCCAATAAACGAATTCTGACTCAAGTTCAGAGACTTCAAGTTCCTTAAACAACCAATCTGCTGAGGAATTTCACCACCAAAAGCGTTGTCTCGCAGGTTGATTTCGCTAAGATACGTAATGTTCCCTATCGAAGGTGTGAGAGAGCCAACTAAACCTTTTGCCTCCAGGTTCAAAGAGACCACTCTTCCATTAGATGGACTACAAGTTAAACCTATCCAGCTGCAGACATGAACAGATTCATTCCAGGAACTCAATATTTTGTTTGGATCATTAATTATTCCATTCTTGAAGTCTAGTAAGGCTTGTTGATCCGACCCTTTTGATGAACTGAGTGTTCTTGCAGATGTGAGTGCAGGACTGATGAATAATAGAAGCATTCCAGGAAGAACAGTGCATGAGAGATCACATTTCCTGAAGTTAAAGCGAGGAGGACCCATCTTGATGCAAGTGTGGAGCGATCTAGCTAGCTAGTTCAAGCAATTCAGAAATTCAATGCCAAACTATTATATGATGTTCGTATCTGAAGCCATATTAATGTGGAGGTAGACAGGGTAGAATTATGAAACAGAGTACTCGGTCATTGCTTTGAAAGGCTGGAGATGCTCAAATGACTAAGTTTGCCAAACAGAATAATGCATATGTAGTCTATATTATTTCAGCAGAAACATAACTAACATTAACAATTGGGAGGAATTATAAAACTTTTTTAATCTTTAATTTTTTAATATTTATTTTTTCAAAAAAATTTTTTTAAAAAAATTAATGGCAAAATACACATGGCATTAACAAATATACTGATAAAAAATAACATCATCCGGTAAAAATCTCGTTGAAACGCAGAGTTTGGAAAGGTTCAGTAGTACACAGTTTTAGTCCTAACTAGTAGAAAGACTGTTTAATAAATAGACTAATCAAATACCTTTAGTATAAAAATTCAACCTTATTTTTAAACTTAACTAGAACTAATTAAAATTGATTAAAATTAATAATTTAAATAAAATTTTATGAGTTGTTTCATTTATCGGGTAACATTTGATTGTTTCAAATTTTTAATAATGTAAAATTTGAGTGTGATCATACCGGTACTAATGTAATAAATCTTGTCAGATCTTTGAAGATAAACGTGCTTGAACGACAATAGTACTAAACTTGGTTGATCGAGAATATTGTTAGAATGGGTGACCTCTTAGTTCTAGTATTGTACCCCTCACCCACATTTTACTTATCAAAAAGATATTTATTATTTCAATGTGTTATTCATGTCACATATATTTCAATGTATTATTCATAGTTTTTTTTTAGTCTAAAGAAAGAAGTTTTTCTTAAAATTTGTAAAAGAAATTTGATATTTTTTTAAATTAAAAAATTAGTTAAATAACAAAAGCGCTTGACTTTTACCTTAAAACGATTTTAAAGATTATCTTTAAAAAAATGAATTAACAACATGATAGATAAGTATTTAATGTGTTTTATAAATTAGATTACTTATTTATTGAATAATTTAAAGTTTAATTAAAAATAGACTGTTAGATAAAAATTAATTAATTTATTTTAGTTTATCAAATCGATTAGTTTCCAAAAAATGTTCAATTAATTGATAAATTATTCGGTTTTAATAATAAAAATTATTAAAATAAACCAAACTAAAAAATTAAAAATTGAACAAAAAAATTAACCTATTTAAAATTTTTATAATTAAATCTATAAAACTGATTTTTTAATCATTAGTATTTATAAATATTAGCTTTGTCTACAGGACACCTGTTTTCAAGTGTTTCTCATTATTGAATCTCATTTTATACATTTTTAAAATTAAAAAATGTAATATTTAGTAAAAGAAAAAAATAAGCTTGTAAATTGGATGACGTGATGGCTCATGGTAAATTTATATATCTGTCACATAATTGTCACATGGGATATTTACGTAACTAATGAAATTTATTTTTAATAAATTAAAACTATGTTGGCAAATTTAATTTAGAATTTTCATAAATATTTAACATATTTTTAACTTATTAAATAATAAATTATATGCATAACATACCTATTATATATGACAGTCACGTGACAAATATATAACTCTAATTTAGGCTTACCACGTCATCTAATTTAACATATAACTTAACGTTAAGTTATTATTATAAATTAAAATTTTGAATATTTTTGTACTATTTTTTAAAGTATATAATAATATACGGTTTAGATCAACATATATGTATGTTCCCTCACAAATCACAAAGAGTAATTGATCCAATTTCTAGATGTTCCTATAAAGAAGCATTCAAGATACTCCAACTTATATCGTATTAAACATGCTATCTTATTTTAAAATTGGTTTATTTTGTAGTAGTAATCTTAGTCTTAATATGAATTTCATCGAAACCAAATTAATCATTAATAAAGTCGAAGTTAACGAAGAGACTACAATTAAAAAAAAACAAAACTTTGAGCTATTTTAGAAAATATTATAAAATTAAGTAAAGTTTAAATCTATTTTTATAATTAATCCTTAAATATCATGTGCTTTTCAAAAAAGGTACGAATTAAAAAGTTTAACAAAGTGGACATTCGTTGTCCTAAGAAAAAACGATATGATTGATTGCGAGTTCTCGATAGACAAAAAGTCAGAAACAATGACTTTGCTTCATGTGAAGTCTGATCTTTGCTTTTAATGCCCCAACTTCCCTTATCAAGTTGGTTAAGAAGAAATAACGAACGTTTGAATAATTGAACCAAAAGTTAAAGGCCGAATATTTTCACTTCTATTTTTTTTATGATTTTTGGTTTTTATTTTCTATTTTTTCTAAAAAAATAAAAACTTGTTTGATTGAAATTTGTAATATAAAAATTGAATAAAATTAAAAATTTTGAAAAATAATTAAAGAAGACTATCTTTACTTATTAAAGTTAATTGAAAAAAGATAGAGTTTATTTTAATTTTAAAAAACTAATTAATTTACGAAAGCTACTTAATTAATTAATTGATCATTTTTTAATAATAAATTTTATTAAACTAAATCAAATTGAAATTAAAAATTGTACCGAAAAGTTGACAGTCTAATATTTTTACTATTAAACAGGTCAAATTAGATCGGTATTAAAAACATTGAAAATAATAATATCTTGAACAAGTAGAAAAACATATTTAAATGTTTTTATTTTTTTCCATTTTTTAATTTACTCGTTACTTTTTTTAAGCTTTCTATTTAGTAATTAATTTTTCATGACTTGTATAAATCATATCAAAATGGTATTTTTATTAATAAAGCTAATAGATAGACATCTACTTTGTAATTAGTAATTATGCCATATTAGTAAAAAAACTTTTGATCTAATTTATAAAATTTTTAAAAAAGGGTTAAATATAAAAAACTTTACACAATTATACAAGTTCAAATTTTAAGTTTACTGCTAATATCGATAACGTAACAAGTTATGCCTGATTAGTATTTTTGCCACGTGAATACTACATATTATATTTATACTAAGTACAAATTTTATTGTTTAATAAATTAAAAATATCAAAAATCTTAAAATAATTATGATGTGACTTAACAAAAACCTTAATTTGATATAACTAGTCGTACCATATATCAATTGAAAATTTAATGTAATGCTTTTTTTTGTTAAAAAATTAAAATTTGAAATATTTTAATATTATTTTTTAAAATTTTGGGCTAGTATTATAAATTTTAGGAAATTTTGAGATTTTTTTGCAATTAACTCTATAAAAAATTAGGCACTAAATTGAAGGTTTTAAAAAATTCAACATTAAATTAAAAAAAATCTAAAAATTAAGTATTGTTTAATTTGTTATCCCGTAACTTATATCTTCATCTAAAATAAAAACAGAGACAACAATCTCCATATTTTCTGAAAATTGAATAAAAAAATTATATGCAATATCACATAAAATTAGAAGTTAAAATGATTCATTTCTAGAGATTTTTTTTTGGTTCAAAGTTCTAATTATTGTACTCGAGTCAGACAACAATTTTTTATTATATTAATAATAATTAAAGTCAAATTATTGCATTAATCATGTTTAATATAACAACTTTGGTCCTACCTTTTATATAAATACATGTCATCATCGTTGTTTTGTGTTGTCTATGATGTACTATAAGGATTACGGAATATAAACTGACTCTATGGCAATTGGTCTGGTCTAAAGTCAATCAATTAAAATCTGATCTGATCAAATTTGTACTCAAATTTAATAAATATATTGATATTAATTAATTATAACAAATAAGTTGAAACTGAAGTAGATCAAATTAGATTTAACTAATGAAATCCAAATTAAACTAGACTCAAGCTTAAACTTAAAAGAAATTAGGATCTAAGTTTGAAGTTAGATCCCTTGTCAATTTTAATAAGAATGAAGTGGAGAGGTATGTTTATATATTGTAATATTATATACATGCTATCTAAAATAATTATTGTAACTACTATTTTATTTTTCACTTTCCAATTCAACAATGCTTTTCAATATTTTGAAAATTGGCTCGGAAGTTAAATTGATAAGACAAGAGATTTAAGGCTTAAAAAATTCAACCGGTATTATACTATCATAAAATTAGTTAAAAATTGAATAAAATTGAAAAAACTGCCATTACTTATCGAAAAATTTAAAAGTTTAATTGGAAAAAATTATTAAATGAAAATTAATTGGTTTATAAAAAACTTAATTAACAAAAAACAATCAATTTCTTGATAAACTGATCAATTTTTAACAATAAGGATTATCAAAGTAAATCGAACCTAAAAGTTAAAAACCAAACTAAAAAATTGACTTATTCAAAATTTTCACTATTAAACCGACCAAATTAATTCGGTTTTTTAATCATTGATGTTTTTCATTTAAATTCCTTAATTTATCTTTCTTGCTTCCATTATTTATATTGCAAGGTATAATAATTTTTTATCATATATACATACTTAAAGTTTACTTTATATATATACATACTATTTCTCATTCCATAATATTTTATTTTTCCTATATACCATGTTGGTATGTTATGATTAAATCCTTTCGTTTCTAAAATCTTGACATTATTTTTAGTGTAAAAATAATATAATTACAGATATATTAAGCATGAAGTGCCAAAAGTAAAAAAAGGAAATTTTTATTAAGTATTGAGGGGCCAATTATTATACCGAGTACCAAAATAATTATTTTGATTGCGGACGCATAGATGCCCTACAGTATTAAACATTTATGTATGACTTTTACTAGATTTGAATGATAGATTGTATGGATTTAATGCTTGACAATAATAGTTTACCACCATAGTTAATGCTTCTATAATGTAGAAGCTTATGTTAGATGAAGCAGACTTAGAAAATGAAAAAAGAAATACAAGAAATAGATTTTCAAAAACAAATCACAACTTTATATATCAACTTGAAGGAATAATTCCAATAATCATATATAGAACAATGCGTAAAATTGCTCCTTTGTGACTATAAAATCATTGATTCAAGTTACAAAAATAACTTTTTTATAAAAATATAAAAATAAGGCTGCGTATATTATAACTCTTTCCAAACCCTTGTAAAGTGGAGATTCTTGTGCATTAGATACGTTGACTTTTGACTTTGACTTTTTAGATCTTTTTAAGGAACCTAACTATGCTATGCTTTATTAGGGTTCAATTGTCAAGAGGAATCACCAGCCTTTTTTTAATAACAAATTAAATAATGTATAATTTTTTAAGATTTTCTTAATTTAGTATGGAACTTTTAAAATTTTTTAATTTAGTGATTAATTTTTTAAAAAATGTATAAATTAGATAAAAATGGTACTTTTAATGATGTGTCTATCCACTAAATATTACTGTGAATATTTATTTATTAGTCACATAAACAAAAACAATATTTTGACTTGATTTATACTAAATTTGAAAATTGTATTATTAAATTAAAAATATAAAAATTTAATACTAAATTTAAAAATATAAAAAAATTAGACACTTTTAAAAATGTGTTTAGTAAGACAAGCGGATGAGTCTCGTTTGATGAACTAGCTCCACTTGTGGATTCCAAGCTAGAGATCAAGCGTAAGAGTAGAAACCATGCAAGCTCCAATGTAAATGCAGACTATTATATTCACATATATGACATAGGTGGTCATGAAAATGACATCATGTCAGAGTTTTTATTTGAGAAAGAGCAAAATGATAAAAAAAGAAATTTGAGACTCAATAACAACAATAATAATTCAGTCAACTCATATTCGGTATATAGAGAGGTTCGATAGTACACAACTTTATTTTTAACTGATAGAAAGATTGTTTTCAATAGACCACATGAAAAATATACATATTAAAATAATAAAGTAATAATAATTAAAACTAAAATAATAATAAATAAAAATAAAAGATAAAAATACATAAATAAAAATAAAAATACATAAATACTTTTAAATGAAAATATTAAAATAAGTAATATAACAAATATAGAACACGGTAAAGAATAAAAATAAAAAATAAAATAAGTAAATAAATACACAAGTAAAGAAGGAGACAAATAATTAAATAAATCAAATAAGTCATTACAAGAAAATATTTAGGCTAAATAAGGAAATGTTAACATTAAATAACTAAGAGAGAAATACTACATATTAAATATTTAGATTAAATGCAACACATAAGAAACGGAAGAAAATATTTAAAAGAATCATAAAAAAGAAAAGACTTTCCTATGTGAAGTCCTTTACCCTTATCATAATACGTCAAAATTTTCTATTGAGAATTATATTCTCGGTATGTTCCAGCAGAGTCATATCATTCCTAATCACCTCCTCTCAGTTCTTCTTAGATTTTCATTTTTTCTTCTTATGGTATCGAAATATAGTCTTCTCGCATCTTTTCACTGGAACGTCAGAATGTTTCTTTTAACATGTTCAAACTACTTAAGCCTTGTCACTCTTAATTTTTCATTAATATTAGTCACTTTTAATTTGTCTCTTACCATTATATTCCTGATCTTATTTTTTTTAGTAAGGTTGCTCATTCAATGAAACATCTTCATCTTCCCTACCATTAACTTACGATTATACACCTGTTTCATGGGCCAATATTTCGCTTCATAGAGTATGGTCGGCTTATTCGCTAAGCGATATAATTTACCTCTGAGCTTGAGCGATATCTTCTTAGCGCATAAAATTTCTGATACTATTCTTTATTTAAGTTACTCTAAGGTGAACTGTTACTCTAAGGTGAACTATGTCTTCGAGATTATATATGCATGTAAAAGATTATAATGTCACTCAAATTCCAAAGATGGGTCCTTGTCCATTTTGGAAAATTTTCTTTTCAGTGCTTAAAAAGATTATATAGAGATTCGCACTATTTGATGTCTACAGGTTAGCGATTGACATATAGCATATGATAATCCAACTTGTTTTGTCCCAATATTCCAGGACAAATAACAAATACAAGAGCTTCGAATATTTCCAAACTTATCTGTTATGAGGTTAGAAGTTCTTAGCAAAATCTACAGATGGTTCTTCTTCTTCAAAGATTTAAACTTTTTGCCTAGTTTCAAGAAGTACTAAAGGATTTAGTTCAAAGCAGGACTTATATGCTGTAACGATTAGATGACAAGATCTAAGATGAATTGCATGATGACTTCACACGCTTAGGCTTGTTGTCTCGTCAGTGCTAAGCTGCAAAACACTGTCAAAGGCGATTCGGACGTTAACGCCTTGATGATTAAGTTGGTTTTCTAAATTATGAAGTTGAGAAACATTCTTCCATGTAAAAGAACTTTAGACCTCTGGCATGAGAGATCTTATAATGGAGATGATATATTCTGGTGAAACAAAAACATGCTCACGTTTGATCCTGGAAAATCAGTTTATATCATACATGAATCATGGTTTTCTATACACAGATCTGTTTAGAATGATTTGAATGTTCAACTTCAGATCATCCAGCAGTTCATGGATATTGATTTTTATAAACATATCTGTTTGGAATGGTTTGAATGTTCAGCTTCAGATCATCCAGCAGTTGATGGATATTGTTTTCTATAATGTTCAACTTCAGATCATCCAGCAGTTCATGGATATTGTTTTTCGGCCTGATATTTTCTTGTTGATCACTTTCGACTTGACCACCATAAGCATCACTATCTACACCTAATGCACTGCTGCATGTTGTTCCAGAAAAAAATTATCAATCTGCGCGGGATACACATCAACTTCATCCGTTCGGGAGGCAGCAAAAGAAAGGATTGAATCGATTCAGAAAGCGCTGATGAAATTTGAGAGTTCAGACAACTTGAACAAGGAATTTCATTGCAGAGTTCTAAAATTCTTTGACAGGAACTGCCAAAGTTCAATTTTTCATGACACGGTTCTCACCACCATTCATGTCCCCGGAGAGTCTTTTCAGAGCTCATCCTGATGGATGCTTAATGATTCTATCAAAATCCATGGACTCTGAACAAGGTTTCAGAATCCTAACACCATTAGTTGATCTTGGCTTTAAGACTGCAGCAGTTACACCCCATGTAAACTTTCTGTTGAATAATAACCCAGCAGAGGCTTGGTTCGACGAGCTGAAGAAAGGCCAGAACGAACCCTGGAAAAATTCCAATTCTAGCCTGGGTTGATTGGGTTTCGGATTTGATCTATCATGGCCCAACTCAGCCCAAAATCTGAAAATTATAAGTAAAACGATATTGTTTTTTATTTTTAACTTAAAAAAATTCTGACTGGGCTAGACTTCTGATTGGGCTCGGGTGTCTCAGCCCAGCCTTATGTCATCCTTACATACACGATACAACATTAGGAGATTGATAGTAGCTCACTATTTGGATTGCCCATGTAAGCTTCAAAGGTATAGGTCCTATCTTCATCAGTCTTAAGGTTTCTAACTAAGAAAATTTTTTCCTCATTTTCTCCTGAAAATTTAGACCAAAGAAAAGGAAAATTGTGGTCACAGTCATTTTTCCAGTAATAATAAGCAGGAATCAGTAATCCATGCCTGAAACTTGTAATTCTCAAGTTGGACATATAACTATAAGCCTTTGCTCTTAATTCTCAGTTCTGAGAAATGCGTCTCTAATTCCAAGCAACTTGTTCACAACAAAGTTCATGGCCATCCTTTTTTCTGGTAATCTTGAAGAGCATAAAAGTCCTATACTCAATACTGAGGTCACACATTCCTGTAAACGTTCGTGGCTTCTGATAATTTCTCTCTCTTTTACTCCATCTTTCTCATTATCATCTCCTTGAAGAAGCATTGATGGGTCAATTATGTTCAAAACATGGTCAGGCAAAGCCAGCTTAACGAACTTGTGAATGGTTAGATCATCTGTAAACATATCTTCAGTTGGTCTTTTTCCTGTAAAAATCTCGAGCAACAGTATTCCATAGCTGTAGACATCTCCAGTTATGGAAACTTGGCCTCCCATTCCGTACTCTGCAATGTTTATTTATGTTCTTGTTAGAATCATCATAAGCAACTGAATGTACCTCAAAACTAGATCATAAGTACAGAATTGAAAAAATCTGCAGAAGTTGAAGATCCTGAACCTTGAAAAGTACCTGGAGGTTCAATGTGTAGTTAGTATTTATGTACCTGGAGGAATGTAGCCAACAGAGCCCTTCAAGCCAACTGACATTTCTTGATTTCTGGATGGGTATTTTGATGATTCAATGAGGAACCTTGCTAGTCCAAAATCACCAACATGAGCTACCATCTCTTTGTCAAGAAGCACATTGCTTGGCTTAAGATCAGAGT
>JAOQMM010000126.1:112381-139082 GCA_027563515.1 Erythroxylum platyclados | reverse complement strand
CGAGCTGTTCGGTATGGAAGTGAGGTTCTAAAAGCTCAAGAAGGATTTTTTAATGGGTAAGAAAGAGAATTCATTTTCTGATGCTTATTAATGAAGGTCAAAACTGAGGTGATTTTTGCATTGACTTTTATCAAGTTGCCTTCACAAAGGTTTCTACTTTATTCTCTCTGTGAAAGATTGTCATCTTGTGACCATCAGTGCTTATACATTTTAAGTACAGGTTTTTTTGTTACTTCTTGACATTAATGCTTGCACGGGTGTAGGCTTGTTAGCGTTGTTGTAAGAGTGATGGGTGATACTTTCCCAGAGCTCAGACAAAATGAAAAACTCATCAGGGAAACAATTGCAGCAGAGGAAGCAAGTTTTGGCAAGACTTTACTCAAGGTATGCCCAAATATTGAACATCCAATTTATCAGTTTATAGTCTAGCAAGAATCTTACTGTTCTTTTGTGGATAATGGTTTTTGTTGGTTCTATTGCTTGGTTGTATCAGCATGTTCTGTTAAAGATTAAGGTTGCAATTCTCACAAATGTTTATGTTAAAGAGAATATTAGAGAACGTCAGTTGAGGGCTTGATACAATCCGAAGAGCCTCGTAGCCTTTATATAATAGTAAGAACCAATTATACAAGCAAAATACCAATTACATAAGGAAAGTTGATTTTAGGAATAAATAGGAAATCATATATATCTATCTTTTCCTAAAATAGATCTGACTTTTCTTAATACTTTCCCTCAAGATAAGCTCCAGGTTGTTACATATAGATTTCACTTGAAACCCTCCAAAAGTTGGTCTTCTGACTTGACATATAGTATCTCAATCAATCTTTTTTTGAAGTTTTTCACCAGCCAAGTGATAATTCACCTCAATATATTTGGTTCTCTTAAGGAAGATTGGATTATCACACACCAACTTTGTGGAGATGAGTGCTGAAAACTAAGTTCTCTGAAAAGATGCCTCAATCAAATCAACTCACATGTAGTATATGCCATGACCCTATACTCAAACTCAATATCGAAACGTGCAACAACTAATTACTTTTTACTTTTCTATGACGGCATGTTTCTACACATAAGTATATAATAGCTTGAAATAGAACGGTGGTCATAAGAGCCTCCTCAAATTTGGGTATGACCATGGTTCTAATATAGAAAACCTTTTCCTAGTGAACCTGTCAAATATCTCAAAATCTTGATAATTGCATTCTAATGACTACTTCGTCAAGATTCTATAAAGTGACTCATTATATTTGTAGTAAACAAGATATCTACATGAGCAACAGTTAAATAATTCATTTTACTACCAGGTTTTCTATACTTACTTGGATCTTCAAAGTACTATCCTTTCTCAGCATCAAGTTTAACATTTGGCTTTACGGAGCTATCAATTGGCTTAGTTCTCACTACTAAAAATATTGATTAGAGTACTTAACTGATTTTGAATTTCAACACAGAAAGAATAAAAAATAGAAAATAACTTTGAAAAATCTTTTATTAGATATAACCAAATTATTCGAAAAAAATCATCAATAAAAATTAAGAAATATTGAGTTCAACTTAGAATTGACATGAGTTGGACCCAAATATTGGTATGGACTAACATAAAAAGTTCCCCAACCCTTTTATTGACTCGAAGAATATAAAACGAAATACTGTAATGTTTTCAAAGTTGACATATAGTATATTTGATGAGTTTGTTGACTCGGCAGCACTGCTGACTGTGTCTCAAAACATATGATCTCTGATAACATTTCCTTTATTGTATGTTTGGACTTATGATTTAAAGGGTGTGATTCATTCTATTAGTTTCTTGAAACTTATATATGTTTATGTCTATTCTATTATTGATACTGTATATCAAATGATTCTCAACATTTTTTCAGGGGATTGAAAAATTTAAGAAAGCTGCTCAGGAGGTCAAGGGGGAAGTGTTGAGTGGGCAGGCAAGCTCATTTTTGAGAATACTTACTTTGGATACAAAGTTGTTTTCATTTGTGATGCACCAAAAAATCTGTTCTTAATATAAAAAATTAAGTAAAAAAGATTTGAAACATATGGAGATTATTATTGAAATTATGAATTATATGATTTTGAAGAATTATTGTCCATTGTTTTGAAACTGTTAGTTTGATTTATGAAATCTTAAAATGAATTGGAAAGAGCAATCGGCATTAGCTCTTGGTAATTAATAGTTAGTGGAGAAAAATAAATTAAATAGGAAAGCAGTTTTTGAAGACAAAAGAGTAATTACGGAATACAAACTTTGGCTTGATCAGATTAAAGAAGTGAGGTAACAAAGCAAAGGTTTCTTTTCTTTGTTTCTCTTTTTAACTAGATTAATGATGTCTAGAGAAGTAGGAGCAGTTCACGAATATGAGTTTTGGATCTTTTTCTCACTGTGTTGGAGTCTTATGAAGCCAGTTCAATTTCAAAGACATTGAAATGTCCTTCCAATTCCCACTAAAAAGCTGTCCCTAATTTACTTTAAGTATGTTCTTCCAAGTCACGATGCCTTGGATAGAAGGAACTTCCGTTGGTTTTATCTTTCCATATTTGACTGTCATTTTCTTGGCTGCAGGATGCATTTATTTTGTGGGACACCTATGGATTCCCTTTAGATCTGACTCAGGTGCTAAAATTGCTATTTTTGTATACATTTTCTCTTGTGCATATGCATCCTAATTTTTTTTTCTGTCAATAGTTGATGGCAGAAGAGAGAGGATTACATGTTGATGTTGAGGGTTTCAACAATGCCATGGATGAGGCAAGGGAAAGATCGAGAAGCGCCCAAAATAAGGTATGCCATCAATAACAGATTAAGAGGAAAACTTTGAAAACAAAAACAGAGAGATAAGTAGCATTATGTACCTGGCCTACTAAAATCCCAGAAGATCAAACTTCACATTGATTTACCTGCTATATGGCCTTTCCCTCCTCTTTTTCTCAAAGCATTGTTTGGCAGCAAGCTGGTGGTGCTGTTGTCATGGATGCTGATGCAACATCTGCTTTGCATAAGAAGGGAGTTTCTACTACGGATGATTCCTACAAATATACTTGGTTCCAGGTTCATTTGCCTTTTTCCCATATGTTCTCCATTTTTTGCAGAACTGTTACTTCTTTTCTCCTGCATTTGAGCCTGAGAAATTAAAATGTTGTCAAGTTGGATATATTTATTCTCTGATTTGTGACTTTATGATAATCAAACATCTGAAGCATTTAGAAGTTATTTTACCTTTCCTAATTTAAACATTCAAAGGATTTTAATGAACATGGTATCTGTTTTCCATTTGATCTTAAAATTTTTGTTGAAATGAACTCCTGCAGGTAATAATCTCTCCCCCCCACCCTTTTTTATCTTTTCCTTCATAAAGATAATATAGGCATGTAAACAATTTGGGATGACATATTCGACACAAAACATGACGATAAGACTTTGTATAGACGTGAATCAGCATATAGAACCTTATTGGTACTCATTTATGGTTCATTGATATGTTTTGGTAGATTCAAAGCTGATAACACCAAATTTTCTATCTAAATGAGTGTCACAAGAGCTCCATGAAATATGGTCTTTTTTCATATATTTTCTTCTTTTAAGAATACCCTGGCTGATACAAATGAGATCTTTTGCCTGCTTTCCTTTTTCTTGTGAGTTCTCTTTTCAGAACCATGAAAGTGAAATCAAGGCCATCTATACTGGTTCTGAGTTTGTGGGAAGTGCTGTTGCTGGCGATGAAGTTGGTGTGGTTCTGGAGTCTACCAGTTTCTATGCTGAGCAGGGTGGTCAGGTAATGCCATTGCAATTGGTAGTTCACCTTGATAATGCCTTTCGACATACTTGAGACATGCATTAGTGCAGTCAGTTGGGTGCTGAGATAGAGACATTTTGACTTTTTTCATATTAGTTTATATCAAAACTAAGCATTTAATAGGTTGTCCAGGTGCTGTCACAGTGTCTGTTCTTTTTGTATATTGTTCCTTTGTAACGTCTCCAAGTTTTCTGATTGTAGATTTTTGATACTGGACTACTTGAGGGCTCCTTTGGATCATTTCAAGTGGGCAATGTCCAAACTTTTGGGGGATTTATTGTGCACATTGGTTTCCTAAATGGAAATACTGGTAAACTTTCTGTAGGTGATAAAGTGACCTGTAAGGTAAAAACATAATCTCTCTATCTTTGAGCTCTCATTATAACTTTTTTTTTTGGTAATAATTCTATGCTCTAATGTCTAGTGCAGGTTGATTATGACCGGCGTAAATTTATTGCTCCTAATCATACCTGTACACACATGTTGAACTTTGCTCTCAAGGTATGTTATTGTGCGATTTTACAATGAAATCATAAACTTGTATATATATATTGTCTCAAGCGTTGCATCTTAAGATGTTCTTCAAAACATAAATGTAGGAAGTGCTTGGTAATCATGTTGATCAAAAGGGATCAATTGTTCTTCCGGAAAAACTACGATTTGATTTTTCTCATGGTAAGTTTGATTTATCTACTCTGTTTTAGAATGTTTGTTTAACTCCGTCTATCTTTATGCATTGCTTCTGAAACACTGGTAAGTTGTGTACAGGCAAGCCAGTTGATCCTGAACTTCTGAGGAAAATCGAGTCCATTGTGAATGAACAGATCAAATCTGAATTAGATGTGTTTTCAAAAGAAGCAACACTTGCAGAAGCTATGCGGATAAATGGTTTAAGAGCTGTTTTTGGAGAAGTAAGCTATTGCTGTTCATCAACTTGTTCCAAGAATGCATTTATATGTGACTTGTGATGCCAGTGTCTGCTGTGAATGATACAGGTCTATCCAGACCCAGTTAGAGTTGTGTCAATTGGCCGAAAAGTTGAGGACCTTCTTGCTGATCCAGAAAAGGAAGAATGGACATCAATCTCATCTGAACTTTGTGGAGGTTAATTCTCATCTTTTCTTTGCATCTTGGTTCTGCCTTCTCTTTTCTTCCTAATTTTGAATGATGAAATATATGCTTTGTTTTTTATGAATATTAGGTACACATCTAACAAATACACGGGAAGCAAAGGCATTTGCTCTTTTGTCTGAGGAAGGAATTGCAAAAGGGGTTCGTAGAATAACTGCTGTCACAACTGATTGTGCTTTTGAGGCAATTGAATTGGCGCAATCACTTGAAATGGAAGTTGCTGAGGCATCAAAAGTGGAAGGAAGCCTGCTGGAAAAGGTCTGTATCTAATTGCTAAGTTATCTATCTCTGGATACGGGAAAATTTATCTTCCAATTTGATTTGTCTAAAAGTAGATTTGGCATGTAAGAAGGATTTTTGCTTGTTCCACTTTTTAGTATTTTGACTTTATTCTATACCATCAGCTGTTTCTCACGGAGTGTTGTGCTTCACTCTTCAATTTGATATTGAGCACCAATTCTGTTTCTCTTAATTTTAGTCCTATTTGTTCAAGATTCCTTCTCAGCTAGAACGTGAGCAATCACTTGGAGTTTGCTATGCAATTAGCATGATGGGTTAATGAATGAAACACTTTTGTACTTTTAACCAATTATGTAGAAAAGTGATTTGAAAAGTAGTAATTACAGGGTTCCAGCCTGGCTACGCATAATCTTTGCTCAATTAATTATTATTTTTGTTTCCATTCCCACGCTGATCTTAACTTGTAGTTCTGTAACGCAGATGGAGATGTCAAGATGTTTGGTTCTATTTTTCTTGAACTATGTTGCTTTGTTTTTGCCTCAGCCACTCACATATAGAAGTATTGAGACTTGTTCGTCATTTTGTTAGTGTGGAACTGTTTAATGGAAAAAGGTGGCAGAGGAAATTTATCATTATGAATTTTATGATCTCTGTGCCCTTTATTGATGCTGTAAACATAGTAGTTATGTCGTTTTTGGTATTTTCTACATATGACTTTTCGATAAAGGAGAAAATTTGCTTTCTATACTTCTATAAGTGACTCTATGTCTGATTTTGTTGATATGTTCTCATTTTACAGAAAGTGGCATTACTAAAAAGTCGTGTGGATGGGGCAACTATTCCAGCAGCCAGGAAAGCTGATATTAGGAATAAAATCGCTGTTCTTCAGGTATTTTTATAGGTCAAGAAAGAGACACCTTGTGACCTATTGTATTGCAACATGATTTTTCTCCTCGGAAAGTTTTGTGAGTGTAATATCCCTGATTTTGAATTATAATAAAAAGGTTTCCATCAACAGAATCAAGTGAGAAAAGCACAAAAGAAGATTGCTGAAGAAAATATGCATAAGGCTGTTAAGGTTGCCACTGAAATGGCTGAACGTGCTGCTTCAGATGGAAAGGGCTTCTGCATATCTCGAGTTGATGTGGGCTTGGATGCAGCAGCAGTCCGAGAGGCTGTTTCGAAAGTCCTAGAGCAGAAGGTGATTAGCAGTTTCTTACAGCATTCTTCAAACTTAGCTTGTCTCATGTGGTTGTAGGGAACACTTTTTTGATACTCTATTGGTTGCTGCACAGAGCATGTCAGTTATGGTTTTTAGCATTGATGAAAACACCAACAAGGTTGTGGTTTGCGCGGGAGTGCCTGAGAAGTTGGAAGAAGTCAAACAGTTTGAGGTCTCTGAATGGTTGACTACTGCTTTAGGCCCTCTTAAAGGGAAGTGTGGCAAGGGAAAAGGAGGCCTTGCGACAGGCCAGGTCTGTATTTTTCTCCTATTTATTGTAGAAGTGTTGGAAATGGATTCATATCTTATTCATAATTAGTCAGACCAATCTTTCCCTTTACCTGGTTAAAAGTTTAGCTCAGACGTTTCAGATTTTATATATATTACATTTTTTTTGGCAAGGATTACAGTTGCAGTTGAGTTTTATCAAGCATATGTTTGCTAGCCAGTGTTTTGGCGTGTAAACAGTTTTTGCACTGGATCTAGGTCTATTTTACCCAACCTAACGCACCATTCGAGACACGTACTGATTGACTTGGTCTTTACCTATGAGGAGATCTGCATAAATGTTACTTCCTGCAATAACTTGAACTAGATTTTCACATAATCACATCTATGTTCCTTCTGCAAAAACTTGAACTATATATTCACGTCTATGTTCCTATTATTTTTCCAGACTGGTAGTCCATGTGTTTCTGAGTAGTAATATATTTTCATGATGGATATGCAATTTCAGGGAACGGACGCAGCTCAAATTGATGAGGCCATGGCACTGGCAACGAAATTTGCACAGATGAAGTTGTGAGTGTTTTAGGTGATATAACACTCTTGTTTCTTCCCACCATTGCTTTGTCAGAAAACAAATATAGAAAGATGCAATCAATTTGATGTAGACATACAGCTAAAATTAAAAAAAATGGCAAATGGTTCTGTATTTTGTTACTGCAGCAAATATATTCATTATATTCACAGATTGGTAATATCTTGGAATCTCTTGTCTATTGTGATGGATTTGATTATATGAGTTGTGATTGAAAAAATGAAAGCGTTATTTTTATTATCTAATACATTAAGACTCGAACTTTTGAGTACTTTCTTGCAATTGAATCCTAAGATTAACTCTGGTAAAGCACTATTAAAATGGAACTTGTTTCCCAAATTTTCACATTGAAAGCTAATAAAATAATATAACTTCCTGATGTTTGATTTTTCTTGAAGGGTTTTAAGTGTCGCCAACAATTTCTAAGTGTAATGAATTTGTTAAATTTATTTTAATGGACAATTAAAAATCTATTTCTTTAACGATTAATTGGATAAAAGATATAGACTTTATTTGTAATTTAAGAAATTTTATAAATACTATGATTTTTATAATTTTCAGTTTTTTCTAGTTTTAAAATTTTTTAGACTTCAGTTAAAAAAAATAAACATAGATTAATTAAATGTTATTAATATGATAATTAAATTTAGCCTTTTAATTTAATTTAGACTAATTAAATTTTATTTATATTAATAATTTAATATAATTATAATAAATTATTAGTTTGAAATTAGATTTAATTAATTCGTTTCTAATTTAAAAACTAGATTAAATCTTGGTATATATAATATTTGATTGATATAAGTTATGTTTATGGAGTATGTACTTTATTGTTACTTTTTATGAATTTTTTCTAAAAAAAGAAGTTTTTTGAAAAATTTAAATATTAAAAATTTTATTTATTTTTGAAAAAATAAAAATGAAATAGATGATTGTGAATTTCGGGACTGGGTTTAATAAAATGATCTATTTATATATTTCTACGTTTAGATGTGACGATGGGCTGGGTCTAGCCCAGCCCTGGCTAAGTCCTACACCACTTTTAAACTATGTAATATAATAAGGATAAAAGAGTGTAATATTTTACTTGTTTTTTAAAACATAATTTTATAATTTTAAAAGATATATAATATCAAAGATACTAAAATAAGACTACCGATTATTCATCTTAGTAATGAATTTTATTAAAAAACTGTTAATTTTAATAATGAATTTCATTAAATATTTTAACAAATTTATTTAATTTTTAATAAAATTAAAGTATATCTTTTAAAACAATAACAAGAAGAATCCAATAAAAATTTTGCTATTTATAAAATTTAGAAATATTTAATAGTATGCAGTTTTATTTTTAATTAATTAATATATAAAATTTGAAAAGATCCAATAATATTTAGTCTTATTTTTATTAGCGACTAATAAAGAGATTAATAAACAATGTTAAAACTACAACAAATTGAAAGAAAAAGAATACTTAATCCATTAATGTGCTATGAATTTCAATTCTAATTCCTACTAGACTCGAAAATTTGACCATTGCAAGACTGTGTCTGAGCTGTAATTGTTAACTATGAAATAAAAAAAGAAAAGAAAATATTTTAACAAATTTATTTAATTTTTAATAAAATTAAAGTATATCTTTTAAAACAATAACGAGAAGAATCCAATAAAATTTTTGATATATATAAAATTTAGAAATATTTAATAATATACAATCTTATTTTTAATTAATTAATATATAAAATTTGAAAAGATCCAATAATATGTAGTCTTATTTTTATTAGCGACTAATAGAGAGATTAATAAACAATGTTAAAATTACAACAAATTGAAAGAAAAGGAATACTTAATCCATTAATGTGCTATGAATTTCAATTCTAATTCCTACTAGACTCGGAAATTTGACCAATGCAAGACTGTGTCTGCGCTGTAATTGTTAACTATGAAATAAGAAAAGAAAAGAAAATATTTTAACAAATTTATTTAATTTTTAATAAAATTAAAGTATATCTTTTAAAATAATAACGAGAAGAATCCAATAAAAATTTTGCTATATATAAAATTTAGAAATATTTAATAGTATGCAGTCTTATTTTTAATTAATTAATATATAAAATTTAAAAAGATCCAATAATATGTAGTCTTATTTTTATTAGCGACTAATAGAGAGATTAATAATCAATGTTAAAACTACAACAAATTGAAAGAAAAGGAATACTTAATCCATTAATGTGCTATGAATTTCAATTCTAATTCCTACTAGACTCGGAAATTTGACCAATGCAAGACTGTGTCTGCGCTGTAATTGTTAACTATGAAATAAGAAAAGAAAAGAAAATATTTTAACAAATTTATTTAATTTTTAATAAAATTAAAGTATATCTTTTAAAACAATGACGAGAAGAATCTAATAAAAATTTTGCTATATATAAAATTTAGAAATATTTAATAATATGTAATCTTATTTTTAATTAATTAATATATAAAATTTGAAAAGATCCAGTAATATGTAGTCTTACTTTTATTAGCGACTAATAGAGAGATTAATAAACAATGTTAAAACTACAACAAATTGAAAGAAAAGGAATACTTGATCCATTAATGTGCTATGAATTTCAATTCTAATTCCTACTAGACTCGAAAATTTGACCAATGTAAGACTGTGTCTGAGCTGTAATTGTTAACCATGAAATAAGAAAAGAAAAGGAAGGTTTGTTCTTTTATCCTAATCATTCATTTTCACTCTCTTTTTATGCAACATAGTAAATATCAGATGTCATATACTGATGCTCGCTGTCTCTCTCTCTCAACTCCTCGTTGATTCCTTCTTTTAACTCATTGCGTCGGAACTCTGGGCATTTCCCGCCCGGGACCCCACGGCTTCTCATTTCCGGTAAGTCTTCCTTGTAATGGAGATTTTCTGAGGGCATCGACGAGGTGAGGTGGGGGTGATGTCTCGCCAGGCGACGTCGACGCATTTCCACAAATCCAAGACTCTTGACAATAAATACGTGAGGGACATTTTCTCTCTTAGAATTTTACTTTTCTTTTCGGTTTTGAAATTGTCCCCTCGAGACTGAGTGAGGGTTTTCGAGGCTTGGGATTTGGATTTGAGGCCGGACATTTTGGTTTCCGAGAATGAGTCTCAATTTCGATGGTTTTCTTGTCCTGGACATTGCTTGCGGCTTGCTTTTTTTTTTTCAAAAAAATATTTAATTGCCTGTTTTCAGCTTACAAAATCGTTTTGTGTGTGTGTGTGTGTGTGTGTGTGTTTCACGTGTGTTACTGGCCCCATTAGTTTTCTTGTTTAAGCGTTTTCCAATCCAATTTAGTGTTTTCTTGTTAGGTTTTCTTAATATACTTTATGATTTTCAATTTGCAAGTTAGACATGTTTCTTCTTCTTTCCGTGTTCGTTAATATCTGCAACTCATTTGATGAACCCGGATATCTAATGTTGTGCGTTGCTAACACTTTTGTGATTTCGGTTCCATGTGGCTTGAATTCCTGGAATCCGAATGTTGGGTTCTATTTAAATTTCATTTTTGGCAACTTTTGATAGGTGCTCGGAGATGAGATTGGCAAAGGAGCTTATGGTCGGGTTTACAAAGGCTTGGATTTGGAAAATGGAGACTTTGTCGCCATTAAACAAGTTTCCTTGGAGAATATTGCGCAAGAGGACCTTAACATTATCATGGTTTGGTTCTGATATCTTCCTTGTTTCTCTTTACTTGCTAGTTGGGGATGGTAACTGAAGTATCACACCTTATGTTTTCACTGCTACTATTCACGTTTCACCTTCCAATACTTACTCCACAAGCAATGGAAGTTCTAAAAGAAGGCGGTGAGATGGTTTTTTACTCAAAATGACTGAGTTAATGAAGTTGTTAATCAAAAGAAATAAAGAAAAACAACATCCACCAACTTTTGCAGCATGCCGATCCCATTTGGTTGAAATGGAAAGTTGTAATTGCAGTTTGAGGTTGAAGTCATCAGTTTGGGTCATGTTGGCTTTCTCTGACTAAAAATAAGATTTCTAGGTTCTGGTTTATGGATTTTATGTTTTAATCATTTTTAGATTTGTAAGAATTCCATCTCTAAATACTGTTCATACAAATCATGTTGTTTTATTCTTGAAATGGATCAGCCACTTAAGCCAGTAATATCATCTTTAGTCTGATCTTTTCACTTCCTTTTCACAATCATAAGAATTGAGGCTATAATTCTCATTGCCAGCTTCATTTGGTGCAACCAGATATAAAGTTGTAAACTGGTGATACTTATTCAGTTTAGATGAAATGTGAAAAAGGGTGAAAACGCTATTGATCCTGGACCTTCTAATTGCAGATCTGGGCTAAATCCTTATAAAAACTCACAAAATTGGTAATAGGCTGCTGTAATATCAATTTTTAGGTTTGGATTTCAGCTTGAAATGCTAAAAATTTCAGATTTGGTATGGCTGGGTTTTTTGGGTTTGATTGCTGGAAATTTAAGCTTAGGATTTCAAGATTGTGGTTGACTAGTTTTTCCTCTGTTATTTTTTCTATAGACCTTAAGCTTTTTTGCATCAATCTCTCTTCTCTATCTTCACTTTTCCCCGCTTCTCTACCTTGCCTCTTTAGTATCTTCTCTTGTTCCTTATTTCTTTATCTTTCCTTCTTCTTTCTCTTCTCCTCTCCTCTCCTCTCCTCTCCTTTTATTCTTTCTTTTTGTCCTCTTATTCTTTTTTATTACTTTCTCTTCCCTGAAGTATCCCGCATTAGGTTTTTTTATTATTTTGACAGTCTAGTCAATGGCAAGTTGGCTAACATTTGATTGTTTCCTTTTGTATTCTTGGTTGGCGGCACTGATGTTTCAGCAAGAGATTGATTTATTAAAGGTAGCATTCTTTTACTTTTATAATTCCTTATTTGTTTTCTCTAACTGCCATGTATATTTTGTGATGGTCTTGGTGCCAGCTCGTGTAGCTTTATTTGAGCCTCCATGGGGCTCATGAGTGTTATTTGAAAGATGGTTATTCTTGATGTTTCACTTATAACATTTTGAATGTATTATCGTCAGAATTTGAACCATAAAAACATCGTGAAATATCTTGGATCATTGAAGACGAGGACTCATCTTTTCATCATTCTTGAGTAAGTAGGATCATACTACTTTGACATAGATTAATAAACCATACATCACAAGGCTTAAACGTGTTGCTTGTAATTTCCATTTCTTGTTGAAATAGGTATGTGGAGAATGGCTCCCTGGCAAACATCATTAAGCCAAATAAGTTTGGTCCTTTTCCAGAGTCTTTGGTGGCTGTTTATATTGCTCAGGTTTAATTCATGTCTTTGCAGCTAATTCCTGCTTTTAGGATCTATTACTTCATTTGATACATTTTCATTTATTATCTTTGATGATAGGTTTTGGAAGGCTTGGTTTATCTTCATGAACAGGGTGTTATCCACCGTGATATCAAGGGTGCAAACATCTTGACAACCAAAGAGGTAATTTGCTTGCTCAGTTTCTTTTGATGATGTTCCAGTTTATTTGGGCACTTAAGGGTGTATAATGGTGGAATGCCTCCCACTACCTGGATCTTGGTGCATACTTTATGCATTAATGCTTCATTAATGCAAAGAATGATCAGTTATTGCATATATTTCTTGGTTTGAATTACTATGGTAGTGAATTTACTTGTAGAAGATTATGTACTTCATAATAGTGTTCTGCATAAACATAAGTGTTATAGATGCATAAACATAAGTGTTATAGATCAGCTTAATGTGTAACTTTTAGATTCCTAATTGTGATTTAGCAATTTACTTATTTGGTTTATTTGATTTAATATGTGTGTCCTGTTGCATGAGTTTTCTGCATCACATGATCCTAAAGACTTTGTTTGCAACTTTTCCTTTGGTTCCATGGTGATGCTGCATGCATTGCATGACTTGAGCATGTTATGTTGTGATTGTAGATCACAACAAAGTAACCCTGTCATTCACCAGGGTTGTAGTGTCCAGTTCTCTATTGACTTTTAGGAGTTCTGATTGGATTGAAAATCTAGGATTGTAACAAAATTTTGTGATCTATATTTTCAGGGTCTTGTTAAACTTGCTGATTTTGGGGTTGCAACAAAACTAAATGAGGCTGATGTTAATACACATTCGGTTGTTGGAACACCATACTGGATGGCCCCTGAGGTACTAAGTTTGTATCTATCTTTACTATTATCAGATTACCCTATTCTATTTTTGTTGTTGGTGTATTTCTTAAAATTTCTTTTCTAATCTAATCTTTGAAATGTTCATAATTTTCTTTAATGAAATTATTTTCTTGAGGTGAATCTCTACTAAAATATATTATTCTGCTACGTGTTTGAAGTTAATAGTTTACTATCTGAGAAAATCTTAGTGTAGTCATCTATCTGAATGATATTAATTTGCTCAATCCAAGTTTAATTTCTAGGGGGTGTAGTACCAATTGTTGCGGAAACTCGAGTTAATTTTCACCAATAATAACAAATTTACCTCGAGCACTATTGCGTAGGTGAATAGAGTGTGAACGATTGTACTGAAAAATCACACGAGATAAATTCCTAGGAAAGATTGGAGAGGTCACAAACGGTTCTACTTAAAACCCAATCGCTTTTGATAGAATTTTCCTAGACATGTAATTTAACAACACAATAATTCACTACAACTACCTGACAGTAGCTATTAAATAGACAAATAAAGAATACTAGAATTTAACAAGGTTTGGTCAATTATGCCTACATCTTCGGGCACTACTAAATTAATATTTCACTATTTCAAGAAAATAATATAAGTGAAATATTACAAAGAGAGAATTTTTGCCTTAAGGAAAGTGATTGATTTCATTTCTGCGCTTCTGTCTAGGATATGGGCTTGCATGAGTGATCAAATTTCAGAAAAGAAAACTTCAATCCATACATGTTTGATGTATTTCAGGTTATTGAAATGTCGGGGGTTTGTGCTGCTTCTGATATCTGGAGTGTTGGCTGCACTGTGATTGAACTTCTCACATGTGTGCCTCCCTATTATGATCTGCAACCCATGCCAGCCCTCTTCCGAATTGTTCAGGTTTCTTAAGCATTCTTTTCCTTTAGCTGGTGCATCTCATGCCATGAGTAGTGATTATCATTTACAATTTAGCTTCTCCTTCAAACATTTTGCTTTCACACTGTTTGTTCAGTAATTGATTTCACAAGTTAATTGAATTTTTACGGATTTTTTTCCTTTGAGAACCAAGGAGCTGTATTATACATGACAGGGTGCCTTCTTCTGTTAAGTTTTATTTTGTTTGGTTCTACTTGGTTAGAGACTCAATTAAGGAAGTTACTATTAGGCACAAACAAACATGCACGAATTAAAATGTTGAATGTATATTGCAAGCTACATAAAATTTATGTGCTTGCATAGCTTTGTACTAATGACTTTCATGAAAATAATAATTTCATTGATTGTTCCCCTGATGCATGTAGTTACAAATTTGATATAACCAGAAACATGTTTGGATATTATTAATGTTCTATGGTGAAAGATAATACCTCAGAATATTAAATAATACTTCAAACTTTGTATATGAAGCTTTGATGGCTGCTATATGTTGTGCATACTAAGCTGATTATTTGTTTGATGAGAATTGGATCATAGAAATTCATAGAGGCTTGCAAAAATATTTTCCTTCATGAATATTTAGTTATCTGATTGCTTATGCTCTCTTTAGTAAATGTAGGGTGATAGGAAACAAAAAAAAACCTCACAAGCTTTCCGGTAAACACTCTCACCTGAGAATGCCCCAAGCACTCAGCGGAATCCCTTTTTCTTCCTAAGAATCAAAAACTGTCCTCCCCCCTATCATTCTTATCCCCCTTATATATTCTATTCTCCCTCCTATTTCTCTTTCCTCTAACCAACCTAATCATTATGCTGTATAACTAACTTCTCACCCTCATTATTTTTCCAGGTGTCCCTTCCCCCTTCTAGAATAGGCTTTCCATAGTTTTGGGCCATGGGAAAGTTTGTCCAAACATTGACCCTTGCCCTGATTTATGCTACCATGATTTCTCTCATAGGGCAACACAGATTCATCTGCAATATGCCCTTCAATGATTTACACTATTAGATTGTAATCATTCTTATTTTTTCAGGATGATCATCCTCCATTACCTGATACCCTATCTCCTGACATTACTGACTTCCTCCGCCAGTGCTTCAAGAAGGTAATCTATTTTTCGTGTTGTTATAGTCTTGGAATTATAGAGTATGGCATAGTGAAGATCTTTGCAAAGTATTGCGTTCTGCATTTATTTGCAGAAAGTATTGGTTTCCTTAATGGATTTTTCAGATCCCATATGATCAAACTTTTTGTTTCATCAAAATTTTGACGTTTTTGTGTGACTGAAACCAGTTTGGTGTCCTTTTAGGTAATTCTACATTTCTTACTCTGACCTCTGATTCCACACTTCAGGATGCTAGACAAAGGCCTGATGCAAAAGCATTGCTTTCTCACCCTTGGATACAAAATTCTAGGCGTGCTTTGAACTCACTTCGTCACAGTGGATCAACAAGGTAGTGTTTTTGTGTATCTCCTCTCTTTCTTTCTCTCTCTCTCTCTTCTAATTAGTGTTGCTTAAAGTATTTTTATTCCTGTGCTTATGTGACAATGCAATTCAATTCTGTTGTAGTCCATACAGTATCAAGTTAAAACAAAGAGTGTTGTCTTATAACACAGAATGATAAAACCAATTACTATATAGGAATATGGTATGGTTTGTTCACTGCACCTAATTGGTAGATCAAAAATAACAAGATGAAACTGGTGCTCCTTTTTGAAACTAGAAGAAACTAATTAATGAAGTTGGGATTAGTTTGGTTTTAAAATTAATGTCATGGTTTCCTAGTTCTTAAAGCTCCAAAAAACTGTGTGACTTTATTGGAGCCTTGTCTCTTGTGTATAATGTAAGGGCAAGTAAATTACTAGAATCAGAACTATTGAACTCCTTTTATGGTTGCCTTTGTTGTTCATCTCGGCCATATAATCTCCTGTTATCTATGTAAGAATCACCTTATAAATAAGTCTATGTGAAAATAAAGACTGTGGATGAAAACTCAAAAGTTGCAATGTTTTGGGAGGTGCAACAACATATTGGTGAATGCATGATCAGTTCATTAGCCTGCACTTTAAATGGTTGTACTATGATTGGATAAAAATGCTACTGTGTGGAACTTGGGAAAGTGAGAGCCGATGAGATTGGCTAGTATCAGAGTCCTTGCATGATGAGGACAGGATATAACACTTGTCCTTTCTGACGATGTCAAAAGAGTGGCCCTGGTACTATCTAAACAAATTTCCTTTTTCTGATTTTTGTAGAAGTGTACAGGAAGATGCTTCAGTTGATACAGAAATTTTAAAAGGAGAAAATCAGAGCGCTGGTGTAAGTGCTTCTGGGGAAAAAACTGAAGCAGCAGCTGCTGATAATGTTAATGTAAGAAGCCCATGGCCCATTCTTCTTGAGGCGGAAAAAAAAAGAAGAAAAGAAAACAACAAAATAAATCCTGACAATGCATGGGGTTTTGTTTCAGATTTCTATATCATTCAAATTTTCTACTTCTTAAATGTTGTTTCAATTGAACTTGTTGAGCGTTTTAATGGTGTCATTATTCACCAATAACGTTGATTGTCCTGAGGGTTTAAAAGGATGGCGAGAGTTATCTGCTAAACTTTGCGTTAATGTTCATTGTTGAGTTGAGAATATGATGTTGCCTATCTAATGATTCTCCACTCTTAGTGCAGTGAAGCTAAATTTTTTTTGGTATACCTCCAATTTTTTCTCCAAGGTTTTCATTCATTGTTTCCAGGGATCAAGAAAAGAGGTCCTAGTAGAGGGTGCTGATGTCAAGAAGTCTGATAAGGCTCATTCTTCTGATTCCGCTCTAGTTGAGGAAACTACACAATCAGAAGATGATCTTCAACCAGATCAAGTTCCCACCTGCCATTCTTGAAAAGTCATCTCTGCAAACTGGCTCAGGACGACTATCTGCCTCCAAAATCATAGCTGCTTGTGCTCCACTTCATGATTCTACACGTATTCATGATCAGAATGAGGTTTTAATGAATGGTCAAGATGAATCTCCTAAATCAAGAAGGAAAAGCATAGATAGGAATCTTGGAGCAAAAGGCAGTTCTGTATATCCTGAAAGTGAATCATTTGGTTTTGCTGCAAAAACTCAAGATAATGGACAAAAGGTAAATTTGGTCCAGTTACTATTCACAAAACCCATTTTTATTATCTTTTAACGGGTCATGTTTTTTCTCTAAAGAGGAAATATAAAAAGTTATTTCGATACATTCAACTGTCAAACAAGTGCACATTAGGAAATTTTCTGTTTTTGTAGCAAAGTATTATACAAACTATTTCTAAATGCTGCCATGTGTATATGAGGCTTTATGACTTATGGAAGTTACAATTGAATTAGGAAATTGTTATCCATATAACATTGAGTTCTGTTTGCTAGTTTACTACAGTTGCTTGAAGAGAAACCAACATAATGCTCTTACCATAGTTTTTGGCTGCTTTAGCCCTTCCTATCATTTGCTTGAAATTCGGAATCATAGTAATGTTTCAGCTCTGATTTTTTAGTTGGTACTTACCTTTAAATGTCTGTAAAGATTAAGTTATCAATTTATTTTATTTGATTTTTGTCAGAGATATTGAAAGACTTTAGATTGTAATAATACTTTGAAGTAATTGTATATATTCTTTCAAAGTAGTTATCTAGCGGTTCCTGAACAATAAGAAAAACCCTCTTCAGTCTCTATCCTTGCCATTGTTGTACTCTTTCCATGGTCATATCAAAATTTTAAAATCATATGGCTCTTAATCTGGCACTTTGAAGGTCTTGAAGACATCAGTAGCCTTGGTAGAGAATGAGCTTAGTAGGTTCAGTGACCCTCCTGGAGATGCTTCTCTGGATGATTTATTTGATCCCCTGGACAATAACCCAGAGAACCGTGCTGCTGAAGCTTCAACATCGACATCATCACAAGTGAACCATAGGAATGCACCTGAGAATGATGCTGGAAAAAATGACCTGGCTACAAGATTGAGAGCTACTATTGCTCAAAAGCAAATGGAGACTGACATGGGGCAGACAAATGGCGGAGGTGACCTGCTGCGCCTAATGATTGATGTTTTAAAGGATGATGTGATTGATCTTGATGGCTTGGTATGTTAAGTGTACGTTATATAAATAACTAGTTTGTTTCATGGATTAAAGTTGAGGTCTTGTCATTTGCTAATCTTGGTGTTGCAGAATTAGACCATAGTTATGGTGTTGCTACCACCTTTTATTTACTCAGAAATATGTAGGAAGTGGATTTTGAAAAATTTTGAAAACAGTGAAAAGATATGTAGGGAAACTCTGCAAAATAACAGGCTGTATACAAAATATAGTGGATAATGACATTACTTGAAGCCATATCTTTTCCCCTCTTCTTTCTATTAATTTTGCTCTGCTGATGATGCCTCCTCTGCTTACCTTTTCTTTTCTCAGGTTTTCGACGAAAAATTGCCTGCTGAGAATCTTTTTCCTTTACAGGTATTCCTGTGTTATACCGGTATTGGTTATCCTTTACTTACACTAGTATCATGCTGCATCTTTAATTCTTTCTCATTTTTATTCAACTCTCAATGCTCTCCTTTACAAGTTCCTGATCAACAGATTCCAAGTATCAAGAAAGTTGATACTGTGAAGTTTCCATGTTGTTTTTATTCTCAATGATTTCTCTCTGTAGGCTGTTGAGTTTAGCAGATTGGTTGGGTCGTTAAGGCCTGATGAATCAGAAGATGTGATTTCTTCTGCATGTCAGAAACTTGTTGCAATCTTTAACCAGCGCCCTGAGCAGAAAATTGTTTTCATCACACAACATGGTTTGCTTCCTCTAATGGAATTACTTGATGTTCCAAAAAATCGGGTATATCTACCAAGTACAAACCTCTGGAAAAGTTTATACATCACTTGTTATTATCAACTTTTATTGTATTGTCATAACTGCTAATAATAAGGATGTTCAATGATTTCCAATGTTGCAGGTGATAAGTTCTGTTCTTCAACTTATAAATCAGATTGTAAAAGATAATACTGACTTCCAGGAAAATGCTTGCCTCATTGGTTTGGTAAGTTACAGATGCATTTAGGTTGTATTCCATATATTTTTTCTATTTTAGAGAATTTTGTGTTACGTTTATTTCTGGAAATGGTCTGATAAAGTTATGTAGTTAGTGTAGGATCAATTAAGAGTTGTGTCCGTTTGTTGGAGATGTTTTCTCTTATGAGTCACACCAGTGTATTTACTTTGTTTTCCTGTCCAAGTCTTCTTGTTCCAATTTTGTAAGGACATGTATTCCAGTTCTGAGGCTGAGATTTCACTTTCACTCTCTGATTTTGTATGTTTGAGTGTGGTTTACAATTCTTCGAGTTCATATACTTGCTTGCTAGTTGTAGGCCTGGTAGAAGATGGAAATTAGCTTTAACATATTTCAGACATTCTGAACATATTCAACTCCAGACTACCAACTTTACTTTGGATTTTTAGTTGGCGATAGATTACAACTCACTAGCAATTGACACGAGCTAGGCATGGGTTATGAATGTCTTTTGAAAAGCATTAGAATTCCATAATTCAAGCTTTCTATCTAACTTTTGTAATTGAGCAGTGACAGGATCTTACAATAGATTTCTCACCTTTGTTCTCTCTCTCCCCCTAGTATACTGATGGCTTGAATTGTCTCACAGATCCCAGTGATTATGAGCTTTGCTGGTCCTGATCGTCCTCCAGAAATCCGCATGGAGGCAGCTTATTTCTTGCAACAGCTTTGTCAGTCAAGGTGGGGAGTTATCCTTTTTCTCTTGTTGGTGCTGCTTCTTTGAATTTCATCTCCTTGTGGAAATATAAGAGTTTAACTGAAAATCTTGGCTTTTTGTTACAGCTCTATGACACTACAAATGTTTATTGCTTGCCGTGGAATACCTATTTTGGTGGGTTTTCTGGAGGCTGATTATGCCAAATTCAGGTTTGTTGTTCCCTGTATCTAGTAGAAAGCAGTTATTTTTGCTTGAGCAATGTATGGTGGATTTGCCATAAAAGCGCAGCCATCATAACAGCTGTTATGTGTCCCTTGTGCTTTCTTCCTTTTTCCAACTACTGATTTAATTCTCTGCATTCAGGGAAATGGTTCATCTGGCTATTGATGGGATGTGGCAGGTCTTTAAACTTCAGACATCAACTCCTAGGAATGATTTCTGTCGCATAGCTGCTAAGAATGGAATACTACTTAGGCTTATTAACACCCTCCACAGCTTGAATGAGGCTACTCAGCTAGCTCAGCGACCACGTTCTGGTCCACTGGATGTCTGTCATCCTATCTTTAATAGGAATGAACAGCCTCTTTCTTCCCCTGATCTTGACATCCTTAAGGTGAGACATGGAGTGATTGATCACTCCTTGCCAATTGGAGCATCAGAACCTTCTCGTGCTTCAACTTCTTATTCTCAAAGGGTTGACACCATTCAATCGGATGGTAGATATATAAATGATGATAGACTTCAATCAGGAAATGCCCCATTGGAAACTTTGGTCACTTCTAAGGTTGCTGACTCACCAGCTTTGGAGAAATCTATGCATATAGTTTCCAAGGAACCTTCAGTAATTGCTTCTAAAGAGCAAGAAAGCTTAGAGCGATGGAAAGTTGATCCAACTCGAGTAGATGTTGACCTTAAACAACAAAGATTATCTACTTCATCCACTAGAACATCGGACAGGCCGCAGAAGTTAATAGAAAGTGCATCCAACGGTCTCCCAACCACGCTGCCTAGTCAGTCAGAGCAAGTGAGACCTCTTCTCAGCTTATTGGAGAAGGAACCCCCATCAAAGCATTTCTCTGGTCAATTGGAGTATCCACGCCACCTGTCGGGGTTGGAGAAACATGAAAGTATTCTCCCGCTGTTGCCTGCATCTGAGAGGAAGACAAATGGTGAATTAGATTTTCTGATGGCTGAATTTGCAGGTATTATTTTTGGTTAGTTTGCAGGTAGTTTTTTGTAGTTACGACCTTAGATTATTAAAACTTGTCAAAGTTAGAGCTTATGGTTGAATTCATGGATGTGTTAAACATCGACTGATTATTATATTATATTTTTTAATACCAGCTTATTACTGTATCTTCAATCAGCTGTTGGAAAGATTGATCATGTTAAATACCAGTCAATAGGATTTTTAGTCCAACTTCAAGATTTTGATAAATTCATCCTTTATGCTGTCAACATGTCTTCCTTCCAGATGGTTGGATTTTATTTGTTTGTCAACTTCTGTCTGTCTCATGTTTGCTTTCCCAGTGTAGAATTTGACTTTGTCATACATGTGAGAGAATTACTTACGGTGTTGTTTTCCAATTGGGAACAACTTTCTGCTCTGGTTGAGTCTGATTGATTTCTCAATGACAGAGTTGTCCGGGCGTGGAAAAGAAAATGGAAATCTAGAATCTGCTCCTAGAATCTCACATAAAACTCTAACCAAGAAAGTTGGAACATTCGCATCTAATGATGGAGCTGCTTCTAAATCTGGTATTGCATCACAAACAGCATCTGGTATACTGTCTGGTTCTGGTGTTTTAAATGCTAGACCAGGGAGTGCAACATCATCTGGGCTACTCTCCCACATGGTATCCACCATGAATGCAGATGTTGCCAGGGAATACTTAGAAAAGGTTGCAGACCTCTTGCATGAATTTTCAAAAGCTGATGCTACTGTGAAATCCTATATGTGCAGTCAAAGCCTTCTTAGTCGTCTTTTTCAGATGTTCAACAGAGTTGAACCTCCTATTCTTTTAAAGGTGTGTAACAGACAAATTGCTATCATTCTTGCTTAAGATTGTCTCGTAAATTTCCTAATGCTACTTATGTAAATGAATTTTACATGTTCCAGATACTGGAGTGTATCAATCATCTATCAACTGATCCAAACTGTTTAGAGAATCTTCAGCGAGCAGATGCAATTAAGTACTTGATCCCAAACCTGGAACTCAAAGATGGACCTCTTGTCGGACAGATTCATCAAGAGGTAGGACTGCATTACAGCAAAACCTTCAACTTTGTGGTTCTACTATGGTGCACATGTGCATTGTAATTTAACTGTCTTAAACTTTGTGAATGGGGTGCAATACACATGCAGATGCACGTTTACTATTATCCTTTTGAATTGAATTGGATCTCTTTAATCTCATCAAAACAGTGTCAGGACTCTGACTTTGATTGCAGCCTTAAGCAAATTTTGATATGAGAGTGAATTAACACCAGCATGCCAGTTTACAGTTTTTCATTAGTGAGCTGCTCATTTGGTGGAAGTTAATTTTTTTAAAAATAATTTATTCGACCTTTGGAAAAATAGTGATGCTTTCTTTCAGATTTCATAGTCCTGATTTTGATATGGGAGTGAAGTAACAACAACATACTAGTTTACAGTCTTTTACTAGTAACTGGTGACTTGGTGGAAGTTATTTTTTTGCTAAGTAATATTAGAATCGAAAGATCATTGCATGTAGACATTAAACTCTAGAAAGAGCTGAACATGTACAAAATACTGGTTTAAGAGGCTAAAATCATCTGTTATAGAGCCATGAGGACATGATCAGAGAACATATACAATGCAGTGTCCTAAATTATGTTAGTCCAAATGCTTCCAATGATAAATATTAAAGATTCGAGTTGGAGATCAGAAAGGAATCGAGTTTGAAGCTTATTCCTTGCTTTGACCTTTGGAAACTACCGATGCTTTCTTTTCTAGTCCTGCTATATCTAATCTTCAGCACAATTTGCTTATTTATTTATTGCTATGATAAATGTGACAAGTAAACATCAGAGCCTGTGTATGGAGTACAAAAGAGCAGTTAGAAGTTTCATGTTTATGGACTACAAAAGAGCAGTTAGAAGTTTCATAGTCAATCTTGTTCCCAAAGAATATTACACTAGAAGTACCATCTTGCAAGGCGTTTGTTGGTATGATAAGCGGGACAAATTGCTTAACAAACCTGTTTAAGGAACTTGTGGTACGAAGAAGCATTTTGAGGTTTCTAATTCATGAACCTTTTCTTTAAAATACTATAGCTGAAAAATACCATACTGTTAGGTCCCTTCTGCATCTGGTTTATATCACCGTAGTTTCTTTCATCAATCTCCCCTTTACAAATTTAAAATTCAGTTTCATATATTTGGCTCATTTTTAAATTTTGGCTTTAACAATTAGCTTAAGCTGCTCTTAACCTTTCTTTGTCAATTCTTTTTCTTGAAGGTCCTCAATGCCCTTTTCAACCTGTGCAAGATAAATAAGAGGAGACAGGAACAAGCTGCTGAAAATGGAATCATTCCACATTTAATGAATTTCATTATGTCAGATTCCCCTTTAAGACACTGTGCATTACCTCTACTCTGTGACATGGCTCATGCATCACGTAATTCAAGGGAGCAATTGAGAGCCCATGGAGGTTTGGATGTGTACTTGAGCCTACTTGATGATCCACTCTGGTCAGTCACAGCTTTGGATTCAATAGCTGTTTGCTTGGCTCATGACAATGATAGCCGCAAAGTGGAGCAAGCATTGTTGAAGAAGGAGGCTGTTCAGAAATTAGTGAAGTTTTTCCAGTGCTGTCCGGAGCAGCAATTTGTGCACATATTGGAGCCATTCTTGAAAATTATCACGTATGCATTCTGTATCTTAAAGATCAAGTATTTAGTTATTAGGGAAGTCACTGTTATATAATGGAGGAAGTCATTCTATATCTACATATGTGCTTCATTCAGTAAATTGTTGTAATGTCAGCTTCACATTGGGTCTTCTATCTTTTCTATTTTTGGGTCTGCTATTTGCTTATTATTTATGTAGGTCTCTATTGTTCTCAGAGGCTTTTACATTTTGCTTTTACATTTTGCATTCTACGTATGTGGTTCAGATTATTTGTTCATATTCCTGTATACAATGAATTAATCATCCTTGAATTATGAATCTGGGATGCACTGAATACACGTGCCATGGGATCTAAAGCCAGTCTTTTTATATGGTCATGCATTTTTGGTTTTTAGTTGTGCATGGAAGTATTAGCTTGTGGCTTACCTACTTGTTACCTTTTTTTCTTTTTGCAGGAAATCATCTCGAATAAATACAACGTTAGCTGTCAACGGGTTAACACCTTTGCTCATTGCCAGGCTGGACCACCAGGATGCAATAGCTCGTCTTAATTTGCTCAAATTAATAAAGGTAAAATTTTGAATTTTACTCAGCTGACTTTAAAATATGTTCAAATGTTTGAAAAATCTCAATTTAAAAAATTGGTGATAAAATGGTAACTTTGAGCAGTTACAGCAATTAATGAATTTGAAGAAGACTGTAATAGTATGAAGGTTAAGTAAGGGGTTGGTAATTGAAAGTGGAATCATTTAGAAAATCTCAATTGAACAATTAGTCATAGACTTAAGATCAAATTGTTTGAGGCTTACTGTCTGGGGGTCAGTTCAGAGGCTAGGTCTTGAGGTTTTTATTCAAATTATTGCGACTTCACATGAAGTTTATTTTTTTCTCTTTTCAGAATCTTGAAAGCACAAGGGATTTTAGGAGTTAATCTTTGTCGGAAATTTACTGGAAATATAATTTTAAAAAGCTTTGCCTATCAGAAAGCATATTGGGAGAATCGTACCTTGAAATTTTGACGATTCTCGCTTGTCAGTAACATCTGAACAATGTATTTTCAGTGGATACATTTTTCTTTTATCATGGGAAATCTGCTTTCTTATGAATGGATGAGATCTCTTTAAAGTTTTCTTTACCTTTTCTTGGTGCATGTTCCTTATAGGTAGCAGCTAATGGGTTTTCTTTACCTTTCCGTCGGCTTCCAGCATTCTTCATTTTTCTTTCCAATCAGTTGTATATTATTTCTTAGGGCATGGTATATGAGCACATCTTCTAGTCAAACATATGGAGAAGTTCTAAAGATAAAGTTTTTATTATTTGGCATTGCCCTCACCTGATACATGCTTTTACTATTCGTTACCAGCTGTTGAAAACACGGTTTATGTGATATATTTTGATGAATTGTAAACTGTATTAGAAGCCCTGTTTCTCCTTCCTCTAATGTTTGATGGTTCACTGGAATTTCGGTGTGTTAGGCTGTGTATGAGCATCATCCTCGGCCAAAGCAATTGATCGTGGAGAATGATTTACCCCAAAAATTACAGAACTTAATAGAGGAACGCAGGGATGGACAAAGCTCAGGAGGGCAAGTCCTTGTTAAACAAATGGCTACTTCACTGCTTAAAGCTCTTCATATCAACACTGTCTTGTAAATATTCATTTCGTAAATTTGTTCTGCAACATGTAAATACAGTTCGTTAGGCAGGAGTGTTTTTTTCCTGTTTTTCTTGTTTTGTTTTAGTTTCATTTTCGCAGGTAGTTTCTTGGTTTTTTCATCTAATCTCCGTTTCAAGGTTGGGATGCAACAAGTTTGGTGCTTGTGCTCTGTTTCACACAGGTGTCTAGAGACTTACGGGGGTGGCTTTCTTCTTGTTTTTGGCTTCAGTAAGCCGCCACATTGTCAGCTACTTTGACAAATTTCATTGCCTTGGTTTTCATTCTGTTCTTTTTTTTTTCCCCAAGTCTCTTCCTGTATTGTCCAAAACAATGTAATATTTTCAATTACAAAAAACAGAAGTGTTGGCCTTGTGCTGGGACTGAACAAGCCAGGTGACACTGGCTTTATTGTTAAATTCGTGATATTGAAATGGTAGTGGTGTCTATGATCCTTTAGATGCTAGTAATTCTTTGCCAATTTTTGTTTCGCAATCATTTCATAAGGTGCAAATGCAACTCAACTTGGAAGCAAAGATATCACGAGAAGAGATGGTAGTCTTAAATGTATTTATCGCTAAATTCTTGCAACTGCAATAGTAAGGGTAGGGGATGTACCGTATGAGCCTGTCAGATCATTTATTGTGTCTATTCTATTTTATGATCTGAACACGTTGTTAGCTTAGCTCTACTTACCCTGAGATGTACCTTCAATCACTTGGAGTTTACTGATCCTTCTGAGCTCCTGCACCACCTCTTTCATGGTAGGCCGTTCTTGTGGATTTTCCGTAACACATATCCCTGCCAGATATGCACAGGCCATAAGCTGCTCTGCCTCTCCATCTTTCACCATCTTTGATTTCAGATAAAGCATCAGTGCCTCTTTCCGGGGAACATGATGCATATAATCATTACTCTTCTCAGGTGTCAGACCACCTGTAGCATTGGCAATGGCTATTAAGCTGGAGCTCCCATGTCCATTTTCTAGAGAAGAAGCTTCCCAGTCTTAGTTGTTAGCATCTGATTTATAGCTTTAATAGAAAGAATTCCTAATCGTCCTTTTGTCTTAGGAAAACAAA
>JAOQMM010000126.1:94101-112281 GCA_027563515.1 Erythroxylum platyclados | reverse complement strand
CGATCTCTCTTCTCAGTGAAATGGCCTGTCCTTACGGACTCTGGAGCTATGTATCCAATTGTCCCTTCCACTTCTGCTTCTACGTGTGTTTCACCTGGTGGGATCACTAGCGATAACCCGAAATCAAACAGCTTAGCTCTCAAGTTAACATCCAGTAAAATGTTATCAGACTTTACATGTCGATGAATGATGGGTTGCGACTTGGCCATGTGCAGATAAGCAATTGCTTCGCCAACTTCAATGGCAATTCTTAGCCTTCTTTGCCATGGAAGTGACACATTGGGACTTACTTCTGTAGTTCCATCCACTCCATCTTCCTCCATTTTATACATGTACTCATAAAGAAAGCCACTGGATGCATATTCAAAGACCAAGATTGGAACTTTGGTCTCCAAGCAACACCCCAAGATGTTTAAGACGCTGGATTGGCCAGTGAGTTGAGCAGCTATGGCAACTTCTCGTATGCAGCAACTGATATAGTAATCCTCTTCATCTTCATTTTCTACCATTTTTTTTATGAAAATAGGGCGGCCATCATGCGTGCCCTTGAACAAGTTATAGTTAGTATCCCTAAAACAGACACCATTTTCATGATAGTTGTTGGTTGCCTTCTGCAGCTCTTCCTTGGAGAACATTCTAAGAGGACTATTCTTACCATTAGATGATACGGTAATCAACTCTTCCAGCAACAGCCCTCCATTTCTTGTTGAGAAGTTCTTTGGTTTTCTGAGGACTTGACGCATCAACTTTGCCTTGAGCAACATTCATAACAAAATGATTACTTCCATACAACAACTGGGATAAACATGATATTAGATGATAGTCCGACCATAACCCTGAAACAGGAAGTAAGCATGGCAGATACATACATGCAGATGAATTTATGTTCTTACCATATGTTGAGAGCTTTAAAGACACCAGTTGTGCTGGGGAGCGACCAACCTATACTTGTTTCATAAGTTAACTTTTGGCAGTTGACTTCTGGAAGTCAATACATGTACATCCTTCTTCTTGACCTTTAAAAATTAGTTCTTAGTTGTATAGTTGCGTATAAAGAACTCTTGAAGTTAGTAAGGAGAAAAGACAAGGAAAATGCTAGCAAAGGAAGTCAATTACTTAAAGCTGTTATTATAAATCATCATCTCCGGCTTAATCCCACCCGTCACCGTCTGATGCATAGAGAAATCATCTGATGTAATAAAATTATAATTACATGATTTTTTGACCAAACTGAAAAGTGAAAAAAAATTTTTATTAAAAGTCTAAAGGACTTCTTCAATAATAACGATGGTCAAATTCCGATTTCAAACTCAATATTTCTGGCATTTTCCTAATTTAGTCTCATTTCCTTTTTCTATTTCAGCAACAACACCATTATAAAATAACATTAAGCATTATCAATCTATTCTATTGGTTTTTTAGGGTAAATGATTCAAAAGCAATCAATCTTTTCAGATTTTTTCCAATTTAATGTTAAATTTTCAATTTAGTGATTAAACTTTTAAAATTTGTATAAATCAAGTTAAAAGTTATTTTTACTAATGTGACATATCTACTAAATATTACATAAATGTCCATCTATTAGCCATAATAACGAAATATAATATTTTGGTATGATTTATTCTAATTTTGAAAAGTTAGACATTAAACTGAAAACTTTAGAAAATTTGGTACTAAATTGAAAAAATCTCAAAAAATTAGATAGTTTTACATTTGTTATCTCCAACATTTTCTATATATTCTTATAGGACACCCTCTTTCGGTCTTTTACAGATGTCAAATCTCTAATGGACAAAGAGAAAATCTAGTTTGTTTCAATAGCAATCATCAACACCCAATTGAAATCATACTGAGGTGCGGGGTTTGGGCTAGTTTGTTTCGGTAACCATTTTATTAAAATGAAAATTATTATGTTTTGAAAGTTAGTTTACATGACAGTTGAATTTATTCAATTCAAGAAAATCCAATCCATAATAGATTTTATATCCAGGATGAAGGATTAAAATTATGAAATAAGTTTAAATATGTTAGTGTACCTAACTGAAATCTTATGTGAAAATAATCTTATTTTCGATAATTCAATAATAGTAGTCCAATATCCTTTATGAACTATTGAATCAGACATCTCTTATGGATATTGTAAAAATTGAAACGATTGACCAGTGTCAATCAGTTCAACAGATTTGTTGCACTCGATATGAATTATTGCATTTTTTGGTTATATTTTAAGAACTCTAAAAATATATATACTTATGATAACATTTTGGACATGAACGTTAGAAATTTGTCTTTTAAGTGACTAATTTATTAAAAAATAATTAGAGGATTTAATAATTTATTAAAAAGATTTTGCCACTGTGATGAGAAGTTTTAAATTTGATTGACAGATGTCAATTTTTAAAATAGTTTTGTTATGATATAAGTTGATAGCGGAAGCAGCATCGAGATCAAGATGAGCGAGAAGTAAAATAAATTCGGGCAAGAATAGTAGTAAATATGGAACACAAAGATTTACGTGATTCACCAAAGTTGGCTACTTCCACAAATGACGATGAGCAAAAAATTCACTATAATGAGAAGAGTACAAATTAGATCCTCTAAACACAACGAGGATGTGAATTTTATGTATAATCTCACAAAATAAAAACTCTCTCTCACAAAATAAAAACTCTCTCTTAAAATAAAAGTGAATACAAATTTGAGCTAATATGGTAAAGCTAAACTCTCAAATTTTGTAAGCTTCTTTAGTGTTGCATCCATCAAAAAATTGAGGGGGTTAGGATGTATTTATAATGCTCAACCTCCCACCACCTTTGCCTTGTACTATAAGCCAACATTTATTGTTGATGAAGAAGAGTTTGAGTTATACACTCAAACTATCATTTAATGAAGAAGAGTTTGAGTCATATACTCAAACAATCATTTAATGTTGAAGAGTTTGAGTCATATACTCAACCAACCATTCAATGAAGAAGAGTTTGAGTCATATACTCAAACAATCATTTAATGTTAAAGAGTTTGAGTAATATACTCAAACAATCATTTAATGAAGTAGAGTTTGAGTCATATACTCAAAGAGTCATTTAATGAAGAAGAGTTTGAGTCATATACTCAAACAGTCATTTAATGAAGAAGAGTTTGAGTCATTCTGTCTTTGCTTGTAATTTTTTTTCTTAAAATATATCATTAAGTAAATAAGTGAAATTGGAAGACTGGGAAAGAGACACATTAGGTGAGAAGTTTACGCTAGTAAATCATTTTCGCATTACTGAGCAATGAAGAAAGGTTGATATCTAAAAACTTTGTCTTTGTATTGGATTAAATTTCTGAATATGATGTACATATGTGAGTTCCATAAATTTCTAAATCCAGCCAAATTTATGAAATAATCTACATGTGAGACCAGGGCATCATTATGAGAAATTCATTGTTCTTGTTGACTGTAGAATTCTCACGATTTAGAGAATCTTATGAGCCTTAATTTGAATTCTTTTTTGCCCAAAATTTCATTTAGTTTGTAATTGTATGCAAAATCTTAGGATTTGATGATTATGAATGTTGAATTAATGCTCTGTACGTATGGAATAAAAAATAAAATAAAATAAATAATTAGTGTTAAAAGTCCTAAACGTTGAAGAATGTGGTGCCAAGTGAATCATAGCACTGGATGTCAGCGTCCGGTGCTGCGAATGGCTGTCAGTGATAGATGTTACTGGCCTTTGTTAATAATGAATTTTTTAATTCCAAATATTGTCTTTAAATTTCAATTATTCACAATTTGATTCTAATGAATTGATATATTATAGGTAAATTGAAGCTCATAGTTGTAGAATGTTTTGAAATCACTCAAATGTGGTTTGTTTATTTTATAGTTAATGAGAATGAACGTAAGTAATGCATATACCCAATTAGTTATGTTTAAACATCCAAAGATAGTAATATTTCTAGTTGGTGTATGTGTAATTACCGAATTATATACAAATTAGCATCGTTATATGTTGTATAGTATGTTAATGGATTACTCAAAGGTGAACATTAATATATAATTTGTGAAGTTTTTCTGAATCTGTGTAGCATATTGTTATATGCCTCAGAGTGAGTGAATAAATACATCTCTACATTGGGATTTTGGACTTAGATTTGGCACTCAAAACTGAGAAATTAGATGTTCTGAATGTTTTAAGCACTAATGAGAAGATAATCCATTTTAACAACTAAGAAAGGTCAAATAGATTGAGTCTGATGTATATAAAGATGACAATTACTGGTAATATTAAGTCTGCTCTTTCCAAAACTAAAAGTGCCAAGGAATTATTTAAGTTTCTAGAAGAGCACTCCCAGATTATTAACAAGTCTCTTGCTGGGACTCTTATGGGTACATTAACCACCTTGGAATTTGATGGATCATGTACTATGTATGAACATGTCATTGAGATGACAAATATTGTAGCAAAACTTAAGTCTTTCGGAATGGAAGTGGATGAGAACTTCCTTATGCAATTCATCTTGAACTCATTATCATCTGAGTATGGTCCCTTCCAAATGAATTATAATACCATGAAGGACAAATGGAATGTGCAAGAGTTGCATAATATGTTGGTTTAGGAAGAGATTATACCTAAGAACTAGAGAAGTAACTCCATTAATTATGTTAAGAATCAAGGAGCTAGTGAGAAAGGTGGAAAGAAGCATAAGAAAGTGAAGGGACTCCTGAAAGTTAGTGGGGAATCCTCTCATACCCACAAGAAGCAACATGAGGAACAAAAATGTCATTTTTGTAGGAAGGTTGGGCATTTCCAAAAGGAATGTCTCAACTTATGGTTTGAGAAGAAAGGAAAACTTACTACTCTTTAAATGAATACCTTGGATAAAGAAAGGTAAGCTCATCTATTCAGCTTCTTAAAATAATTCACACTAATATATGTGGACCATTTGATGTGCCTATTTTTAATAAAGAAAAATACTTTATCATATTTATAAATTTCTATTCATGTTACATATATGTCTATTTGTTACATTATAAATCTCAGGCTGTAAACATCTTAAAGGTTTATATTAATGAGGTTGAAAGGCAATTAGATAGAAAGGTGAAAAAGTCAAGTTTTATAAAGGTGGTGAATATTATGGTAAGTATGATGAAAGTGGTCAAATTCTTGGTCCCTTTGCTAAATTCCTTAAAAGACGTAGTATTTATGCACGATACACAATGTCAAGCATACCACAACAAAATGGTATGCAGAAAGACACAATAAAACATCATTAGATATGGTTAGGAGTATGATGTCTCTTTACCTACTTCTTTGTGGACATATGCTCTAAAAACTATCATGTACTTGTTAAATAAGGTTCTTAGTAAGACAGTTCCAAAGACTACCTTTAAATTTTAAACTAAAAGGAAACCTATTTTAAGGTACCTACATATTTGGAGTTGCTAAGTAAAAATTAGGAATTATAATCCATACGAAAACAAAATGAATGCAAGAAAAATCAATGATTATTTCATTGGTTACCTAGAGAAGTCTAAAGGGTTTAGATTTTATTGTCCTAGCTATACTACAACAATTGTGTAAACTAGGAATGTCAAGTTCTTTGAAAATGGTGACACTAGTGGGAGTGAAACACCATGTGGAGTGGATATTCAAAAAATGGGAATGTAAATCCTATGGTTGTGTATATACACCTACTCAAGTTGTTCTTCAACAAGTTTTTGGACCGGCTAATAATCATGAAGAACAATGAACCCACTATTCATAATGAAATTGAACATAAAGTGAATGAACCTATAGCAGAAGAATCACAACAAATAACATTAAAAATATCTCAGAGAAAAAAAATACCAATCATTTTTTATGACTACATGGTATATCTATACAAGTTTAAAATGACTTGGAAATTAAAAATGGTTTAGTGACTTTTTCACAAGCCATGAATAGTGAAAATTATGATAATTGGTTAAATGTCATGAAAAATAAGTTGAAGTATATAGAACAAAATAGTGTCTGGGACCTTGTGGAATTAATAGAATGTTAAAAGAGAATTTGTTGTAAATGGGTCTTTAATATCAAATATGACACTTTTGTAACCTAAAATGTTACAATTAGAATAATTACTAAAAGATTTACTCAAATAGATAACATTGATTATGATGAGACATTTTCACTAGTCTCCAAAAAGGACTTGTTTAGAATTATTATGGCTTTAATGGCTTATTATAATCTAGAACTGCACCAAATGGATGTCAAAAATGTTTTTCTGAATGGGGATTTAGAGAAAAAAGTATATGTAGATTAATCACTAAGGTTTATAAAGGCTGCAAAGGAACACATGGTGTGTAAATTGAAGAAGTCAATATATGGGCTTAAACAAGCTTCCTGAAAATGATATCTTAAGTTTAATCATACTATTGTTTCCTTTAGATTTAAAGAAAATATCATTGACTGGTGTATATATTTGAAGGTCAATAGGAGTAATTTTATTTTTCTAGTCCAGTATCTTGATGACATCTTACTTGCAGCTAATGATCTTGGCTTATTAAGTGAGACAAAGAAATTTCTCTGTAGTCATTTTGAAATGAAAGATATGGGTAACTCAATATATGTGATAGGAATAAAAATATTCCATGATAGATTACAAGCGTTGCTGAGTTTGTCTCAAAAATCGTTTAGTGATAAAGTGTTAGAGAGATTTAGGATGGAAAAGTGTTCATCATCACTAATTTCAATTTAAAAGGGGAAAGTTTAGCCTCATGCAATGTCTGAAAATTGATTTAGAACGAAAACAAATGAAATTAATTCCATATGCATCTGTAGTTAGCTCGGGCCCCGACAGGGTGGCTAGTATATTTTTTTTACAAAAATTCAAAAATAATGTCGTTTTTATCGTTCCGGTTTGGTCGAACTGTTTTGACCCGTGACGAGTCAACTTGGGCCAAAATCGAGTCAGGTTAGGCCAACCTTCCCATCCTTAAACATATGCTTAGACATGTATGAGATCAGACATAAGCTTTGCAGTGGGGATGATAAGGAGGTACTAGAGTAATCCTAGTATAAATCACTGGAAAACTATAAAGAAAATTTTGAAATATCTGCAGAGATCTAAAGAGCACATTCTCACTTTTAGGAGGTCCAATCACTTTGAGGTAGTTAGATACTTAGATTTAGACTTTATTGACTGTGTAGATATAAGATCCACCTTTGACTACATTTATCTAATAGTTGGATGAGCCATCTTATATAAGAGTGTAAAGCCTTTTGTAATTGCTACATCCATCCACTATAGAGGCTTAGTTGTGGCATGCTTTGAGGCTATGATTCAGGCTAAATGATTGCAGAACTTTATTTCAAAGCTTGGAATTGTTGACAGTATAGTTCAGTTGCTGAAAATTTACTATGATAATTTTACAATAGTTTTCTTTTCTAAGAACGACAAGTAATCCAAATGTGCTAAACATATGGAACTAAAATACTTTATTGTTAAGAAGAAAGTTCAAAAATGCAGAATGTCAATAGAGATATTAGCATCGATCTAATGTTAACTAACCCTTTGACAAAGGGGTTACCGTCCAAAATGTTCATATAAAAAATATGGGCATTATGTATACTGATAATTATTAGACAGTAATGTTTTATTGGCTCTTATTATATATTTAACACTCTTTTATGCATCAATGAATATATTATTTCTTAATTTTCTATCTTTTATATATTTGATTGCAATGTATGTTGTTAAATATAGAATTGAATGATCCTTTAAAAAAAAGTAATTTTAAACATAATTCTTGTTTATAATCATAATTAAGGAGAAGAGTTAATACTGTAGTACATGGAAGAGAGTATGTAGAATTAATAGTGTATGTCCATCATAACCTTTATTAGTCTTGTACTTGATTATAATTACTGAAGATATTGGTGTACGTGACTCGTGATTATTGTGTATTATGATTGTTTAAATTATTGATCCAATAGACTCCATAAAATCACATGAGTCAAATAGAAGAATATTAGAAATTAGCCCTTTAAAGGACTTACGTGTTAAAGGACAATTACGGGATTTAATAATTTATTAAAGGACCTTTTGACTATTCTGATGGAAAGATTTAAAACTTACTCATGAATGTCAGCCTTTAAAACAATCTTAATTATGTTCCAGTTGTTTTTCTCACAATATACCATCATGTAAGTCAGATTGAATAAAGAATTTATGCCTACCATCAAGTATGTAAGTCAGATTGAATAAAGAATTTATGCCAACCATCAAGTGTGTAAGTCAGATTATTCAAAGAATTTATGCCTATCGTTCCTTTCTGTATTGTTGAATAATAAAGAAAGGTCGACATCCAATAAGTGTCTTTGTATTGGAATTTTATATAAATTACAGTCTAATATTAGTCATATGCAAGAGTTTAACAATTACTTTACACCCAATACTTGTATTTTGAAAATTTTACGTGGAATGCTTCCGAATGCCAAAAATAAGACAGATTTCTGCATATAGTGCTTAATTGACTAAATCACAGGTACCTGAACTTCAACCAAGATTATAAGATACATCTTTCCTTCCTTGATATTTAGAAGAGGTTAAAACAAAATCTCAATTTCCACCTCAAACGCTATCCTAATATTAAAAGAAAATTCCAATCCAACAAAAATATTGTACAAAGGGTCGATATCACTTCACACAAATCGATCACACAGCTGCAAACCCCATCCCTCAGGCAAATGGTCAACAGCTTTTATATAAGATCAGCAACATTCATCGGCATTTCATCGATTTGGGTACTGTAGTACTGCTCAATATCTCTTAAAATCTTGATATCATCACTTTTAACGAAGTTTATTGCCACACCCTGCAAGTCATCAAAAGGTTCATGGGGTGACCAAATAAATCAGGACAGTCATACAGAGCAAGAGAGAGGAATTTAATGAAATCCCACCATATTAGGCTTGAAAACAGTTCCAGAGATAAGTTTTTTAGTAACTACATTGCTCGATCCTATCAGAGGTGAAAACTATTTTGAGGAAATTTTCTATTGAAGGAAATGGATAGAAATAAAGAATGTACCTTTCGTCCAAATCGGCCTGAACGACCTATCCTATGGATATAAAGCTCTCGATTGTTTGGAAGGTCATAATTGATCACCAGAGACACCTGAAACAGACATGGTGGCTTGTGCATCAGAAATCTCACCAAGCTATGCAAAAGCAATGGCACTTGAGTGGTCCATTAACACTTCTTTGAGACTGAAAACCCATACTGTTACATAAAGTTCTACTAAAATTTCATCACCAGATAATGTACAGCACTTCTCTTATTCATTAGACTAGTTTCATGTTTCCATTTTGTATCCATATGAGACATCTTCTGAAAATGAATCTACTCAAAAGAAACATTTGTTTGCAACAACTTTGATCTACTTAAAAGAAACAGCTACATTCAACAGTTTTGGTTAACAATTGTAGAATACAATTCATAGATCCTACTAAATTTGTGTAGTAAATAAACAGCTCCGCAACACCAGATGCATGAAATTAATTTAACAAGGTTAGCACATCTGACATAGCATGGTTATAGCACATTATCTCAAGTCCAAGTGCACAAGTTAGCAGCCAGTCAAAATCAAAATATTTATTTTAATCTGTTGGGAAAACTAATTAAAGATCATATCAAGCTATAAGTTGAATAATTGCAAATCCTGTTGAGAAGGTGGGAGTGCTTTTGACAATCTTTATCAGAATTTTTGATAAGGTCACTCCAAATGGATCGGTTCGTCCTGCTCTTGATTTAGAGTGCCATTAACAATTACAGAAAATTCATTTCAACATTATCTGGCCTTTTTAACAGACAAATTCTTTTAATTACATAATATATTTTGTGGTAAGGCACTCAAACGGACGCAGAATACAAGAGAACTTACCTGTTGCACATCAAGCCCCCGAGCCCAGACATCAGTTGTGATAAGTACACGGGTGGTACCAGCTCTGAATTCTCCCATTATTGCATCTCTTTCCTTTTGAGGCATATCACCATGCATTGATGAAACTGTGAAGTTGTTGCTGCGCATCTTTTCAGTCAGCCAATCCACCTGCCTCAAAAATAGAACCATGATTAACAGATAGCATATCAAACAAGATTCTAGTACAAAATCAGGAAGAAAAGCCTAGAAGGCTTCATATAGCAAGATGAACAAAATACACATGCCATGAGGGTAAGTTCATAAGCCAAGGTCTACGTATTTTCCTATAATCATTTCTATGAAAACTCACCAAACAGTGACAAGAAATCCTGCTTTCACCCCCTAAAGATGCATCACATCCTAAAAGGTCTTACTTGTCGCAGGAGCATTACAAAAGTGGCCAAAAAAAAATCCTAACTGGATTTATGGACAATTACATTTGCAGTACACATGTATCTCTGGAGTAAAATAATAGGCAAATACCAAAATATTTAATACCAACAAGCAGCCATTTGTACGGCATCCAACAATGTAGCAAACATTTTCTTTATGTTAAAACAGCGAAGTAGTAAAGAATTATCTAAATCAACCTCAACGTTCAACATAAGGATCAGATTCTTTTAGTCCCAAACAACCCATTATTTTATTTTAAGAAATAGAAAACGAGGGGAAAAAATAGGTGGCTTTACCTTCCTCTTTGTATTGCAGAAAATAACCGCTTGAGTGATGGTTAGAGTATCGTAAAGGTCACAAAGAGTATCAAACTTCCACTCCTCTCTTTCAACTGCAACGAAAAATTGCTTGATCCCCTGCCAGCAAAGGAAGACAGACAATCAAGAGTTGGCATCAAATTCCAGCCAAGTAGTCATTCGAATATGTTCAATATCAACCAAGTACTTACCTCCAAAGTCAACTCATCACGCTTGACAAGAATCTTTATAGGATCTGACATGAACTTGGTAGTCATTTCCAAAATTTCATTCGGCAGTGTGGCAGAAATCAAGACAACCTGTGACAACAAGGCTATCAGCACCCAATTGAATTATATCTTTGACATGTAAGACCAAGAACAAGACAAAAGTTCAAGGTAATGGCTCTTCCGTTCTCCAGTTCACTGATGGAATTCACTTACCTTGCAACAAAACTTCCCTATCTTTCATACATGGGACCCAAATCAAAAGGCTAATATTCTAATCAGTCATCCATTTACGATTCCAGAAAAGAAGAAAGCAAAATGGCACAAAGGGGTGACAGAAAAGTTACGAGTCTTCCAAGCAACAACATTCACATAGAAATTGCCTTACAATACGGATAGGAAAAACACTTCGGTCACCTGTGTCCTGGGCCTTGCGCGAAATGAAGTTTAAAATTGAGTTAACTTAACAGTTCGTTATGCACTATGAACAGAGTGTAGCAACCACAATTCACTTATTAGACTCCCCTTCAAACTGAACCCTAGTGTTTCAATATCAGTATGCAAAGATGGAAAGTATTCATATTTGTTTCCAGTTTATTGGTCCCCTTGCTACATACCAAATTGTCAAGAAATGATAATGCATGAGCCCCAGTCAGTCATTTCTGGTAACTAAACTTAAGGTCCAAAAGAAGTTGAAGGAGCATAAGCAGCAATAAGTGGAACCTACAGCAGTTCAACATTGCTTTTTCATTTTTATGCAGGTAAGATTGTAGAAAGGACCTTGCTGAAGGTACAAATAGATGAAAAAATGTGTGCATGTACATTTAAGATATCTAGTAGACAGCAAAAAGGGCAACAGAACCTGTAGCTCTGGTGGAAGATATCTGTACACATCATAAATTTGATCCTTAAAACCTCTGCTCAACATCTCATCAGATTCATCCTGGATGACAAGAAGAAATAGAAATGAATATTGTCAGTAAGTCTAAGCAAACATGCCTAGAAACTGTATTACTTCAGCAATTAGAAACGAGTTGCAGAGTCCACTTTCAAATAATATGTGCAAACCAGCCTAAACTGAAAAGAAAAGCATCAACTTACAAGGACTAGTAATTTAATGGCTCTAGTTCGCAATGTCCTCCTCTTGATCATGTCACAGACTCTGCCAGGAGTTCCAGACACAACTTGAACTCCAAACTCCAGTTTTCTGATATCCTCACCAACACTTTTGCCTCCAATACAAGCATGAGCTTGTATATTAATATAATCACCAATTGCCAATATTACTTTTTCTGTCTGAGCAGCCAATTCCCTTGTGGGCGACAATATCAATGCCTGAACCCTGAAGATGGTGTCAACAACATTAACGAAGCAGAATCAAAACAATGGGTCAAGATCCACAACCTTAAGTTATCAACAGTAAGGTTAATAAAATACCCCGCAAACAAAGACAAGAAAGATGGAGTGGAAGGAGAGAGAGGCATATGTAGCATGAATAAATGCTAAGCCTTTTTTCCAGTTTGTCATCTTCTTCATTGGACCAATAAACATCACAAGCATTTAATACGTACCTTACTAACATATTCCTCAGAATCAAAAGAAATCAATGCAACAACACATTGTAAAACGCTTTTACTTAGTTCCTTGAAACTGGAAACCACATACGCTCTATTTCTATAAGGAGGTAACGCAGTATGTAATGTCAATAATTCTCAACAATTCAAATTTGAAACAAGGCTCAATTTTTCAACCCTACAATCCCCAGACATCAGTTTGAACATTGAAGAATAAAAAAAAGCTTTTATGTTAAATTGGGAACTTTGATTTATTGGGGTTTCTTTACAGCGTCCAACAAATACAAATACAACAATGAACAGAAAGAAAACTACTAATTCCCCAGAAAACAAAATCAACAGGCCTATAATAATAACAATAACTCATACATGAAACCATGGGGACAACATCAAATTTTGTTCCCCTTATAATTAACACCTCCTTAACAGATAATAGTACAACTAAATGCCAAACTAGGCTTTCCATAAACTCAAAAAAGATACAGAAAAGAAATTAAGAAATTTCACCAACAAGGGTTTCGCTTACTCTCTAGAAGAGGTATCAACGAGCTGGCATACGGTGAGAGCAATCATGGAGGTCTTGCCGGTACCGGACTGAGCCTGAGCGATGACGTCACGGCCCTTAATGATGGGCATAACCGCCCTCTGTTGGATGGCGGAGGGCTTCTCGAAACCATAGGCGTAGATACCGCGAAGCAAGTCGTTCTTAATGCCCATTTCATCGAAGCTGGTAATAGGTTCAATGCCCTCGGTCGTCTCAAAAACTAATCTCTCGTCGACTCCGGCAGTCGTTCTCCTCATGCCCCGCCCCGCCGGAACCATGCTTGTCGCGGCGGCCGCCATTAGCTGCTAATCGTTAGAGCGAGAGAATGAGATGGTCCGAAATTTTTTTTTTCCTTAAGAATGCTTTATTTATGCTATTTATTTATTTACGTAAAAGGGACGAGCTTCCTTTAATTTATTTTATTTTTTCTTTAATCCCATTTTAATTTTTTTAAAACAAAGACATATAAATAATAAAATTAATTAATTAATATTATTAATATAATAATACAAGACAATTTTAAATTAATAATTTATTATAATTAATTTCAACCAAATTTAATCACACTTAACTATATTATAGCATTATTTTTAATAAAAATTTCAAAAAAAAAAACAAATTTATAATTTTAAAATTTACAATTTACAATTTTAGTAGACTCATATTTGACATTTTCAAATTTATTTGATTATCAATAGTATTATTAGTTTTTAAATAGCTTGCGTTTATTGATTCAGCCCATTAAATTTGGAATCAATTTGTCGAAGAACTTTGTTTTAAGCCAAAAAATTGTCAATCTGTAAATTGAAAGTTTCATTATCAAAATTTAACATCATATTTTTGTGAGAAGTAATTCCTGTAGTACAAACATAAGTATTAGATATAACCCTATTATTATCATCAGTGTCTCTCTAACGGAGGAAAAAAAAATTAAATATTATTTATATTTTTATTTAAATAAATATTTTATAATTCAATTTATTGATATTTGATTGAAGTTGTTATGTCTCGGTTATAGCTTGAAATTGAAATGTGTGTGACATTTGCTTATCACGGGGAAGAGTGATGGATGCATAACTATCAACTATTAATATCTGGATTTGATAGTGACCCATCTATGGAGCCAAAACATGCCCCTTTGAGACGTTGAAACTGATAGTCTTAAGCCTTAATGTTTTCGCTCCTCTTTGGAGCGTTTGTATTTCATTCCCAATTTGAGCTTTTGAATGCAAAAGACCTTTAATCGTCTTGATGGCAGTCTTCTTTCTTTAAGCCTCAAAACTTGTAGTTTTCTTTCTCTATTTAAGACATGGTATCAAGATCTAGATAGTATGTAATTTCTCCGACAATGAGCTTCCAAGCATATCACGAAGATATAAACTACAACAACAATAACAATAATAACCGCAATGTATAAGATTCTTGACTTAACGAAAATTAAGAGAAAGATATCAATTATACGTAATTTTTGTTTTACATTTTACAAAGAGTTTGTTTTTATGATTCAAACCTATAACTTTTTTATCTCAAAAGAATAATTGAGATTTAGTGTGAGATTTTCTTTTCTTTTTTAGTTTTTACATATGTTTGACAATCAAGATCTAGGCTTTTTCGCCAATTTTCTTGACATATTCACATTTTTCTTGGTTTTTACCTATCATTATGTGACACTTATCCAAAATATGAAGGCAAATAAAATATTAACCTACGCTATTTTAAGAGGTTTTAACTTTTAAGTTATATCTTGTATTTGAAAAAAAATATTATAAAATAAAAATTAATTTATTTATTTTAATTTATAAAAACTAATTAATTAATAAAAATTAATCGATGTTGATTTTTAACAAGATTATTAAAACAAGCCAAATCAAAATGTTAAAAATCTAACTAAAATTACATCTTGCAAAAGAGATATGAATAAATTTCATATTTATCATTATATTGAGGAAGATGATAAATTATTCTATTTAAAAGCATTATTTATATATGTACATATATATGTATATATATAGAAAATAAAAATAAAAATAAAAAACTAAAAAAGGCTACTAAATTTGTAATTCTGTTCCAAAATAACGTAGTCATGACAATAATAAGAAACGAATTACTAACTGCCTAAAAAGTTGTCGACTTTAGCACTCTGGGAGGCTGAAAGAAACCTCATGCAAAGAGGAGGATTAACTCCGGCCAGAGAAAGTATGGCTTGTGGAATTCCCCACAGAGAGTCACCGCAGATGAGCCCTGAAGCCACCGCTGGTGTGTAGTCACGAGCCTTCTGCTTGTTCCTCCGCTCCCATATGAACAGAATCAAGCTTCCAACACACATGTCTATGGCAAAGTAGGCACCCAGATAGAATGGTATAGCAATGCACATTGGAATTGGCATGAACCTGTAGATTCTGTACTTGGTTTCGTACTTTCTTAGTAGCTCCGTTACTAGGTTGATCGCCATAGCTCCAACGAAAAATCCGATGCACATCGTAAGGCAGTGTTTTGGAAGGGAAGAGGCACCCTCTGTGCCCAGAAGCGCCATGGCTCGGTATATTCCCGCAAAGGGTGCTGGATAGGTGCCATTAGGGTCTCCTAAGGGGTAAGCTTTGTAGAAGATCCAAAAGACAAGAGGACTCAGAACGCAACCCATGGCTGTGCCACAGACTTGGCTGAAGAACATGGAACGAGGAGAAGAGAGAGTTAGATATCCTGTCTTGAAGTCTTGCATGAGGTCAGATGCTGTGGAGACTATGTTCATCATCACACCACAGGCTACAAGCCCGGCGAGGACGCCACCTTGGGGGAGGCCAATCCATGCACTGAAAGCGATGATTGCAACTTTGCCGTAGTTGGACGCAAGAGACCAGTCAGTGAGACCGCAGCCATAGGCGTTGCAGAAGGCAAAAACCGGGGCCATGGCGTAGACGGTGAGAATATGGTACCATTTCAATGGGTGAAAGATCAGTGGAACTGTGATGATAGATATTGCCGCCAGACCAACGTAGCCAAGCAACGCTACCCAATTTGGAATTTGGTCTTTTAAGAAGAATTCATTTCTCCGGTGCTCATCATAGTTTGTGATGCCAGCGTCAAGGTTTTCAGGTGTTACGACAGATGAATCCTTCCTTTTTGATGATGATGATGTCTGAGTAGCCAGGTTGATTAGAGTCTTTAGTAGCATGTAGATTACGTGGGAAAGACCATCACCAAGCATGGTTGAAATAGCAATAAACACCTGTATTCACAATGTCAAATATCATTCATTAAACAATACAACATAGCAAAATAAGCTTGCTTGAAAAGCACCAAGAGCATGAGTATGTACCTTGTATCCTTGTAGGGCATGCAGACTGGTACTGCTAAGACTAGCACTGTACCATATACCCTTCTTAGATTCGATAAACGGCCACATAATCCCCCACGAAATGATGGCTCCCAGAAGCAAAGATGTGTTCACAATGTAAGGACATATCATTCCAACCCCTACGTAGGTTGCGGAGAAGTCAAAGTAAAACCTGGGAGAGACAATTATTTTTATGATCAGTTCCAAGGTTTTAACGTACCCAAGTCTGCGAATTTGTAGTTTACAGTAATACTAGATTCGTCCTAGTCAAGTAGTTAAAAGCTTACTTCTGCTTAAAGGCTTTCAGACCAAAAGTTGGGAAGTTTGTGAACCCACATGAATCACCGGCGGTGTAAAACCACTGGAAACATCCCCACAAGAAGCTGCCAACGGCGGATTTAAAGAGAACGGCAACTTGCTTCCTGTCATCATCACGACATATATACATTAGTTTCAGTCCTGTCTCAAACAACAGTAATTCTACTCTCGTAATTCATGCTTACTTAGCTAGCCTGGCTCCTTTGGGTGTATGGAAGCTATTGATAAGGTAGGCAGTGGCTGTTCCACTGGGATATGTTAGCTTGTACCTTAATATCATCAGCTGTAATTAATTTGCCAAGAAAGTGTAAGGTAAGTACGTGAGAAGGATATTGCAGAAATTTTGAAGAAGCAAGAAGATGATGGTTTATGTGCTTACTTTTCTGAGGGGGACGATAGAGAACAAACCAACAAAGCTGACAAGGAAGAGAAATCCCATCATCCATCCAAGGGAGAGCCTCTTCACATTGTCGGGTGTATTCCCGGCATCGAGTTGAGCTGCTATCATTGGACTCATACCCATCAAGTAACTTGCAGTACCACCTAGCAGTAATCCAAGAAATACATAAATCAACCAATAATAATCTCTTGCTATATAAGGATTGACACTAGAATTTGGTTTCTACTGCACACTTTAAACACATAAAAAAGATAGAAACGTGAACCAGAAGACCCAAGGTCAGCTTTTTCATGCAAGCATTCATACAAAATACAGTTCTATTGCTGATTACAAAACAATAATAGGAGGCTTTAAAAAACTAGAAGGGGATTGATTGGAGAGAGTAAACATACTGCTAAAGGCAATTCCAGAGGAAGCAACCACACATGTTTGCACCACAGTATTCTCTTGCCTGGTGAAAGGCTGCTTCAACATGCCGCACTTCTCAAGCACAGTGGACCAAAACTTCAGGATGGCGAAACCCAGCAGCCCGGCTGCGACGTTCAGTGAGGGGATGACACCGGTGGTGAGGTTGAGCTTGCACACTATGAAGTTGAAGACGATACTTAAACCAAAGGCCGTAGTTAGAGCTCTGAAAGTTATTTGTTTGGTCCATGGCGGCACTTGGGTGCCCCTGAAAGCTTCCTCTATAACAACCTTTTCGTCAACCTCTTCCCTTCTTGAAGGGCAAGTTCCAATGCCTTCATCTACTTCTTCTCGGTTTCCTCTCTCCATTGTTCCTCTCTGTTCGAATAGAGATCAATAGAAGATAGAGTTGGTGATGATATATACAATATATGAAGATTGCAAGGACTAGGAAATCCGAAACTACAATTCGAACTAAGAGATTTGTGTTGGTGTAGGATTCTGCTTGCTTTGCAATACCAACGTTGGACTACTTGAGAGACATCAGAGTCATTCTTTAAAACGAGTTGTGGCACCAGCAACTGAAAGTAGCCCGTACGGACGGTTGAGATATATACAGAAGAAAGATAAACCATAGAATGAGGAAATCTTGCCACCCTTACAGTGAAAGATCAGGAGATGATATTGATGTAGTGGAAGAGGAAGAAAAAGGAGAATCATCTCGGGACATAGTGGAA
>JAOQMM010000126.1:66860-78405 GCA_027563515.1 Erythroxylum platyclados | reverse complement strand
TATCTGGTTAACCCAGGTGTAGACCATTGTAATGCAGTCAAGCAAGTGTTGAGATACTTAAAGAGAACCAAGGATTATATGTTGACATATAGAAAAGTCAACAGTCAACACCTCATAGGGAATTCAAATTTAGATTTTAGCTATGTGTCCAGATGATTGAAATTCCACTTAAGGTTACATTTTTTTAGGTTTGCAGATGGTACGATGTCGTGGAAGAGTGTCAAGGAGACACAGGTGACTTCCTAGACCATACATGCAGAGTGCATGCTATGAGGTTGCTTCACAGGTGGTTTGACTCAGAAACTGGATTTCTGAGTTGTCTGTGGTTAATAAAGAGGCTAGACCCATTCGGTTGTACTGTGATAATCTTACAACTATGTTGTTTGGTAACAACAACAAAGAATATCATACTTCAATCTAGTATCAAATTCTAATTTCCAGAGGCACAAAAAGAGCATCATGAACCGCATCCTCAAAATGATTGGAACGGGTAGAAAAACCTGAATAGCAGACCCATCACTCATATCAAAATTGGCTTATAGCTCCAATATCTTATATCCTCAGATAAATGGATAATGATGCATTTTTTACATTACTCAGCATATATAGGATATAAATGCTTGAAGGATACTTTACCAAACTACCTTTGGGGGATGTAAGCTCAAAACATTACAGAAGAGCTTATTTAAATTATTATCATCAGATCTCTTTGTTGTTTTAAGACCTTCTGTAAGGTGCTTCAAGGAGAGGGGCTGGAAGACAGAAGCATTGGAAATTTGCATCAGCTTAGAGAAATAAGAAAGACAGAGACCGATGCAGTAGAAAAACAAGGAAAGTAAATATCGTAAGTGATTGTCCATAATACATGAAATTTTTTGAAGTTATTCAATATTTACCAGCTTAGCCAGACGACCAAAGTTTGGGAGTATCATTGTCTGTTCAACATCAGATTCAAAAAGAAAAATTAGGAAAAGAGAGAAAGATATAATACTATGCATAGTTTATGCAAGGTTAAAAGAAATGTAAACCCTTTCAACATAAGTAACTTTATCTTAATAAAAGATCTTGAACTTACAAAGTTTTCTTTCTCCTTCAACCCACTTTCAACTTTGTTTTGGCCACATATGAAAACGATAGGACCTGATACTTTATCCAACACTTCCTGCACCTTGTGGGCAAACGCCCTGTCATTTGACTTAGGAACTGCTTTAGACATCCATAGAGAGATATCTGGAAAATAGACAATAAGGGGGTGCATTGAATGCAAAACCTGCACAGAAACAAAAACATTACAAATCATAAACAAGAAACATAGTCGAGAGAGAATTTTATAGAGAATCCATACCTCTAACAAAGCCTCCATAGCTATATAACAATCCTCTGCTTCAGCATCAGCGTCATGCTCAATGTCTTTAACTATACATCCAAGAAGCAAATACCCTTGCTTATGAGACATGTAAAACAGATGTCTATAGTTTCAAATCCTATTCAACAACAAATAAGTAGAATGCCAAAAAGTAGAGTAAAAGTTCATCACACAGGAACATATGAAAGTGATACGAGAGTAATCCAGGAGATAGGATCAGTGCCTTAAATCAAATACACAAGAAACTCTGAACAAGAATCTACTGTTTTTTGGTTCAACTTAAAAATAACAAGGTCACATTATCACAAGAGATTGCATCAAATAGCCTTTTAGTATGTCACAGATTATTACAGGAACAATGGCAGATGAGGCAAAGTGCGTATCTCAGTAATTTTTGATGCTCAAGTCTTGTGTATTCTTCTGCTCATTCTAATTAATTTCATCGAATGACTTAATCCCATGTAGTTACCAAAACCCTACAAATGTAAAAAGCAAAGGTACCATCTATCCAATAAACAGGGGCCTTCAAGGCATGCTCCACAAGTTTTTCATCCTTATCTTCAATTGTTTTAGTCTCACTAGTTATATCCAATATAACTGCAGCTCGATCTCCATTCACTTCATATACCTCCCCACGTTGACCACTTGATAAGGGCCTGAGGTAACAATCAACTATTAGTATGACCTGTGGTGGTCCTTATCACAAAAAAAATAATAATAATAATTTCGCACGTCCAATGTCTTGGTTCATTGTGATAAGTTTCTTTCAAACTTCATTTATAAAGTTCAGTGAGATGCATTAGTTGAGGACCAATATTGCAAGTAAATATTCTGCATAAACATCCACGATAACTGGAAATGGGTCTCCCCTTGTCAAAGCAATTAAAGCACAAATAGAAGAAATAAACTTCGCAGAAGCTTTAACCCAAAGATAATAATTTCAAACAGAAGAATAGTAGTCATAAAATGCCTGCAAAAACTTAATGATTCGCCATATCAAGATAAAACTCACAAAAAAAAAATTACCAACTGGGCACAAGCAAACATTTCATGGAATGCAAGTTGAGGAACATCTGGATCATAATCAAGTTATAACAAGCAACACCTCACACGAAGCCCTGAACATAGCATATCTATTGCCAGTCACACAGAACAAAAGATTCACTCGCTCTATTAGCCATTAATAGATAGAACAAATTAGTCCCAATACATACAGTAAAGCAATACTGTCAAAAGAACTGGTTTCCTTTTACTAATAGTAAAGGTGCTTATGAGGTGCTTCAGTATATCCTGTCAAAGGGAATAAGCAGGTTCCTTATGTGTGCTATAGTAGTATAATGGCTTGTCTACAAATAGGTTCTTTTACTCAACCGTAAGAACCAAATTATCAAAAAAATGTTGCAAAATATCAACTTTACTTAGGGCTTGCTTTCACAACACAAACACAAGAAGCACAGTTTTGAATTATTCTTGGAACTTCTGATTTTTCCTCGAATGCTCCATCAAGAAGTTAAGTTCCACTTAAACCTGCGACGAATATTGGTATAGCATTTTTTTAGACCCCCCGAAGTTGAAATCTTCCCCAGTATGATCCTGTGATGTCAAAGTTTGTGGGCAGGATAAGTTACACCAAATGACTTATAAGAGACAGACCATTAACCTCTCATCAGATGCTTATCACTTGAAATGTTCAATTGAAGAAAATTTATAGCCAGCACTGGATTATCTCCAAATGCTTGCCAGAATTCCATGTCCACATGTAAATCTCTTCAAAAGTAAAATAATTGAATTTATTTCTAAAAAATAAGGACAATTTTCTAGACATGCATAGAGGCTCATAATGATGGAAAAGAAAAAATGAAAAGTGAAGAAATAACCCATGTCTGTTTGAGGATGTCAAAAGAAGATAAGCCACATTTAAAAAATGAGACATTTAAACAATCCATAACATAACTGTTGCAGAGAAAATCTGCGTAGAATGTTCACTATTCCGTAAAGTTCCAATCAACTACCGAATGGTTATGCAAGCAAACATTCTACATAGATGTATCACTCCTGTGCATGATGTACAGAATAATGCAGAAACACCTTTTATTTTCCCCAGACGTATCATCAAGGGATAGCATAAAAAACAGACTCGAATTGTTATGTATCTATGAACTTCTGCAAGTATCACTTGCTATTGTATTCCAAATAAGTATATTACCTTAGCTCTTACACAGCAAGTTTCTTTTTGAGAATTGAAGCACAACAAATTTTTCAACCAGGTTAAAAGTTTTATATAGCCAAACTGAAGTACCTGTCATCAGCTTCTACGCAAACCGAAGGCCCAGTGTATTTCACCCGATCCCCTAGCAAAAAGAGTTCACCTCTTCTTATGTTTGGAAAGGTCAAGTATCCAATATAAAGAAAAAGGCAAATCAATAGCGTAGGCAGAAAGTTGGACGACAGAGATTTGGATTTGTAATATGCATAATAAATTTGAAATCACCTTTCACATGATAAAGCCAGCAGAACCAAATCAAGGACCTCAACAACAGCCATAGAATACTCAACCACCTCCATTTTGAGTGGGTAGCAAGTGCAAATAATACTATTAAAATGGATGTACTAAGATATCTCCCATCGCCTAGTCTGGGTGTGAGGGGTTGCATTATGATATCTCACATTACCTAGGAGTAAGAGCAAAACAAGCCTTATAGAACTTGGACAATCCTCCCCCATAAGGTGCATTTTGCAGTTTAGTTAAGCTCAGTATTATCAAATACCAACAATCAATGATAAAAATTGCCCACTTGCTTGAATACTGGTTGGAGTAATCAATTACAAAAATGCCCACTTATATACTTGAATGTTTGGAGTGGAAAAGGGATGTGTCATAGTGACAAGTAAAACAAATAAAGATGATAATCAACTAGCAGTAGGATCAATTGAACTTATTTTGGGCACATTAAACCAAAAGACACAAATTCATATGACCAAAATGTAAAAAGGAAATGGAATTAGAAATTGAAATGGAAATGAAAATTGAAAATTAAAAAAGAAAAACTGTGGGTTGAGGGGGAAACTGGGCCAACAAGGAGAGGTTAATATAATGCAAGACGTGTAACTCCAAAATGGGAAATAATCAAACAAAAATGGGGCAAAATATGAAGCATGTTTGGAAATTTGTTACCCTTCCTAAGAGGTCTTCTCGAATTATCTGATGTATCACCAGCCTCGGAATTTGAGGATTTTGAGGAACCATCAGATTCTCCAGAGACTCTCTGCATATAGGCATCTCCAGAATAAGACTTAGTTTACACTTCAGAATATTAGAAGGTAATGAATATCCCTAAACATAAAAAAACTCCATGGCTCAACTGCTCAATAAACGAAACAAAATCGTGAACAAGACAAGTTGTTGGTAGAGGAAGAAAATAAGTTGTTACCTCATAATTTTGTAGGAGGCACACATTTCTTTACACCAAAAACAGAATCCAAAGACAGGAAAAGAAAACAAGAATTGCTAACGTGGCATAATACACTATAACATGCATGTGCATGTGTTTGTTGTACTCGTGCATGCGATAATGTAGTTCCGTTGTCACTGGCAAAAGCTTGCATCAGGATAGGGGAATTCAGCTCTAAATTCCTTTCCCTTTTCTTACTTCAGCTATATCACACTTAATAAGTTACACAGATCAGCTCTAGATATGAAACTATAAGTCCAGAAGGCTAACTATGTAGGAAAGTTCAGAGATTTAACCGTAAAGATCATTGTTATATAGGTTTAGATATATTACTTCTAAGCATGTTCCTCCTTTTTTTTTTTAATGAACAAGATATAAGGAAACATTCAACTCAAAAGCTTAGACTAGTCGATGAGATATACGAATTGGTAACAGACTCGAAATGCTAACAGAAAGTAGGTCAGCACAGCTTGTGTTAAACTAAAACTAATTTTTAATAACTCATACAAAATATCATGGTCAGAGAAGATCTGATAGCATGAGCACAACATAAGACATTTATGGAATAAAAGCTAACATATCATATCAAGAAACCACTCGACCACAATGTTTAACATATTATATGTGAGGTTCAAGACTGACTCTTTATCAACTCCACACGGCCATCATAGAAATTGCCACTTCTTTGAAAAAGTACAATTAGATAGATGACACCTCGTCTATTGTTGTTCTCAATTTCATAAAGAATACCCTCATTAAGAAAAACAAAATATAGAGGCCATAATCATATACTAAAAAATGCCACCAGTTTTAAGCTTTATTTGTGCCTTTCGAGCGTTTTTTGCCCAGAAGGCATGGACCTGAAATTAGAATTGAATTTGAGATCTGTTTTAAATCAAGTGAAAAAACTTTAAAAATGCAAGTCTATATCCGAAGTTAACAAGTATTTATTTATAATTAACTATACAGTACATAAACTCCACCTTTGCAAACTCTTGAAGACTGAAAGGAGCAAGCTTCTTGATGGCTGCCTCAGCAGTTCCCTCCATGTTAACTACATCATTATCTCCATCAGATCTTGCTTCAGCATTGTTTCTCCACTCTTCTTTAGGAACTGTTTCGTTTTCATCATCAACCTCAGACTCTGAAGTACACCCCTCTCCAGATTCTGTTTGATCATCTGATTCACATTCTGAATCATCAACTAAATCCTACAAGAAAAGGTCAATAATGTGCATGACTTTAGTTGAAAAATATAGCTAATCTCCCAACAAGATAGTGCCCAGGCAATCTTCATCTTCTTACATAAGGGGCAAGAACACTGCTATCAAGCACTAACAATGGAACTTGTAAATCCCGTGCAAGGGCCTTAACTATTCTCTCCCTATAAAGCTCAGTGCCTGAAATAAGAATCAAACATAAATAATCACTTTGAACTTGAAAGGAAAACTGTTATGAGATAAATCACAGCAAATGCAATAAAGTATGGTTGATTTTTGACCTGGAATGCTCTGAAGCAATATTCTTCCAGTTGATGATGCCAGACGTGCCCCATAAGAATTCATGAGTTTCTTATGCTTGAAATGGGAATCAACACATTCCACCAAAATATTTTTGACATTTTCACTGCATGATAAAGCCATTTGTTAACTTTGACTTGGCACTACAAACTTTATAACTTATGAGGAAAAAAACAACAAAGGAGACAACAATTACTTGATGTAATATGGAAACGTTTCCCAAGATACGTGTATTTTCTCCCATGGAACAACCCTGCGTAAAAACTCATTTTTAAACTTTTCACGCCTTGTCAAGAATGGAGATTCCAATTTTTTACTTTCAATTGAAAGCTTCTCATTATTGAGCCATTCCTTTTGATCTTGCTCTGCCAGTCGAGTATGTGCATCATAGCTCCTAACATTTTCCCTTAATGTCTTCTGGCAATGCTTTCCACTGTCAAAATCAGGCCCATTGTTCACAGTAGCAGGTTTATCCTCGTTTGTACCCCTTCCATCACCTTGAGAACTAAAAGAGCGAAATTGACTATTCTTAAGACTTAAGGATCTTGATTGAAGTGCTGCATAACTCTTGACTGGCATATTGCTTCTATATGAGGATGAATGTAATAGGCAACTTCTAATAAAAACACTATGTGAAGTGCATCTCCCCGCTCCATTTATACAGCTCAAATATCGAGAAGAATGCTGATCTTGATAGTTTGGCTTTGTGAAACATCTAGATTGCTGAAAGACTAAACCCCATTTCTGATTTCTTCCCTTTATTCTCCTTGCATACATTGCAGCCTCAAACTCCAAATTTGTACTGCATAGCCAAAATTTCACCGCATCATTGTATAAATTTCACATTGAACAGGTTTGTTCACATGAACAGTAATTATAGTAGTTTTCTTCAGTGCTCCAAGTTATGGAAGTTCCAGCAGAAAACATTGCAAATTATCTTATCATGCTGTCCTCTTTGAACTAATTTCAGGTAAAAAAAAAAAAAGAATCAACATCAATCTTTTGCCTTCTGTTTATGTGAAATCTTGAGAAGGGAAATTTATTTCTAGAAATAACAACACCCAACTATTTGCTATTTCTCGTTTCTATTTCGCAACAACCTAGATTGTAAATAAAAAAGACAGTTATAAAGGAAACAAATAGACGGGAGAAGAAATGCTTATTAGTTAGAAGAGTTAGGAGGAAAACTTAAGGCCTAATTGTTTTCATTTATACTTTTGGTTTTTTTTTTTAATTTTCAAATTTAGTAAAAAAATTTGTTTGTTTTGAGTTCTTTATTTTTTTGGTTTTAAAAAACAAAAACTAAAAACTACAATAAAAAAACAGACGTAAATCAAATGGCCCCTTAATGATTCACCTCTTATTTACAGGATTTTGGAATGTAGAATTAGAGGATAGAACCTCAGCAACAATCTCCTACTTAAACGACTGGACCACTATCAACAATATTCAATACTCCTCCATCTGTAGAATCATAGTTGCCTGGAATCCCTCTTTATGCAAAGCCACAGTTTGTTCTTCTCAAACTAGATTATTCACCTTAGGGTAAATTTGTCCTATTCCTCTGAATCTTTAATGATCTCTTTCATATATGCTTCAAACAATTTCACCATCAAGAAAGAGCTATGGAATGATCTCATTAAGCTGGGAATTCAAAGTGCAAAGGCTTGGATTCTAATGGGAGACTTAAATTGTCTCCTCTCTTATTAAGAGTCTAAGAATAGAGTATGGTTCAAATTTGAACATGTAGGATCTTGGAAATTGTTTCAATAGCCTCTCCCTCTGCAATCTCAATTCTATTGGTCATTTCTTCACTTGGTCTAAAAGGTACTCAGGAAGAGCTCTTTTGCTAAGAAAGCTTGATAGATTCTCAATTAATTCAAAGTGGCTAATAAAATTTGTTAAAAGCTTTGGCATTATTTGATCTCCAAGGTGTCTTTGACTACCCCCTGACAATTGTTAGAATCCTAGGCAATAACCTCCCAACAAGTCCCTTTAAAATCCAACAATTACCTTGTGAATTATGACGGCTTCAATATTGCTTTGTGGAATGAATAGATGCACCTTATGGTACGGGTACCAATGTTTGAATGTGTCAGAAAGCTCAAAGCGATTAAGGAGAATTAAAGTTCCTAAACAAAACAGTGGTAGGAAACACTATGCAAAATATAAGCAAACCAAAGATGGAACTTGATAATTGTCAGAACCTACTTTATCTCAACCCTCTTGATGATGGAATCAAAGCTCAAGAGCATAAAAGAATCAAGAGATACATTCAAGCCTTGGCAAACCAAAATAGTCTAATTAAGCAAAAGGCTATAACTATTTGGCTCATTAATCTAATCCAAATTACTTCGATAAATACATCATGGCTAGAAGAAATTTGAATAGAATACCTACTCTACTTGCTGATAACGATAATATGATAACTAACCAAGCTTTGTAACCATGCTCTTGATGATTACAAGGAGGTACAAGTTATTAAAAGTAATATTCCCATTTTTACTGAGACCACTGTTGATCTTGTCCGCATACCTCAATCCTCTCCAAACCGACAAGCTAATCAAGCCTTTTCCAATTGAGGAAATCAAATTTGTTGCTTTCAAGCTTCACATACCTTCTAAAGCCCTTGATCCAAATGGACTAAATGATTTTTGTTTCAAAAGGTTTGGCATATCATTGGCCAAGACATTACAAAGACCAATCAAGACTTCTTCAATAGTCGTCAAAAGCTTAGGAACATAACCTACGCCTTTACATGCTTAATTCCTAAATCTCATGCTGTAACACCTTGTAACAAATCATATCTAAGCTACTTGAGTATAGAGATGGCAATTTTGTCCAGCCCAATCTAATATGAAGTCAAAAGGTCAAGCTCGAGTTGATCAGATTTTGGGCCAAGTTCGAGCTAGCTCGACTTAGTCTGGACAACTTCTTTTTTTTTTTTAATTAAATGATTTCATTATATAGAAATATATATACAATCTAGAGTACAAAAAGTCTAGAATAATCCAAAAGATCTAGATTACAAGGAGTTTTGATGGCTTAAGAACTAATTGACTAAACAATGTCTTTTCGGTCCCCGCTCGAGCTCAATTGGGCTTTGGGCCAGGCCATCCTACATACGGATACGTTGAAACTTAAGCTCCCTTCTTTGATTTGTGACAATATGCCCTTGGCGTAAGAATTATTGAGGGACTACCATAGAGTGAATGGTGGATGCAAATGCTTACTCAAAATAGATTTCCAAAAGGTATTTGACTCTTTGGAATGGGGTTTCCCAAGTGCTACTCTCATTGCTTTCGGTTTTCCTCTCAAGTCCCACAATTGGATCCTCCAGTATATAACTAATACCTCGTTCCCAATCTTAATTAATGGGAATGTTACTAAGCTCTTTAAAGGAGGATGAGGGCTTAGACAAGATGACCTCTTTCCCCTTACTTATTTCTCCTTGATATGGAGGTCCTATGTCTAGATCACAAAGAGAATTTTTTGACTACCATAGGTTCAAATAGCATTTTGATAAACAAACTCTTTTGACTTGCTACTCTTTTTCCATGGTGACCAAGTGTTAACCAACACCCTCATCAAAGGCCTCAACAATTTTGTAAACTTATCAGGCATAAAAGTTAATAGGAACAAATCCAACATCTTCTTCTCGGCTGGTTATGCTCACCTAGCCAATCATATTAACCCTTCACTTAGGTTTCAAAGCGGTTCTCACCCCATTAAATATCTCAACCCCTTGCTACAACTAGACTTATATATAGAGAATGCATTGCATTTATAAATCAAATTAAAAATAGGATTGAGTGTTGCATTGACAAGCTCCTTTCATATGCTGGTAGGTTGTCTCTCATTCAATCTAATATGGAAAGCTTGAATATATATTGCTCTACCGATTTGATGCTCCACAATAGAGCAATCAAAGTGATAGAGAAATTAATGAAAAACTACCTTTGACCTGCCTTACTGAGAATGCTAATATTGCAAAGGTTAAATGGACTAAGGTGTGCTTACTTAAATTGGAAGCTACATTCGGACATACAGCCTATTAAGCTAGTTAACAAATGTTGCTGGCTAAGCATTTATGGAAGTTGTTATCGAATAGGCAATCTCTGTGGACAAAATAGATTCAAACAACTCTCTTCAAGACAAGATGATTTGGCAAATTCTCTCTGCTTCAAATTCCTTTTGGACATGGAGAAAAGTACTCAAGCTTAAGGGGTGGATAAGAGACTTCATTCAAGCTAAATAGGTAATTGCAAGTCTACCTTCTTTTTGTACGACAATTGCCATTCCCTTGGTACATTGGACAGGTTTATTTCCCTACGATCTATCATGGAAGAAATCACATGGAAAGCTAAGGTTGATATTGTGGTTCACGATAATTTATGGAGATGGTCGAAAAGCTCATCTACAATTCTCCCTATTATAAGGAATGTTATGCCTTTGTACCTTCCAAACAGCTCAAGCGATGATCAGTTCATCTGGACAGCCACAACTTCTAACAATATTCCAACAAATCCTTGGTTGCATTGCTTAGACCCCCTGCTCCTCGTCTTCCTAGGGTGAATTTGATGTGTTCCGATTACCATATTCTAAAAGCAAGTTTCTCAACTTGGCGAGCCATCAAGCACATCTTAAACACAAGAGGTAGACTCCATTATCTCAATCTACCCTATAGACAATGCATTCTCAGTAATTCAAACATTGAGTCGTATTTATCTATTTTTCAACTACCCCTATTGATTGTATGTCTGGAAATCCTACCTTTAGCTCTCTAACATATATTGTTCAACTTGAGGGACATTATTCATTGAGCAATTCATCCTTCTAACTTCAAGAATGTAACTTCCACAATCTTTAAGCTGACTTTGAACTACTACATTCATACTATTTGGATCGAAAGAAATAGAATAATTTTCAAACAACAGAACAAATGTCCTAAGGAACTACTCCATCACGTAGTAGGATAGATTCGTGAAGCTTATATGCTAAGAATTTCAAGTTACCGCTGAGCAATTAACTATCCTCCAACTGGAACATCTAAGTTAATTACCAGTCGAAGCTGTCTACCTTCATATGTATCTAAATTTATATGCATGGCTTATTGACGGTACTAGCCTCATTATGTTTTTTATTTTGTAACTCAGCATCTATATTTGGTCCTCCCTTCTCCTGAGGGATGGGTGCTGTTCTATTCT
>JAOQMM010000126.1:43337-56678 GCA_027563515.1 Erythroxylum platyclados | reverse complement strand
AAGTAATTATTTCAATTATTGTTTTTTGCAATGCCAATCGTATAAATTCATGTTAATCAATATTCAAATTTAAGGTCTATTGTAGGTATTTGGTATTTGTGAAAGACATGAAAGTTTGTTTTTATCATAAAATATGTCAAACAAGTTCTGTGCTCTGGCATAAGAGTCTTGTTCGGAAGATGTATTCTTGTTCGCAAGAAGTAAGTATGTGCATATCCGCATAATGCAAATTTGTCATAAGTCCCAATATTTTTGTTTATATCTTTATTTTGTAGGTTCCATGCGATTTCATAGCTTGGGCATCGGATGTAAGTATGACAAAAATAGAGACATTGTAATAGTTATAAGAGCAAATGTAACTCTTTTGTTTTTTATTCAATCACCTGCCACTATAATATTCCTTTGTAAGAAAAATTGGTTATTGTCCCTTCTTTATGGCACATTACCAAAGTATGTACTTTGCTGAGGATATGCATAATTCAGCTTCGTAAAATTTGTAGTTTATATTATATATTGTGAATGCAACTAGGTGACCCAAAATTTGGTGGCTTCATGGTGATTTTGTTTCTATGCTACAACATAATCTCATATTCTGAAAGATAATATGAAACAGTCCTTGAAAATGGAAAGTTCAACTAAAAGATAATCACTAATTCTTAGTTGTATTCTCATTAAGCTAGAAATGGTTTTTGTTGGATTAATCTTAGACCATGTGACATTTTCTAATTCTTTGATCATAATAAAACCAACTTATTACTCTATGGAGTTATGTCATCTCAATGTTGAAGTTCATAGTTAATTTCTATATGAATGTGTGATCTGTGTTGTGATTGGTAATCTTGAAATTTATTGGAAATCATGATACTCTTGAGAGGAGTTAAATTCTAATTATTGCATTTGCAAGACATAAACCACGCTCTTTTCACTTTGGGACGTGGATGCTTTCTTAATGTGAATTACTATAAACACAGTTTGTATCCAAAAGAATAGAAGGAAACTTAATTAATAATCTCGTTAAACATCGTATATAGTAACTAAGTTCTTCATTACCCTTATTGGTACATCAGGTGGAATAATGATTAAAGGAAAAGCAATAACCAAATTTTCACAATGTTGCACCAAATTATTTTCTTTCTCCTCATTATCCATATCAAGCAAATATGAGCCAATATCAACCACATAGCTCAGCAGCTTTAGATCCTCCATTAGTTGTTTCAAATACAAGTCATCTCCTTTATCCTTTCCAGCCATACTTTCTAGTCATCAACTCAAATAATTTCATTCCTTTATCCTTCAGCCCATAATGACTACAAACATAAAGCAGACTTAAGAAAGTAACCACATTTGCCTCCAAATCTTCCCTCCATCTGCTCAAACAAGTCAATAACTTCCTCTCCTCATCCGTGAAACCCATAGTTAAAGTGGAGTTTCATCTTTACATCCTCCAGAAGATCAACATGATATCTCAACAAGTTATAAAATAATGAACCTGACTAAGCATAAACACTCTTGTTTGACATCTATTGGAAAAGATTTCAACCATTAAATTCATCAGCAAAGTCATAATAACATTCATCACTGAAATAACACTAGGTTCATCAGCAATGCAATGCAAATAACAGTAGGTACGTTCATCAGCAATTCACCTTCCCCACCTTTCAATAGCTATGTAAATAACAGCAACATAATGTAAATAACAATAGGTAGTTTCATCAACAATTCACCTTCTCCATCTTTCAATAGCTATTCAAATAACAGCAACGCAATGCAAACAAAAATATGAAGATAAATATGAGGAGTCTTTATTTATAGGACAGTGTAAGAACTGTTGCAAAGCCATAAGAGGCATCAAACATGAAGTCATGATTTCATATAAGCTAATAAAAGCATTTAAGGTAACTTTTCTTATCATAAACTCCACAAACTAATTGGAGTGTCTAGGCTCACTCACATTCCAATTTCTAGCTTACCCTTTTCCTACCTTCACTACCATACACATCACTTTACTTTTCTACCCCTGTCAAGATATTTCAAACACCAAAACCCCCCTTCTCACTAAATGCTACTCTCTCTCTTTACCATTTCTATGGGTTGAGTTGAGTTGGAGATACCATACCAGATTTGTAATATAGGAGACGTGAGATTTGTATGTATAGATATAGAAACCAGAGATTAGATTCCTTGTTTCCTTTTCTTACATTGCTTGATCAGTTGATTGAGATAACTGGAAGGAGAAATAAAACAAGCATTTAGTTTATCAATTTCCTACAATAATGTGAAAAAAAATTAACCTTTCATGTGGCTGACTATGAAGTGCTGAGGGCGTCGAGAATGAAAAATTCTAGTGATATAAGATGGTGTGGGTGTCGGGAGAAAATTGACTGAGAACATCGAAATACTTAGGGATTTCTTGTATCTTGGAGGAAAACGTCGAAATACTTGGGGATTTCTTGGGTGTAGGAGGAGGGATGAAAGAATGTGGAAATAATTAGGGATTTCGTGCATCTGGGAGGAGGAAGGATCAATAGATATGATTTAATCTTCTTCAAACGATGTCTTTTTAGTATCATCATGAAATGACATCGTTTCAATAATCTAACTCACTTCTGCTAATTATGCTGACGTGTCTTATTAATGAGGATCCCTGGACATATGACACTGCCACGTTAGCAAAGATAATAATAGAGGCACTAAAGTCGGGCTAGAATTGAAATAAATTGAAAGTTTTTTATTGTCACTTTTTAAAGTTCGGGCTATAATTAAAAAACTGACAAAAGTTTAAGATTTTTTTGTAATTAACCCTTATGTATATTGATTAAGAACAACTTTTTTTATTTACTATTCTTACATAAAGGGCCAATTTTGTGCAACAACCTATAGTTAAGTAATGGCAACAAAAAAGGAGAGTGGTACTTAGCCTACAACTACAAACTACATTATTCAAGAGGAGACTGAGGAAGAAATAAAATACGTCTGAAGATAGAATAACTGTGAATAATATATGTTTTCTCTTTTTATGAGAGTAACTGTAAATGATATATGTTTCTGTTTTTATGTTGAATCATATAATGTTTCATCATTTCATTATACCAACCTTCTTTCTCCTCTTCTCTCTTAAATTTATCCCTTTTTTTTTTGACCTTCTTCTATAATTGCCTAAACTACATTTTGCCTTATGTCTCGTGTAGGCAACTTCCTAAAAACACCAATTCCTTATTTGGTTGCTTGTATGGTTAGTTCTTTGAATACAGTAATTAATTTTGATTTTTCATCAAATATACATTATTCTCACAATATATTAGCATTTTCAGAATAATTTATAAAATTATAAGAGTGTAATATTACTTTTTTTGCTTATGATTTTTAAGAAAATTTGAATTTTAAAATATAATTAATTCAAAATAATGTATTATAAAAAATTGGTAATTTCAATATCTTAAAAGTCATTTTCTAAGGGTCTGTCTATTTTCATTTATATTTTTTATTTTCTATTTTTGTTTTCAAATTTAGGAAAAAAAACTGGTTGTTTAAGTTTTTGGTTTTAGCTTTTTACCGTTTTCAAAATTTATAAAAACTACAAAAAGTAGTTTTCTTTTTTGTTTCTATAATACGATATACTATTAATTAAATATATATTAATAAGAATTATAAATAATTTAATTTAACATTATATATTTAATTTACTAAAATTAATTATTAATATATGAATTATGAATAATTTAATTTAACTTAATAATTTAATTTAATTTTTGTAAATTTAATTTAATAGTTATTAAATAAATATAATTAAATTTAAAATAACTTTAAAAATTTTTAAATAAAATTTTATTTAATAATTAATAAAATAAAATATTGTTTATTAATAAATGTTATATAACAATTAAAATAAATTTACTTAATTGAAAATAATTTATCTGTAATTATTATTAGTGATTTTTGTATTTGAAAAAAAAAATTTCATGGACTTTGGGTCCGAAAGCGGGCCCAAAGATACGGGGGTCGAAGCTTCAACTTTTGACAGAAAAATCTCGTTTTCAGTGAGTTGCCTCCTTCTACTTCTCTCGTCTGTAGTCTCTTCTCCTCTGGTTAAGCTACACCCTTGGTCTGAATTCCTGCTTTTTATTTCTTTTTCTGTCTCCATCTCTATCTCTATCAGCTTCTCTTCTTTATCTTTTCATTTCGTTTGTTGATCATAATTGCTTCTTAACATTCTCTTTAAGAACCCAACTTTGATTTATTTGTTTCACTCCTTTGTCAATTTCGCTCTTTTATCTTTTTAAGTTACAAGGACATCAAATTGAGATTTTTTTTCACTCATGGGGGAGCTGGCAGCTGACAAACATGTCAAATACATTATATCTGTTGAAAAGGTTTTTATTCCTATTTCATTTTCTTTCATAAACTTCCGGATTTTGTTTTATTAAGTATTACAATTGAAATTACTCTGCTTTTTGATTGATTATTATGTTTCTCCAGAAAAAGGATAGCTTTGAATCTGTGGTGATGGAGCACTTGAGAATCAACGGCGCGTATTGGGGTTTGACCACTTTGGATCTTCTTGGCAAACTAGATGCTGTAGATTCACAAGAAGTAATTCAGTGGATCATGGAGTGTCAACATGAATCTGGTTTGTCCATAAAGTTAGACTTTTTTTTTTATTCGTTACATACACATTGTTTGTGCGTAAATGGCTTGGCTATTGATATAATTAAAAATAAGACACTTTGAACGTGGAATTAGAAGCTTGTTTAGCTCCAAAGCAAGTAAAATATTTTGGATTATTGTGACAAAAGTAGCTGACAGTGCATTCTGCAGGTGGATTTGCTGGTAATGTTGGACATGACCCCCACATTCTGTATACTCTTAGTGCTGTTCAAGTTTTGGCCCTTTTTGACAAGTTAAATGTTCTTGACTATGATAAAGTTTCAAATTGTATCCTGGAACCACGTCTGGTTTTTTATTAAGTTTTTTGGTTTCTAATAAGGACTTAAAGCTATCACTTATTAATTGCAAAAGCGTAACTTATTTTCCTTTAAAATTCTTTTTAATAGCAACTGCTCTCGCGTAATGCTTTTCATGAATTTAGTCCTTGAACATATCCATGAGAATTCACTCCTTGATTGCATTTGCACTGTTGAAATATCAGGTCAAAAGGAAAAGACCATTTCAATTTGATTTGTTTAAAAGTTATATACATCAACATGACTGGTAATTTAGAATAAGAATCGTGAACTTGTATCCCATGATATTCCAGTTTCTTTACTTAGTTTTGAAGTCAGATATTGCTGGATTGCAAAATGATGATGGATCCTTTGCTGGTGACATATGGGGTGAAGTGGATACAAGGTATTCTTCCTGTATAACCTTTGTCTTCAAATCATCAGTTGGTGTCATTCTGCTGTCCGAACATTGCTTAGGAATATGATTTATTCTTTGTAGGTTTTCTTACATTGCCATATGTTGTCTCTCTCTATTACATTGTCTGGACAAAATAAATGTGGAGAAGGCTGTCAATTACATTGTAAGCTGCAAAAATGTCGATGGTGGCTTTGGATGCGTTCCTGGTGGAGAGTCACATGCTGGACAAAGTGTGTTTACATATCTGTAGATTTCATATGAGATGTTTGTTGGTTGTCAAATCTCAACCCCCATTGTTGAACTATGGGCATAACTCTTGGTTTATTTTCCTGTTCCTATTTTATTTTAGTTCACTGTAAAGTTGTTCAGTTGTGATCTGAAATTCATGTTGATTCTAAGCTGCAAATAAGCCCCATTGTCCATTGCTTGTGTAAATCTTGTCCTCTTCATATGATTCAGTTATCCTTTTTAGTTGTCAACATGAGAAACATGAAATTGCTACAGCATTCATTAGAATCAACACCAGTATTTATGAGAATCAACAACTAATTCACATTTCCTTCTAGATCCACCCAGCTCAGATTTCACCCCAAAATCACCAGATTTACCAAGCACTTCCACCTTATTGTTTCCATCTGAATACTTAAAATTTGAAACCTATCGATGTCATTTGGCCTAATGATTATGCATTTTTAATATGTGCATTATACTCATCATGCTTAATGTGCGTGCAGTCTTCTGTTGCGTGGGTGCTCTAGCTATTGTTGGCTCGCTGCATCATGTTGATAAGGACCTTCTAGGTTGGTGGTTATGTGAGCGGCAGGTGAAATCTGGAGGTTTTAATGGACGTCCTGAGAAACTTCCTGATGTGTGTATTTCCTTCACAAATTAAGTTTCTTTCTTTTGATGACATATCTTACAGGATCAACAGCATGACTTGGTCTATATTTCTCTGACATTTGTGTATACGATTATTATAGGTTTGCTACTCATGGTGGGTTCTTTCTAGCTTGATTATGATTGATAGAGTCCATTGGATTAACAAGGATAAACTTGTTAAGTTCATCTTGAACTGTCAGGTTTGCATGAAATTGGTATATTGAATAAAATCAGTTGTTGATCTTATTTCTCTAGAATCTTGATTTTTTACTACTGTTCATTTTCAGGATATAGAGAATGGTGGAATTTCTGACAGACCTGATGATGCTGTTGACATTTTTCACACTTATTTCGGAGTGGCTGGTATTGACAACATAACTCCGCTTATATTTAAAGCTTCTGTCTCTATTTTTCCTCCATTCATGTGTCATAGTTTTTTCCATAGATTGTCCCTATGTTTCACGTGGGGAGAATTTTATTCACGAGTTTGAGTTTGAACCTTGGATATGTCCGCAATACATAGATCATTCGTTTCCTCTCTACATGAAGCCTAGCTATTTAAAGAATTTGCACTGTTATTGATCAATTATAGCAAATCTTGTCTTTTACTTTTCAGCTATCAGCGATATTTATTTTTCCCTACTAGTGCTCTTCGCTTGTCCTGCTTGAAAATATTCAAATTCACGCTTAAAATGGTGGCTAGAAAACAATATATACATTTGTACGGATTAAAAGTTTGGCTCTGTATTGTCCACACATTCACTGCATGCTTTATTCATTCTTAAGCGTCAGATTGCTGATCCATTGTGCAGAGTTATTCGTATTGAGGGTTTAGTTAAGGTTCAAATTTCCCTGAAGATAATAATGATGACTAGTTGCCTTCTGTACTTTTCTGTTGTTATGGCTTTTGCAGGACTTTCACTACTCGAATATCAAGGTTTGAAGGCCATAGATCCAGCTTATGCTTTGCCTGTTGATGTTGTGAATAGGATTTTCATTAGCAGATAAATTTTCTCATCTTTCACAAGAACTAGCAAATACTCCTCCAGTCCAGACGTGTTTTGACATCTGATGGTTAAAGGCGCTGCTGCATGTTAACTCCAGGTGGTTGGCAGAAGGCTTTGTAGACTGTAAATTCAATTAATTTCCTTGTCATCCTTTTTCTTTTAATTTTCTAGCAACTAAAAAACTTGCATCAAAAGATCCGTTTAAACTTTTTTATCCACTAGAAGGCAGTTTTTATCGGTCTCATTTTTTTTTCCGAAAATTATCAGATTTCATTAATAAATATATATACAATCTAGAGTACAAAAGATTTGGAATAATCCAAAAGTTCTATGTACATAAGAGTTGTGGATCCTAGTAATCATCTACGTCTTGAAATCAAAGGGATACTTATGAGATCACATAAATCAGTATTACTCCAATCCCATCTTCTCTTCATATTGCTTGTCAGATTTGCTGCTATTTCTCGACCAATTTGCAGTGCAAAAACATTTCTTGAAAAACTATCTCAATGTTTCTACTTTCTAGTTTAAAAAATCTGCAATTACATTCTTTCTAGATGTGATACATCAAGGCTGTCTAGCTTAACTTAATTGCTTTGAGATCAACTTCATTATGCACTCTTAAGATTTTCCACCCAAGCAATAGTTTCACTCCAAGAATTCACCAATCTGTCCATGTTGAGAATAAGTAATAGTTCTCAAATATTATTTTGTTCAAGTGCAAAATGAAATTCAGGATATGCACTTTGGTAAGGTTGGCAGTTGACGTCCAGATCTTCTAAAGCTTGAGTAAAAATTATTAATTTTGTATAAACTTTACTTAAATTTATGTTGACATATTAATTAAGTTTAGACTAATTTGTTATCTTTGGATTAAGAATGGCTCAACAAAGTTTAACTGGAATTGATTGATGTTGAATTTTAGAGATTGAAACAAATCATAATTAGAATGGTTAAATGGGTAATAAAAACATTATATACAATTTAAAATTAAGTTAAGTTTGAGATTGAGTTAATTTATCAACTTTGAAACAAATTAAAGGGTAAAAATTAAATAAAATTAAAGAATTTGAAATATCATTGAAAAAATTATCCTTATTTATCTAAAAATTTTAATTTTAATTAAAAAAGATTGTTAAATAAAAATTTATTTATTTATTTTGGTTTATAAAAACTTATTAATTTATAAAAATTAACTAATTAATTAATAAATTGATCAATTTTTAATAACAAGATAATCGAAAAGTTAGATGATTCAAAATTTTTATGGTAAAATTGGTCAAACCAATTAAGTTTTTCAATCATTGATTATAATTCCTAAATGGGTTACATAAATGGCGCACATGCACTGTACCAAATTCATAGGATTTTTCTCAAAGACAAAAATATCAAAAAATCAAATTACAAAAAATAATATATTTGAAACCGATAACTGTTTTGCTCAATTTTTGAAGTTCAATTAATGTTATATTTCTCCATATAAAAATAGAACATTTTAAAAATTTATTGACATTAGCTTTTAATTTTATTTCCTTTTCATAGCCCTAAAATAGGACATTTGGATTCAATTTTCTCCATTAAGATTTTACCTTACTCTTTTTACTATGTAAAATGAACAAAATAAAATTGTCAAAATACACACTTTAATTTTTTATTTCACATAATTAACAGGTACCAAAAGTCGGTCATTCCCATAAAACTAAAAGAAGAATGTATGAAAAGCTATCATTAACACAAGAACTGCAAACTGAATAAATTACAGAAACTGGAAGGAGAATTATTCATATAAACCTAATAATGAAAAGCCATTCTACAGCTCCAATGTCCCTCCCTATGGCTTCCAGAGAATGGTTGTCTCAGCAATCATTGAGGTCACAACATAAGGATCCATGTTTGATGCTGGCCTTCTATCTTCAAAGTAACCTGCCAGAATAGCCAAGTTTAGGAGAGAACGAAAAACGCTGCTTGTGGTTACTGCTATAAAACTAGTTTCTGTAAGTTTGGAATTTTAGAGAACTGCATTTGTGGCATGATGGAACTAGCCTGGAACTGAAATGTTGGAAGGAATATAATTTTGAAGACACGCATGTGAAACAAGAAAGACGTGATGAATGTTACAAGTGATAAGAAATTAAACGAGTTAGAATTGACATTGCTTGAGCATTTTCAAGCTTGCAGTTTGGTACCTAAGAAAAGGATATATAAAACTGATTGTCCTTTTCTATCTATGTTAAGCAGAGTCTCCATAAACAAACATCGAGAGGATGAAATGAGTAAGTGATAAAAGATGGATCAGAAAATAACTGAGACAGCTTCTGAGGAATGCATAATCAACTCGCTTTACCTTTTCCGCTTTTCTCTGTGTCGCGACCAACACGAACGGACGCTCCTCTATTAGCAACACCCTGTAATTTTATCATAGGTAAATATAGAATTAGTAAGCAAAGTAATTGCAAAAGAATGGGATAGAGATATATGCAAAGTTGAGAAATTTTCATATAAATGGACCTTGCTTCATTTCCTTTCTGTAAAAATGGTAGCTGTTACTTACCCATGTGAAAGTGTTGATATCAGCAGTTTCATGTCGACCTGTCAACCTTCTCTCATTGCCCTTTCCATAAGCAGCTATATGCTCCTTGTGACGCAGGCCTAGTTTCTCAATGGCCTTCTTGATGACAGTAATTCCGCCATCATTTCTCATGGACTTGGTGCTGGGGCAGTATCAGACATTGAACTATCAGGAATTGCAGTTCATACATGTTCACAGTTCTAAAGAAGAATCCCAAGTGCCTAAGTATGAAACATGTTTCGTTAATTGGGTGCCGGAGCCAAGCATACCTATGGTTGGTGTGAGCACCTGCACCATTCCAATCACCCTGTATCGATAATGTCAAAGAAACATTAACAATCAGCAGATTGACTTTCACACAAAGGTAAATATGACATTCAACCTCTGATGTTTCACACAAATCAATCGTCTAATAACAGGCAGTATAGTTTAAGGATTTAGATAATGGTTGAAAAGCAGTCCAAAAGAAGAATAAGAGGTAAATCTTGGTGTTATCACAAACCTGGATCGGTTTTGGATCAAAGCTAAGGACGACGCCAGCTATTTCAGTGATTCTCTGTTTGAACATGCATAATTGGAGATTAGACATCATCAAAGAGAAATAAAAGGGAAATGATGCAAAGAAGTTGATGATAATCGTATAGGATTACCTCGAGAATATATCTAGCAATCCATAGTTCGTCACCAGCAGAAATGCCAACTGCAGGACCTACTTGAAATTCCCACTGTTCAACACAGCAATTCACCACATGTTATTAAGTAGATTAAATGAATTAAGAAATCTAGAAACAAGACCAAAGAATACCTACCTGGCCAGGCATAACTTCACCGTTGATACCGCTGATGTTGACACCAGCATACAAGCAAGCCTTGTAATGGGAATCCACTATGTCACGACCAAAGGCTTTGTCAGCTCCCACTCCACAGTAATAGGGTCCCTGCATGGACACTCCCCATATGTGTTAAAGAGATCATGGTAGATTCTTTCCTATCTTGGAAACATATAAATCTGAGTCAAATGGAGAGGCACTTGTATCTCCCTTTTATCAAACAAAATCATAATCATTCGAACCTGGGGACCTGGGAAGCCACCAACTGGCCAGCCAATGGGCCACTTGACATCCTTTTGGAGAAGAGTGTACTCTTGTTCAATTCCATACCTGAGTTAAAAAAGATATTAATAAGTAGACAGCTCCATTGCTGTTTCTTGAAGGTAGAAGAAAGAGGATGGCAGAAATAAGACATAACAAGTTTTGAATTCAGCACTGGAACTACTGAAGATATTATGTCAAACACTTTAGATGCTATCCAAGATACAACAGAAGACGCCAGCCACGTAGCAGATTCACACAGTTATCAGAGAACGTGGATACTTAAACATTAAGAGCTGAGACTTACTAGTCCATATTTGTAAATTTATACAGTGCAGTGACTTAGTTCAGCTCATTATCAACAACATTGGGAAGTCCATACTACTGTTCTTTTGATCAACAAAACCAAACTATTCATATGAACATGATCAAGGGGATTATATTTGGCCTAATTACACATACTGAACTTTATGCTCGTATACTCTATGCAAAAGTCAACCTTTTGTACCGGCGTACTAATGAACAACTAGAAGCTGACAATGATGTGTGTTTAAGTTTTCAGAAGACGACAGGTACGGTATTGACCATGTTATAACTTCTTAGAATTTATCCGATACTCCTAAATCCTGGCAATTAGTCCCTGGAACATACCAATAATGAAAAAAATCTTTTTATGAATATGACAGTGTTTTCACTAAATTTTCAACTAATCAGGCAACGTCTGCAGAACCATTTTCATGCTTGTCTTCAAGATTGACAATAACCTAGCCAGAAATGGACGTTTTGACTTTTGAGTGGTTTTAGCAATTAATTTCAAGCAGAAACATACAAGAAAACCCCCCACAAACAATAAATCGAATTTTTTAACAGATGTTGACTACAAAATAAGCTCAACAACTGGAACCAACCATTTCACAAGCAACCAAAATACTTGTAAGACAAATTTAGTTGACCAACAACGAATGAAAGACAAAACTATTGTTTTGCAAGAAATAACTATGAATTGGACAATCTACAGCAGTCAAACAAACAAGAAAGTTTGAACGGCAAGTGGTCTCGAAAACAACTATGGAATCTGCGCTTAGTACGGCGCAAAACTGTCATTAACGTCGTGTATTAGAAAAAACAGCACTTCCAATGATGTTTTTCTCAAACCACGTTACCTAGTACTGACTACGAGATAAAGGGTAGAAGAAGAATTTTCATGGACTTTTCAAAACGATGTGAACATCTAGATTTTCTTGAATTCTAAGCCAAGATTTTTCTTTTTGAACCATTCCTATCCTAGAAAATGGTGACTATAAGATTCACTAGTGTTTTTATCTTTCCTCTCTATTTCAGACTCTTTTTAACTTATCCCAAAAAACAAAAGAAAATAACCAATTTCTATATTCCTTTGATAACGACGGATCCGAGCGTGAGGTTGTTTAGAAAGTCAAGAACTGCAGAGCTTATCTGTTTGATGTTTAAACAAGGCAACTGTTATAAAATAATACGCAATTATTTGTTAACAAGGCAACTGTTATAAAATAATACGCAATTATTTGTTCTTTAGTGAAGTTTCAGTTACGAAAAGTCTCATGAATGAGTGTGCATGTTCTTTAGGCGTTACTCTTGAGAATAGGAATGAATTTCACAAATCAGATTGATTAAACAACTTCTGTTTGATGTTTTACCAGGGCTCTTCAGCGATGACATCAGGGTGGCTGAAAATCTTCGCAGCATTGAACCTCTTATTGGTGGGGATGGGTTCTCCGGCAGGTGTGTAGGCATCGCACATAACCTATATATATATATCATGATTGGTAAAGTTTGCTATTATTACGATTATTGCCAGAAAGAACTTGACTTGTAGCGCCTAGAAAAGTTTCAACTTTCCAACTGGAAATCACGGGAAGTCACAAGACTAGAAGCTGACGAGTCAAAGATTACAAATTTACCAGGATGTTGTTTCCTCTTCTGAAGGGATCTTTGAAGATCGCTTGAGGGCTGATCAAGTTACAAAATTTATCAGCAAAAGCAATCACAAAAGATCAGCGAAACTAAACCCAAAAAAAAAAAACACGATCCGTACTACAAAATAACTTCACTGTCGTCTCCAGGGGCTTGGTCGGTGCTTGAACCATCGTAGTTCCACTTGGGTAGCTTGGCAGGATCGCTTACAGGCCCTGGAAGGGTCTGTTAGACATAGAAACGAAGTGGATCAAGCAATGATCAAGAAGGCAAAAACACTTGTACATATCAGAGCAAGAAAAGAGTATATATTAAACCAACCCTGGCTTTGCTTCTCAAGTCCATCCCAGATCCACCAATCCTGCAGAAAAAAAGCAATACCCCATAACTCAAAAAGACAAGAAAAGCAAAAACGCTTGGTGGGTTTGGTAGTACGTAGATAAGAGATTAACACTTTACCATATATACTCGGCAATGATCTTAT
>JAOQMM010000126.1:28378-39548 GCA_027563515.1 Erythroxylum platyclados | reverse complement strand
GTGGGTCAAATGGCAATGCTTATTGCATCAAAGACAAATCCATATGGTGTTTCAAGCTCCCTAGAGATGCATCTACTTTAATTAAATATCTTGGTAAGATTCATGACAAGGTTAGATCTCACTGCCACTTTCAACTCGATAATGGGGAAACTATGAAGTTTTGGTTTGATCTGTCGCTCAACCAATCTATTCCCCTCCATCTACCTAAACTTCATGCACTCACGAGTTTCATTCCTACAACTGCTACTGTTGCTCATGGTTTAACCATCTATCATCAACTCCACAGTAGGAATACTCATCCTAGCAACTCCTCACTACTCAGCAATATCACCTTTACTAGGTGACCAAACAAAATTCTGTGGCAGCTAACATCTTCAGGTCAGTTTACTACCTCTTTGTCTAGCAGCATGTACATAGCAGAATCTCCCCAGATACAATGGTTTCATGCCGTCTAGATTCAAAACTTTAACCCTCAACTTGCTTTTTTGCTTCGGCAAACTTTCAAACTTAAACTCACTACTCTCAATCGAATTGGGCAGTTTCTAAGCATCCCTAACTGGTGTGCTCTGTGCAAGAGTGATGCTGAATCACATGATCATCTCTTCTTTTCCTGCACTTTTTCGAATCAGATTTGGAGATTCTTTATGAAGAAATGCAATTTCCCTAACCCCCCTATAATCTGGTCTGATATTATAGAGTGGATTGTTCAACTCAAGCTCCCCCAGTAAGGTGATGTCTGGTTAATACGTACAACTCTAGCTTATCTTGTCTCTGATATTTGGCAGGAGCGGAACAACCGTATATTCAGGTCTATAGGTTGTACACCACAACAACTCTCGTTAACCATCCAAGATCAACTCACAATATACTTATTTCTTTACAAACGTAAGCATATTATCAGCCAAGGCATGATCTCACGGTGGCAATTATCCTAACTTAACGGAGACAGCTTGATGAAGGCCTTATTCTTCCCCAGTTCAGCCAACTTGTATTTGTTTTAAGCAGTTATCTCACTTTGTTCAGTTAATGCATAATCTTGCTTAACTAGTTCCATTTGGGGGTTAGGCCCCTTGTTCTGTATTTACAATTTTGCAAAGTTTTCGTCTTTTGAATAAATTACCTTTTATTAAAAAAATAATAATTACAACAACAATAATAATAATACGTAATTACTACTTAGGCTAACTACAATAGGCAAGAGTTAAAAGATATAAGAGAACTATCGAGATCTTTTTACGAGGGATCTTTTACATGAATCCTCGAACACCAAAGTTTTTTATTGTGGGTCATGCCCTCGATAGTTAAATCACCTCCCCCCCAATTCTTCTTAAGCCTCTCTATTTTTCTCTTACAATTTCTAAGTAAGATCCTCTCGCATCTTCTTATTAGAACGTTTGGGTGTCTCCTCTTAATATGTTAAAACTACCTAAGCCTTATCTCTCTTAATTTGTCTATAATATTAGTTATCTTTAATTTGTCCCTTACCATTTCATTCCTTACCTTATCCCTTTTAGTAAGGTTTCACATCCAACGGAACATCCTCATCTTCATTATCATTAGCTTATGACTATGAACTTGTTTAATGGGCTAACACTCGACCCCATAGAGTATGGTTGATCTAATCGTTAAATGAGAAAATTTGCCTTTAAGATTAAGTGGCATCTTCTTGTCACACAAAACTCGTGAAGCACTTCTCCATCTTAGTCATCCTTAAGTTTTATTAAAATATTTCACCATATTCATTTCAATTAACACGACAATTTTCAAATTCATTAAATATGATATAAAAAGACTATGTTGTTAAGTAATATAAATAAACCCTTAGTTTATCTGTTTATTTATTTAAAATTTTAAAAATTTCTAAAATATTTTATTATATATTACAATCTGCTTATTTAAACCATACATGCAAGTTATTAATAGTAATAATATAAAGGTAATATAAATAAACCCTTTGTTTATGTATTTAAAATGCAAGCCATTAATAGTATTAATATGAATGTAATATAAATAAACCCTTTGTTTATGTATTCAAAATTTTAGAAAATTCTAAAATCTTTTATTATATGGAACAATCTGCTTATTTAAACCATACATGCAAGCTATTAATAGTAAAAATATAAAGGTATTTAATACTTTTAAATTCCTTCAAGTAAAATAAAAAATGTTAAGCATTTAATCTTATTTATTGTTAGTCATGAAATGCCTATTATTATTTCAATCACATCATTGAAATCAAAGACAACAGCTCCTATGTTATTATTTCATAAATGTGCTTTAATTTTATTTCATTTTAAATGGATTTGCAGCGGATTTTTTCTATTTCGGTTGATACACAATCAAAACGACATAAGAGAGACGTCGTATCCTCAAGTAAGTACTTCGATTGTACTTCATGACCTAAAAACGCGGAAAAACCCTAACCAAAAACCTCGCATAACGCAATATAAGAAGGTAGCACCTCGCGTCGCATTTATCTCTTCCCTCTCTCTCAAAACCCTACAAAAATCTTGGTCACTAGGGTTTTAGAGGCCTCTCTCTCTTCTTCAGTTTCACTCGCATCTCTAGTAAAAAAGGATCGTTAATCTGTTTCCATGGGCAAGTCTAGCAAGAAATCTGTAACCAAAGTAATGCTCTTTTCTTTTTTTAATTAATTTTTAGTTATGGTTCGGGTTTATTTGCTTGCTAATGATGCTTGAGGTCTTTCTTTTGTTTAATGTTTTTATGGGCTTATGCTTGATTCTTTTATGGTCTTGTAGGTTGATGCAGCTCCTGCTCTTACCCCTGCGCCGAAGCCTGCAAAGAAAGGTGTAACTATTGGAGTGTAATATGTATTCTTATTAGTGTCATTGATTTTGCTTGTTCTTTGTTTTTTTGAGTGTCATCTCTTGCTGTGGTTGGTTCTCTTGGATTTGAGGACATGTTGTCTGGCGTTTTTCGCGTTGGGATTATGCTTCTGCTCTATGGGTATTCCTATTCAAATTCACAGAAATGGAGGAAAAAGTTTGTGGAGGCGGAGGTGGAGGGATGTTTTCTTTTAGATGTATGTTAGTTTTCGTGGTTCTTGATCTGTCTCTTTAGGCATCCGTGTTCATCTTTTGAGTGAGTTCAGGACCTAGTTTGCTTCAGAATATGCACAAATTGATTTCCATAAACTTGCATTTTAAAGAGAAATGCCTGTCATAATTGAGGATCTGTTTCCTTATAATCTTAAACCTGTATAGGAAGTAAGAACATTTCTCTTTGTTAAATGAATGTTACCAATTACCAAGTTTTTCTCTGTCTTGTCTGGTTGTTCACTAATGGATGGCCTTAAATACTTTCTGCAACTCAACTTGTTTCGAACACATTTGGAATGAGATTCTGATTGAGTTAAGATTTCTTTTCCCTTTTCAATTATCTTATGACTGGAGTTGTGAGTTATAACTTTGAGATGTAGGTAAGAGAGAGCCTGAAGAATCTGCAGAGAAAATTGTAAATGCCAAGAAGCAGAAGACTTGTGAAGTAGTAAAACAAGTCATTCAGAAGGAGAAAATTCAAGTGAAAACTCATAAAAAGAAAAAAGAGGTGTCTAGTAGTTCTGATGACTCTGAAGAGGAACTGGAGGTAATTTCCCTATACTTGCTGTTGTTTGTTATTTATTATGGTTCTTCCTTACATGTTCACAGTATTGCATGCTGATGTTATAACTTTGTTTAGATTTCTATGAGTGATGAATTTTTGTTTTGTATATGCCTATATCCATTTACTGATTAAGAGTTAACACAATGATTAGGTAAAAGTTGTCCCAAAGAAGGGAGCGAAGAAAGCAAAACCACCTGTTAAAGAAAGCAGTAGTGAGGAGTCATCCTCAGATGATGTGAGTAGTTGGCGTTTACATTTTCTTTACCCAGATTCTAATCTTATTACTAATGTGGCCTAAGTGTATGCAGGAGCCCCCTGCCAAAACTTCTGTTCCTTTGAAGAAAAAGCAAGTGGCAGCTAAAAATGGTTCAGTTGCCACTCCTGCTAAGAAAAGCAAGGTTGATAGCAGTAGTTCAGATTCTTCGGATGATGAATCTGATGAAGAGGAGGTAATTATTTCCATGAGACAATTGTGTGTTCTTTGTAATGCTTATTGGCTTTTCTCATCAAGTTAAACACATTGAAAGAGTTATGAGCTGCATTCTGACTTTGTTTTGTTGTAGGATCCTAAGAGCAAAAAATTCCCAGCATCTAAGAATGACCAACTAAAGAAGAAAGTGGAGTCAAGTGACGACTCAGACAGTTCTTCAGATGAAGAAGCTGTGAGTTTTATCTTTGCTGTATCTTTTTTTTTATTACTATATAAGATTAATATGCAGGCGTTTTCTTATTTTGAGATTTTGAGCTAATGCTTTGAGGTTATGTGCAGCAAAAAGCTACAAAAGTAACATCTAAACAGAGTAACTCTGTGGTTTCTGTTGCTAAAAGTGGTAAAAAGTCAAGTGATAGTTCAGAAGATGAAAGCTCAGATACGGATTCGGAAGATGTGAGTACAGGAATGGCATATATGATAATGAATTCTTGTAACTCAGCTGAAACAGATGGATATATCTTTAGACGATGCTTACTCACCTTTACCATATTTCAAATATGTGGAAAATGAGTTGCCATTTTTCTACAAGCTTTTCCTTTTGGTCTTGAAGTTGATAGTTTTCCAATTTATTATCTTCAACGGATCTTTGTGTAGGAAACTCCTGCAAAGGCTTCTGCACCCAAGGTTATTCCTGGTCAGGCAACAAAGAAAAAGGTTGAGTCAAGTGATAGCTCTGAAGATAGTGATTCTGAGGAATCATCGGATGAAGATGAGGTTTTATCTTCTTTCTCCAATCTTATCGAGGTTTAAATTACGGATTGCATAGCATTTGCTGGTTATTGGGGCCATTGCTGGCAATGTGGGCACAATTACAGACTCTGTGGTCCATAACAACCACAAATTGTGGTGTTGGAGCGGGCTGTAATGCCAACTCCCAATTCTAGTTTCCTGGCCAAACTCTTGTTTCTAATTTGTTTATCTGTCAAATAGTTCAAATTAGTTCATTGTAGTCTTTCCCATGAATGATCACATTACCTGTTTCCTATATTTATTTTTTGAAGGGCGTCTCTGCACAGGTTGCTAAGAAGGTTCCTGCAGTGGCTTCAAAAAATAAAGCTGTTTCAAGTGATAGTTCTGATGAATCCTCTGATGAAGAAAAGGTGCAACCTCATTTATTACTGAAATTTAATCAATGAATTTGAGTATTCGACTCATATCCAAGCTTGGTGATAATGTTCCATAGTTGATTTACTACCTCTATGAGGTTGCTGAAGTCGAATTGTTTTAATCTTTTTGTCTAGGCTGTACCTTCCAAGGCTCCTATTGGTAAGACAGTTCAAACTAATGCCAAAAATAAAACTGAACCAAGCGACAGCTCTGAAGAAAGTGATTCTGATGAATCCTCAGATGAAGATGAGGTGACTGCCTTTATCTGTTCAGATATTCAATTATTTGTTTCATTTTTATTTAAACTGGAGAATTGTTAAATTGCTTATTGAATGAAGATCTTTTCCTTTTGCATAGCCTTTTAGTTTGTAAGTAGACTGTATTTTAATCACAGTTCTTGTTTCAGGCTGCAACCAAAGTTGCTGCAGTGGCTGCTGCTAAAGCTCAATCATTGAAGAAGAGCAACAAGGATGATAGTACAGAAAGTGATTCGGATGAGTCTGACGATGACGATGATGTGAGACTGTTGCTCTAGTTTATCTAGCTGTAGTACTACGACTGTTGCTCTAGTTTATCTAGCTGTAGTACTACGTTTTTTGATTCACATAGTGGATGTGTACTGAGTTTATGGTTAAAGACGTTTGGCCTCTTTTATAGCCATTGTAGTTTGTACTTTGGACTTATGATCTGCTATCTTTTAATTATTCACTTCTTGTCGCATTTCTTTTAATGTTGCAGACTGTTACAGCTACTGGTTTGAAAAGACTATCATCTGCTCAAACAAAGGACTCAAATAAGGTTAAACATTTTCCGTCTGTTTTACTTTTTCATTTTGTATGTGCTTTGGTTTTTATTGACCTTTACATTTCATATATTTTGTTATCTGCTGGAAGTAATCTATGTATTTTGGGCATTGAACCATAATGATTAGATTCAAGCCTGAAAACCAGCATTTCATTTTTTTATGGCTCTTTTACTTTCTTTTACTTGTAGTTGGCAATTGCTTGAGGATGAAAATGATGAAACATAGTTGTCTGCTTTTGGCTTATGTGGATTTCAATTCCTTCTGTCTGTTACAGAAAATGAAGGATAGTGATGAAGATGATAGTGAGGAGGAGAGTTCTGAAGATGAGCAACCTAAAAATAAGAAGGTAAAAATTTGTTAACTTTTTTTGCTTATAATTTTATTTTTAATTACTTGTATGACCTGCAATTCACATAAATTTTCCTCAGGTGAAGGTAGCTGATAAAAAGGAAAGTAGTAGTGAGGAGAGCTCTGATGATAGTTCCAGTGAGGAGGAAGATAGCGATGATGAAAAATCTGCTAAGACTCCAAAGAAAAAAGTAATAATCAATTGTTATACTTATTGATTTGGTTTTTGAAATATTTTTGCATTTAACTATCTTTTTTCTGGATCACAAGTTATATTAATATTATGCAGTGGAATTAATACACTAAAAGCTCATATGACTTTTGTAAGACATATTTACTTAATTTAAAAAGTTGATCTTGCCATTAGCGAATTGGCAATGACATTATCAATCAACAAAGTTCCCAGATGATTGATTGATCCTTGTATAATATTGAGTGGGTGCTGTGATGAACTATGAGCTTTTGTTTAACTATTCTGTTGTTTTTGTTTTTCTGATATTTATGAGTCTTGTGGATTCAATATGGGATCCTATGGAACTAATCTTGGCACATTTAAGCATCTGGTCATTTTTGCGCTGCTCATTAATTAACAGAAGTTACTTTTTGAAGCAGGATGCTGATGTGGAAATGGTTGATGCTGAAACACCAAGAACCGCTACCAATCAGAGTGATTTGAGGAGAAAACCTGTAAGGCTATATGTTTTTCCCTTTTAGTTTTTAATTTATTTTGAAATGCTTTTTCTAAAGCTCTTTTGTTACTTCTTTGACAGTCTAAAACTCCTGTTTCTTCTGAGGATGGGCCAAAGACTCTATTCGTTGGCAACTTACCATTTCAAGTTGAACGAGCTGACGTGTATGTTTCTTGAGCTACCTTTGAATACAAACATTTGTAAGGTAATCTCATGTTTTTATGCCTTCAGGGAAAGTTTCTTCCAAGGTGTTGGGGAAGTTGTTGACGTTCGTCTTGCTCTGGATGCTGAGCAGAGATTCAAAGGTTTTGGGCATGTTGAGTTTGCCACAGGTGCAGCAGCACAGAAAGTGAGGGTTTCTTTTCTTTCTTGCCTTTTCCGGTATATGTTAGTGCATGTCAGTATTTTATGCTCGGGTTTGAAAGTGTCCCATTGTTTCTCTTTTATACCTCATATCTATGTAGGCCTCCTCTATAAGTATATTAGACCTTTGCAATTATTGCAAATATGATCACTTATATTATGAATTTGCCAGTGTTACTTTTGTTCTGGTATAGTGTGCAAATATGCATCTACACTTATGTTCATTAATAAATTGCTTGTTTATTTTTGTGTTTCCCAGGCTCTTGAATTGAATGGTGAAAGATTGAATGGCCGGGAACTGAAATTAGATATGGCTCGTGAACGGGGTGATAGAGGTTCATATACTCCATATGGCGGGTATTGCTTTTTACAAGCCCTTGTGGGATATCTTAGTGTATTTTTAAGTTGTTCGTTATAGCATCTTTGTTTGCAGGAAAGACAACTCTTTTAGGAAAGGTGAGAGGAGTCAGCCTCAAAAAATTTATGTTAGGGGCTTTGATAGATCTCTTGGGGAGGATGAGGTGATTATTTCATATTGTTTAATTACTTTTTCCTTGATTTTGAAGTTTAGAAGCTTTACTCAATAAATTTTGAAACACTTGTTGCAGATTAGGAGCTCCCTCCAGGAGCATTTTGGAAGCTGCGGAGATATCATGAGAATATCTATCCCAACAGATTACGAGTCTGGTGCTGTTAAAGGGTTAGTGAATATGTTTTCTTGTTTGCTTGTCTTTAACAGAAAAGAAAATGGAAATGCGTTCCATTCTGTTCTTTATCATGGACATATGATTTATAACTGGGATTGAAGAAGATTTAACACTTCCAAGTAAACATGTATGTAAAGATTTTAGTGAATATAGTGCATGGTGGGATAGCTTTGATAAAACTTTATTACGACATGTTTTTATTTTTTAGTGCATCGCATGCTTGCATTACATATTGCACCATCAATATCTTGGCAGAAGACATTAAATATGTTAGGTGTATGAATTGAGTGATGCGAATGCACCTTAGGGAAGAAAAGAGAAGGCTTCCTTCACTCACTTGTAATTATCCTGTTGCGTGGAATTCAATTTTATGCTCTGCTTTCTTGATACTGATTGATCTTGCTTTACAGCATGGCTTATGTTGAATTCAATGACGCTGATGGTTTGAACAAAGCTTTAGAGCTTAGTGGTAGTCAACTTGGAGATCAGTATCTAACTGTGGAAGAGGCAAAACCAAGGAATGATAACCGTGACAGTTGGAGCAATGGTCGAGGTGGAGGCCGAGATAGCGGTGGAAGGAGAGGCGGTAGAGATGGCAGTGGCAGATTTGGCGGTAGAGATGGCAGTGGCAGTTTTGGCGGTGGCAGATTTGGCAGCAGAGGTCGTGGGGGTAGAGGTGGTGGTGGTGGAAGAGGACGTGGAACACCTTATAAACCTAGTTTCACTGCAGCTGCGACAGGTATCTATACAGTTTTTTATGTTAATCACCAGTTGCTAAAGAGAAATGAATGGTACTGAGCAGCAAATTTATTTCGAGAATTGATAAGATGGCAAACAAATAAGATATAATCTGATAAAAGGGTAATGCAACTGCTGTCCACCTCGTACATTCAAACTAGACCTACATCCTTCCACGTCTAGTTTTGACACATTTAATGGAGAAAAAATGTAGGTTAGATCCTTGATTATGTTTGTATCAGGTGGTTTTGATATAAAAATGCATTTTATTTTTCTAAACAATAGCTGAATCAGGTTATGATTAGCATCTTCAGTTGAGGGGATTTGTCTTGATTTTCCAAATTGAAGTGGACGGCAGGAGCTTAGTAAAAACTTGCACAACTCTAGTCAAATCGACAAGAAGATAATGATTTTGCTTTTGGTGTTCCGATGAAGATTGTGCCAATGAACTCTGTTATTAAATGTTTTGTTGACTTGCTTTGATTTCGATACTCACTCATTTATATTTGCACCAATGCAATGCAGGTAAGAAGAAAACTTTTCATGATGATGACGAGTGAAAGCAAGAAGAAATAATGGAGTAGTATTATTGTTTTTGGTAATATGTATCACTGTGTAAGGTTTGGTTTGTATAACCAAATTATTTTTGTGTTGGGGAATTACTTTAGACCAATGATCTGTTACTATCAATTAGTTTCCATAGTTAAGTACCGTTCACCTCCAATCTTTCCTTCGTTGGCTTGGCTTGATAGGATTTGATTGATTGTCCAAAGATAGGGATTAGTTATAATACAAATATGCGTTAGCTAAAAAGAAAAAGGCAAAAAGTGCAGATTTGATGTACTCTCCAAAATTTTTTTCATATGTGATATTAAGTTAATATTTTTTGAATAATTAGAGTTTATTAAAATTAAGCAAAATTAAAAAGTTTAAACTATTAAAAATAATGATTTGTTAAAACAATTCTTCATCTTTTTTCCTAAATTGACTTTTGTTAATGCTAAAGACTTCGTACGATTTAAATAAGGAAGTTTTTATTAAATCTTTCTTAGTTATTATTGTAGTATTTTCTGAAGTTTTCTCTATCCTGGACACTTGTTCTCCAATACTATTTAGTTAACTATTTGTATAATTATTCTGGCACATGAATATATAAAATTTTATTTAATTATATTTTTAATATATATATAATGATTAAAAAGTATCAAATTAATTAGTTTAAAAGACAGAAAGAAAAGTAGGGATAAAATTGGCTGGCCTAGGCCCAAACTTGGCTCGATTGCTACTACTGAAGCCGGTGCTAGTTTGAGGCCCAACTGACTTGAAGTAGCTTGACCCGAATTGATCTTGATTTGCTTAGTGTGAACTTTTCTTAAAATTGAAAAATGTAAGTGAAATGTTGTTGTTTTGTTTATAAGTATCAAGCCTTTGTTAAGTTAGTTTGGATAACTCAACTTGAAGGTTAAGTTGGTTTGGATAACTCAAGTTTAATCAGGTTTGAATAATTTAGGCCTGACTCTTTGAGCCAGACGAGCCCGGCCGGCCGGTCTAATCCAATTGCCATCTCTAAATAGACCGCCACTCGATTTCTCGGTACCTTTTTATCTTGTATATAACGAGCCGACTTATCTGCGCCTGTAACTCGCAGATTCTTTTGTAATTGATTTAAAATTAAAATTCCAAAACCAAATCCTTTGATTTGATGGTATAATTTGTAATCTCTCCCACACTCATCGACTATGGCTTCGCCGTCGCCGGAGTCCATCCTTCTTGAAGACTTCGGTCAAAAAGTTGACCTAACACGGCGGATCAGGGAAGTTCTCCTGAATTATCCCGAAGGCACGACGGTCCTCAAGGAACTCATCCAGAACGCAGACGACGCCGGCGCCACTGTCCTTGTGCCCACCAGCTGTTTCGCCATCAAATTTGTGCGAATAGGCTGCTTCACCCCCAAAGTTGTGCCAACAGGCTGTTTCGTCCATCGAAGTTGTGCCAATGGGGTGTTTCACCCACCGAACTTGTACCAACGGGCTGTTTCACCCACCGAAGTTGTGCCAACAGGCTATTTCTCCCACCGAAGTTGGGTCAACGGGGTGTGCCAACGGGCAATTTCGCCAATCGAAGTTGTGCCAATGGGCTATTTTGCCTACTGAAGTTGCATGAACTGGGTGTTTTGAGCACTGAAATTGTGCCAATGAAGTGTTTCCCTACTGAAGTTGTGCCAGTGGGGTGTTTTGCCAAACGAGATTATGCCAACGGACTTTTTCACCCTCTGAAGTTATGCCAACAGGGTGTT
>JAOQMM010000119.1:0-14035 GCA_027563515.1 Erythroxylum platyclados | reverse complement strand
TTCTCCCTCACTTCTTGCCAGCTGCTCCTTCCTAGGCTTTTCCCCTGCCGGCCTGGCTTCGGTAGGGTTGAGTGTCATTAGGATGGAAGTTAGAGAGCCTTCAGGCTTGAAGGAAGCCTTCTTGGTGCTATGCAGAGAGAACCTCAACTAGAATCACGCGTCAATGGATAAAGCAGATCCCCTAGTCTCTAAGTTGGCGAAAGTGAGTGTGCAACCCGGTGGAGCTTAGAAGAGGAAGCTGATACCCCCGGTACCCAAGGTTAATCTGACGCACTTTCCAGAGGTGTTGAAGGATGGAGTGATATCCCCCCAAGAGAGATTATTGACGCAGGCATTGGCGTCTGGTCGTCGGCTCTCATCGGTCTTTTTTGGAATAAGAGGCCAGCATTCCCTGTGGTGAAGGCTTGGGCTCTAGCCAGATGGAGTTTAAGAGTTTGGAACGTGTCCTGTTACAGGAGGATGGGTCATTCCTATTCAAGTTTGGCAAGGATTGTGAAATGCAGGGTATAGTTGAACAAGGCCCCTAGCGCATCAGAGATCAATCACTTCTCTTATGAAGATGGAGTCCGGGTATGGAAATGGATAGAGGCTCGATAGAGAATTACTCGCTATGGGTCCATTTCCACAACCTCCCTATGGAACTGTGGACGCTCTAGGGATTGAGCTATGTAGCAAATGCCTTAGGTAAACCTCTAACCCTGGACTCTCAAACTCTGAATATGGAAAGGGTTGGCTATGCAAAAGTTTGTATAGAGGTACCTAAATCATCGATCCTGCCTGATAATCTTACTATGAAGAGTGTGGGAGAAAACAGAGAAATGGTTTCAAAGTCCATCCAGCTGTCTTATCCATGGAAACCAAACGCTAGCAAGAAGTGGAAGCCGACTGGAAAGATCATTCAACCAGAGAACAATACAGAAATTCCATTACAAGACACACGTATATAGAGCACCTTCGAGAATAATGCTCATTGTGATGCCGATGTTGCAGTGACCCCTAGGATCTGTGCAGAGGTTGTGGATGGGTTGTTTGCAAATCAAAGGAGCAATTATCTTTTGAGTTAAACCAGAACCATAACAGGCTCAACAGTAGAAGTGATGTAGTGGAACATCAAAGGCCATGGAAGCAGAACCAACATTGGATTCTCAGGACAATTAAATGCCTAATACTAATGCAGAGACTACAAAGGAAGTATCTGACCATGATACCACCAATGGTAAGACAATACCTTATGATTTGGAGGAAATGGAATCAATCTAGACTCTAGTTTTTATAGCAAGGAAAAGTGCTAACAAGAAAAAAGGAAAGAAGAAAAATAAGGGGATTATCTCCCTAGAATGTCTTTTCTAATTTAAAACACGCGAGCCTAAATGCCCCAAGAAAAGGTCTATACTGAGAGACCTTATTAAGGAGAAGAAGTCGTCACTAGTAGGACTGTTTAAAATAAGAATAAAGGATCTTTCTACTTTTAACAACCAGAAGTTTTTGGGTTCACAATGGAGGGACTTATCCAATTATAGGTTCCATTTTAATGGGCGCATTATATGCTTATATAACTCAGGTATGATGGACGTTCAGGTCGAAGACGAAAGCGATCAGCATCTGCATTTATTGTGTAAATTTGTAGATCAATCTACGTCTTTTGTTCTCACCTTGATTTATGCTGCCAACTTTGTTTTCCAACATTCTTCTTTGTGGAGTTGTCTGAGAAGACTTAATGACCATACTTCCTCTCCTTGGATTGTGGTTGGAGACTTTAATTGTATACTCAATTCGACAGAGGAAGAAGGTAAAAGGCAATATTCTATGGCTAACACTAATGAGCTCACAAACTTGTTGAGGGAGGTGGAGCTCACAGATTTATGCTCAAATGGAAGATTGCTCACCTGGTCTAATAACTAACAAGGGGCCATGCTCATCCGAAAGAAGTTAGATAGATGATTGGTTAACTCGAGATGGCTAAATGAATTTTCCCAATTCTTTGTTAATTTTGGGGAAAACCTGACTTCATACCACTCCTTTTTGCTCATTTAGGGTTGAGGAAAGGACAAGAAGAGCTCCCTTCCACTTTTTCAATGGTACTACTGAACTGGAGGCGTTTCGGGACATTATTCACAACTGCTGGCAACAAGAGTTTCAGGGTTTTAAAGCCTATCAGTTGATGCAGAAACGGAGAAGGGTAAAAGAAGCATTAAAATGAGTTACTTGGGGAACAAACCTGAATCTATCTATTCTTCGAAATAGAGTTCAGCAAGCCCAAAAGGAGTGCTACAATCACCTGAAAGATGTAAATAAGAGGGAGCTAGAACGCAATCTACTCAAGGAGTATCAATAGTCGTTGGATCTTTACCATTCCATCCAGGAGCAAAAGGCTAGATTGAACTGGATTAGAGAAGGTGATGCTAACACCAAATTCTATTATGCTTCTATCATGGCTAAACGAAATGTCAATAGAATTATTAGCCTACAGGATAGCAATGGAATCACTCTCTCTGACCATGAGGCCCTACTTAAGCTGGCGAGAAACTTTTTCTCACAGCTGATGGGACCAAATTTGGTTGAGATGTCGATGGTCAATATGAAGAGGATCTTAGTGGGAGCCATTTCACAAAAGAATAAGGCAACTCTGATTATGCCCTTCTCCTTACAAGATATCCAATTAATAGTTACATAATTACATCCTTCCAAAGCACCAGACTCGGATGGTTTCACAGCATGGTTCTTCCAGCAGACTTAGGAAATCACTAATCATTGGTGGCTGAAGCAGTGTTGGAGTTCTTTCAGAATTCCAAAATGTTGAAAGAATTAAATAGCACCTATATTTTTCTAATGCTCAAACACAAACATCTAATGCAAAAAGGCGATTTTTGCCCTATCTCATGTTGCAACACAGTATACAAAATTATAGCCAAATTACTTGAGGAGAGATTGAAAAGGGTACTTTAAGGATACAGTGGAAGCAACTCAAGGGGCTTTCATTCCGGGCAGGAATATCGGAGATAACATTCACTTACTACAAGAATTGGTGAAAGATTACTCTACGGGGAAGCAAACAAATAGTTGCATGTTAAAGATCGACTTCTATAAGGCATTTGACACGGTAAATTAGGGATTTGTCAAAACCTTCCTGGAAAATTTGAAATTGCCACCTACTTTTGCTAATTGGTTGATGGTGTGTACATGGACCCCTTTCCTAACTGTATTGGTGAATGGATTACCATCCAAACCATTCAAAAATCATAAGGGGCTCCGACAAGGGGACCTCTCTCCCTAAACATCTTCACCTTAGTAACGGAGGGATTGTCAAGACTCATCCACTCACTTACATCTTCTAAAGGTAACTTCAAGTATCATCATAAATGTCATGATCTTCATCTCACACACTTATCTTTTGCAGGCGATCTCATATTATTCTGTGCTGCGGATCTGGCCTCTGTAATCATTCTTATTCTTGCACTGACAACTTTCTCAAAGTGGTCTGGCTTACGGATAAACATGGAGAAGACCTGTCTAATTATTTCAGTTGAAGTTCACATCTCCAATGAGCTTAGCAGAGTTATGGGGCTTCGTCTTCACCCCCCAACTATCAAATATTTAGGAGTAACAATTTCTCCCTCTAAATTAAAGTTTGCGGATTGTATCTCCATTTTGGAGAGGGTAAAAGGCAAAGTCCTCTCCTAGCAAAATCATTTTCTTTCCTATGCAGGAAGAACCACCTTAATTATATCTATTTTGAGCAGTCTTCACACCCACTGGTTAGCCCATATGATTTTGCCTCATAAGATCATCAAGTAAATTGATCATCTTCTAAAAGCTTTCCTATGGTCTGGTGATTGTGAATCAAGGAGGAAGGCCAAAGTTAAGTAGTGTGACATCATTCTTCCGAAGATGCATGGAGGACTCAGTATCCAATCAATGGTGATTATGAAAAAAGTTTTATTTAGCTAAAAACTGTGGAGGCTGGTTACGAATAAAGAAGCACTTTGGACTAAATGGATTCACCAACTGCATCTTCAAAACCATAACTTCTGGCATATAGACACCTCTTCCCATTTCTCTAGGTTTTTCAATGAAATATTAAAGATGAGGAATTGGCTATATCCTCGTATAAAGCACAAAATTAATGGAGGGAGAAGCACTGAGTGTGGTTTGACAATTGGCTAGAGATTAGCCCCCTTATAAGCCACTCTAGTTATGCCTATATGCGTAATCGCATGTCGATGGAAGCAAGAGTTTCAAATCTAATTATTAATGGTGAATGGAGGGACAACTTCAAGGGATTTGCCTCTCTACAAAATCTACTACCGCAGCTAAGGGACATTACACTGGACGACACCATTTGTTGGGTTCTGAACCCAAATGGTGTCTTCTCTAATGCATCCTGCCATCGTATATTCAGGCACAATATTATTCAAGTTCCTTGGTATCACCTGATATCGAAGGACACCTTGAACCCCAAAGCTTCATTTATCACCTAGTTGGCAATAAAGAACAGACTTATGACTAAACGTTGGTGGTTCAATACGTCTAATGTTTGTTGTGAACTTTGCAAAAATGCAGATGAGGAAAGAAATCATCTCTTCTTTAATTGTATTCACTCTAAATCCATATGGAGTAGGATACAATAAATGGTGGGAGAGATAAACCATCTCTTTGAATGGGAGCTTACACTGTCATGGTTTGTCAATCACACGAAGGATGGCGATAGAAATGCTGCACTACTCAAACTTACGTTTGTCTCTGCAATTTACATGATCTGGAAAGAATGAAATAGGAGGGTACACAATCTAGCTGCAGAAGATAAAAATCATCTTGCAGACAAACTTTTTAACTGGATCTGCACTACTGTCTTGACAAGGAAAGCAGAACATTTAATTACTCCTGACTTGAGAAGAAAATGGAACTTATGAAGTTCGCTCTTATTTTTCCAGTAGTCTATATTTGTTGAACTTGCTTCACGTTTTCTGCATTAGAATTTGATGGAGTAGTCATATAATGAGTCTGTCTCCTATTTTGTACAATCGTAATAGCTGAGCTATAGTCAATACAATTAGTTATTCATTTCCAAAAAAAAAACTAGATCAAATAGTAATAATAATAATAATAATAATAATAATTATTATTATTATTATTATTATTGTTGTTATTATTATTACTAAATTGATAACCTAATAATTATGGTTATTAAAAATATGTAATAACTTATTAATCATAAATTTCAATTAACAAAATAATGGTTTAATTAAACTACGTGTTTAATTGAAATGATAACTAAGATCTTAAAATGGTATAATGGTATAGGCTTCATTGATGTTCTTCCCGGAATTAATCATTTCTTAAAAGACGAAACTTTTATTTTGAGTTAATATTTTAAGATTTTTTGTGATTTGACATATCTAAAAAATAGTTATAATAATAAAATAATATTATAGAAAGATAAATAAAACTAATTTACTTCGTTTTTTCTGCTTCGTGGCTCTTCCATTGCATTAATATCTCATTTGCTCATAAGTTTTTTTCTGTTCATTGTACACTTTCCGGTAAGCAACCACAGTGGCTTCTCGGTACTAGTCCTTCAATTTACGATCCTCCCTAGCCTCTTTTAATTTCTTCCCCATTTCCCCTTCCATCGAGCTAATCTCCACTGCTTCACGAACCCTCGTCAAGTCCAAGCCCTATAAAGTCCGTCTCAACTCAACAAGGTTAGGAGCAAAGGCAATAGCGATCATAACAATATGAGTGCTGTCGTGAAGATATTCATGAGCTCTTTATCCGCGACAGAAAAAGGGGTCGTCTAAGAGCCCGGTGGGGTTGATGATTCCGGCTGTTGTTATTCCCGAGGATTTGAAGAAGACGGCGAGGAAAGGCATGAGCTTTGTTGAGTTGCAGAAGAAGTTGTTTGGTTAGAACATCAATGAAAGTGAAAAGGCCAAAGGGGTGATGATAAAGGAGTATGGGTGTGACCTTTCAATCGTTTGGAGTGTGAGCTTTTAATCCTTAATTGTTGAAGAATAGTTAATATTTTGGACAATAGAATTCAAGACATTCACAATACAAACTGGTTGGAACAAATCAGAATAAAAAATCCTACAATCATGTTCTGATTTTCAACAACAACAATGCTAAAACCAGCTATTTTTTAGGAAACTCGAAACCCACGCACAATAGTCTGGAATCGAAATAAAAATGACCAGAAGACTGTATGGATCCTTACTTCCAATTGAAAGAGATATAACCCCTTTTCTAAAACATTATACATCGAAAAAAGAGAGTATATATATAGTTCTAGACCAAAAAAAGAAAATAAAATAAATAAGTATTACATCATATTTTTTTGTGAAATTGACAAAACAGACCTTCCCATCACTCCTCCTCAAGATGAGATGAAAATATTATGAAGGCCCATTTTGCCAATTAGAAGCGAAAAACATGTCCCATCGAGGCCTTTCGTCAAGATGTCTGAAACTTGATCACTGGACTTGACAAATGAAACATCGATTGACCCATCATCCATATTTTCTCGTATTAAGTGTTGATCAATCTCAACATGCTTGACTCGATCATGTTGAACTGGATTCGAAGTTATCTCAGTCGTAGCACAATTATCACAACAGCTCTGGCACGGAGACTTGTCAAACACCCGCAACACTTGGAGCAAATGCCTCAGCCACAACACTTTACAGACCCCTAGCGCCAAGGCTCGGAGCTTTGCTTCAACTGTAGACCTCGCAACTACACTATGTTTTTTACTCTGACAGCTCACCAAATTTCCATCCACAAAGATGCAATATCCAGAAGTAAATCAGTGGTCATTGATTGAACCAGCCCTATCTCCATCAGTAAAACACTCTACCCTTGTACCATGCTGTGGAGTATACAATATACCTCAACCAAGACACTCTTTTAAATATTGGAGTATCCTGTGAACAACCTTCATATGTTGTTGTCTAAGATTATGCGTATAGCAACTTACAACACTCACTGTGAAGGCGATATTAGGGCGCGTATGTGAGAGATAAATTAACTTACCCACCTACCTTTGATACCTCCCCTTCTTCACAACTGACCCAGCATCAACAACCACCTTAACATTCTGATCAATTGGGGTAGCAGTGGTTTTACAACCCAACATGCCAACTTCTTTCAAGATCAAGAACATATTTCCTCTAGGATAGAAAGACTCCATGTGAAGACCTGACCACCTCAATTCTAAGGAAATAACATAACTAGCCCAAGTCTATGACTTCAAACTCCTGTGACAATTGTTTCTTTAGCCTCTTAATCTCTACCTCATTGTCACCTGTCACCACAATATCATTAACATATACAACTAACACCGCTAGTTTACCTCCATTGTGTTTGTAAAATAGGGTATGATCAGCACAACTCTGCCAATAGCCTATTTGCTTGATAGCGTTATTGAACCGAGCGAATCAAGCCCTGGGGTCACTGTTTCAATTCATAAAGGGATTGTTTTAAACGGCACACCTTTCCAACTATAGTAACACTCTTAAAAACAGAAGGTATCTGTATGTACATCTCCTCTTGCAAATCATCATATAAGAACGCGTTCTTCACATCAAGTTGATAAAGTGGCCAATTTCGATTTGCAGCACATGACAGGAGGGCTCGAACGGAATTCATCTTTGCCATTAAAGCAAACGTTTTCTCATAATCTACACCATAGTTTTGGGTAAACCCTCTTGCTACTAGCCGCGCCTTGTATCGATCCACGGTTCCTTCTGGAGTTTGTTTCACAATAAACACCCACTTACAACTAACTGGGCTTTTACTAGGTAGAGGCGACACCTACTCTCATGTCTAATTTTTTCCAACGCCCTCATCTCCTCAAACATGACTTCCCTCCGCTACGAATCAACCATAGCAACCTTCCAATTTTCTGGAAAACATACAACAGATAAAGAAGCTACAAAACTTTGATAAATAGGAGACAAGGAACTATATGAAACAAAGTCAGCAATATCATAACAGTATTGAGAAGGGTGACGAACATCTTGATGTTGTCCCTTCCGCAAAGCAATTGGAAGGTCCAAGTCAAGTATTAGCATAACTACAAGGAATAGAAGAGACAAAGGGAGTGGTACTATCATGATAGGAAGAAGTGGAGGTAGGCTGAGAGTGCTGAGCATCCTTCTGAGGCCCCGATTGACCATTGGTAAATTGCGGAATAGACTGTAAGGAACCCTAATGTAGCTGTTCACTCTCCTCTGGACTAATAAAAAAATCCTCCCGTCTCCCTGAAGTCCCTACCTACATTCTTTTGTGGACCTAGATGCTCCACTCAGACGTCTCTCACCATTACCAAACGACAAGGAGGTGCCCAATGATGGTGGGTCTGTCATCTCCAACTATGAGTCGCCAGTCTCCCCCTTGTCTTGATAAAAAGAACCACTAAATGGGGGTAAATCCAAGGCATTACCTCCCAATGTACTGGGTATTTCTCCTTCATCACCCTGTATTATAGGATTATAGAAGGCTTCATCTTCCTGAAAAGTCATATCCATGGAAACAAGGAATCAACGCTCCTGAGGGTAATAACACTTATACCCTTCTTGACGCCCGAATAGCCTACAAACACATACTTTAAAGATCGAGGATCCAATTTACTCACCATGGGACAATGATCACGCACAAAACAGGTACATCCAAACACCTTAGGAGGGACAATGAACTGAGTCTTCCTCTTAAGAAACTTTATGGGTGGCTTGTATGAGAAAGTACGAAGGGGCATTCTATTGATTAAATATGCACCTGTAAAAACTACTTCTCCCCATAAAAATTTGGGACCTTCATCGTGAAGAGTAAGGATTATGTCACCTTTAAAAGGTGGCAATTCTTAGGCTTTGCGACTCCATTTTGTGCAGGTGTATCAACACATGTGGTTTGATGAATTAAGCCCTGTTCAATCAAGTAACTAGAGAAGTCCTTTCAAGTGTACTCCGTTCTATTATCCAACCGAAGCACTTTGATTGTAACCCCATACTAAGTTTTCACCATCCTGTGAAACTTATTGAAACAATTAAAAACCTCTTCCTTCCTATGTAAGAGCTACTCCCAAGTGCATCTACTAAAACAATCAATAAATGTAACAAACCATCTCAAATCACCAACTGTAGCTATTTTACTTGGACCCCAAACATCTCAATGAACCACATCAAACTGATGCGAACTTTTATTTCCAATTTTTGGATAGTAATTCCAAGTATGTTTAGCAAACTCGCATTCATCATAAACTAGTTGCTTTTATTACAAACTTGAGCAAACTCAGGAAACATCCTACACAAACCTTGTAATGAAATATGACATAACCTACGATGCTCCAATAAAAGACTTCGACCATCCTTTTCAGTTCTCAACATCATCACCTCCTATTTCCATTCGGTTCCTCCTTCTTTGTCCAGATAATACGGTCCATTATGCTCTTTACCAGTCCCAATTGTTGCTCCAGTGTTTAGCCCCTGAAACAAGAATTTAAAAATAATGCATATATGTATTGCAAAATCCACAAAATGAAACTTCTTTAACACAAGAATGTCCCATATCACTAAGAGTAAGATTGACGTTATGACAAGCACATGACATATACAATGCTCTCAGATTTATTTCAAGTAATCACTTTTGAACCTCTCAGTGTTTTCCCTTCAAATTAGAACCATTATCATAACCTTGACCACTCACACCACTCACATTATAAATAGTAAGGTCAAGAGTCTTAAATACATTTAATAATTCATTGAAAAGTCCCAATCCGCTCACTTTCTAGACATTAAGATTAAGACACTTAAATACATTCAATAATTCAATGAAAAGTCCTAATCCAAATGTGTCATCTACCTTCAAGAACTTTAGAAAGTGCTCCTTTATTTTTATTTTTCTATTTAACACATTCACACATCGTGCTAACAGACTTATTTGTTCTTTATGGCCAAATTTTGGAGTATAATCAAGAATAATAGAAAAGTATTTTGCCTCTTTAATGATCCTTATAATAGAATTTCTAACATTATGGGACAAAAAAAAAAATCAACTCATTTTGAATTTTGTGATCAAGATAATGATAATGAATTTCATGATTTTGAAAGTATCTAACATGATCTTGCATTATTATATCATTTTTTTTTTTTTGCAAATCTTTATCAATTGTTTGATTTTTGTTCAATTTTATTGTTAATTCATTCTAAAGCCTCATATTAGTTATATGCTCAACACTATTCTCTTGTTCTTTGAGTCTCTCACTAAGATACTTACAATCTCTAAATCCATCATTTACTAATGCACTTTGTTTGGTATTAGATTTGAACAACTTATAATAAAAACAATATACTTTATCTATATGTTTAGAGCAAACCAACCATTTTCTATCGTTAATCTTTCCATTATTCAATTTTCTAGAATAACAAGAATATGAAAATGCTGAGATGTATTGTCTAAAGGAAACAGATGATTCAATTTCCTTACAAGTCTTTTTTTAAACTAAAATGTCTCTTACTTTATTATCAAGATTATTCCAATTTTTAGGATCATAAATATGAATCTCATCACTTAAATTACTAACATCCTCATGAATATGAATCTCATCACTTAAATTTTCTTTATGTTGTTCAAAATTATCTTGACCTAATTCCTCTGGATTCTCCTAGAGTTGCCTACTCTTTTAATAAATTTATTAATAACTCCTGCTTAGGATTCTATTAATTGTTCTAATTTTTTTCTTTTTTTCCTTGTTTCACTTCCAAATATGTTTTTTAGGCAACATCATATAAAACAAGTATAACACAATTGGACTAGAAAAAGAACAAAAGCACCTATATAGAACTAGAAGGAGACAGGTATAATAGAATAACAATAACTCAACCATATATTAGAAAGATATATCTATGTAATTATATATCTGTGATAGAAGAAAACAACAAAGAAAAATTTTTAATATCAAAAATAAAAATTAAAAAAGTAATTTACTATGATATTTGTGAAATGAAAAATAAAATAAATTTTAATTCGAATTATCATATGATTTATGTTAAAAAGATACTAACAAGCATTAGTTGAAAAAAATTAAAATTAGGAAACTTATTACAAATATTTTAAAAAAGGAAAACTTGAGGGATGAAAATGTAATATTGACAATTTTGAGGGACTAAAATGTAATAATGGCAAACTTGAGGGACTAAAATGTAATTATGTCAAAATTGAGGGAAAATGTAATTATGACAAACCTAAGGGACTACAGTGTAATTGTGAAAAACTTGAGGGACTAAAATGTAATTATACAAACTTGAGGGATCAAAATATAATTATGTAGGGACTAAAATGTTATTACGGAAAACCTAAGGGATTAAAATGTAATAATGCCAAATATAAGGGACTAAAATGTAATTATGATAAACTTGAGGGACTTAAATGTAATTAAGCCAAACTTGGGAGACTAAAAAGACTATATTACTACGCTATGATGTAGTTGTTTGAGAATAAAATGGACTCCTGTTTTGGCTTCCTCAGCTTTTCTTGAAACTATTTTAGTGAAATTGAATTGTTTCAACTGTCGCACGATCGTAGCAAGTAGGCAAATTGCTTATTCCAATCTTCTGGCAGCGGGAGCGCATTTTGACTATTCTTCCTTTTGTCTCTGCAGGATCTATTCCAATCTTCTCGTGTATACTATGAGTGTTATTGTCTTTTAGTATTTTCGTTTTTTGATTGTAAAATCTTTGCAAAAGTTTCAGATTTATACAATGTAGCCTTTACCTTCGTCATGTATGTATATCAATATAAGAAAAAACTTTTTTTCTTGGCAAATGTGTGTATGTATATAATCCTATATATGATTTAGAGTTAAAATTTATATTTATTACCAATTTATTTAAGAATTTAACGTGTTATACGCAAAGAAAGAGTTGAAGAGAAAAAGTATTTTACCCGAATTCAACTTGATTATAAAGTTTTATAAAGTTTAGATCAATATGAAATATTTGATCTTATTATATTAGAAGTAATTATAATTTTAATTAAAATTTAATTGAAATTAGAATTAGAATTTTATTTTAATTAATTATTGAAAGGTCTAAAACTTATTATAAATAAATTTAATTAGGATCAAGCAAGTTAGTACTTCTTACTTAACCCTCTGTATAAAAATTATAGAGTTCTCTCAACTTATTCTTTGAATACCGTTAGAAGTCATTCATTTGTGCGGTTATGATAGTTAAGATGATCAATTTAAAAATTGGTTCAAATGATACAACAACAATACGATTAAGTTTCGGAAAAAGGTATAAATTACGATTCATACTTTGTTATATTTTATATATTAATTATATTATAAAATTTAAATAATCTTGACTTTTAAAAAATAAAAACAAAAATTTTATAATTATTTCGCTGCGCATGGATTGAGCCGATTTCTCAACAATTTTCTCACATAATTACTGTTTCCTCGAATGTGAATAAATTTTGAAAGGATCCGCTAGACCTTATAAGTCAAATGGGAGATGAAACTTCTTAGCTCCCTGGAGAATCGAATGCTGATTAAATCTTACTCTTTCTTATTTATAATAATTAAATAGATATTAAATGGGCATTTTTTTCATTTTAGTAATTGACATATGTGGAGTAGTCTTAAGTCAGTATCTTACATCAGAACTTCCATGGCCTCCGCGTGTTGGTCTGAGATATCATCTGTAGGAGTGGCAATCAACATCAAGCTGTGTTTTCTGCCAACTGTTGCTCCAAACTTCTCGGTCATGTCTAAGTTATCAGGCGACATTCCGTCCGGCAACGTCCAGTCAAAGTGGTATAGTAATTGAGCAAGTGGAAGCACCACGTTTGCCAGGCCAAAATGTATACCCGGACATATCCTCCTTCCTGCTCCAAACGGTATGAACTCAAAGTTCTGTCCTTTAAAATCCAGTCTACCATCTTCAAATCTCTCTGGTATAAACGTCTCTGCATCAGACCAATACTTGGGGTCTCTCCCAAGTGCCCATGCGTTGATCATTACTCTGGTTTTGGTAGGTATTTCGTACCCATTAACCACACAAGTTTCTCTACTTTCTCTTGGAAGCAACAATGGCACTGGTGGGTGTAGCCTTAGTGTTTCTTTTATCACATCCTTCAGATAATTCAATTCCTCAACATCTGTATCTGTGATCGCTTTCTTTCCTCTTAAGGTTTGCCTTACTTCGGCTTGTGCTTTCTTCAACACTAGAGGGTTTTTCATCATTTCAGCCATAGCCCATTCTGATGTTATTGAGGAAGTATCAGTTCCAGCAGTGAACATATCCTGCACAAGTAATTTATCAGGTTGATTAGTTTCATGTCAAGGTTCACCAATCAGAAGAAACAGCCTTAAAATTGAATATCTGGAGCAGATGATGAACTATGAAATTACTATGGTATGATTTTGATAATATTTTACAGGTGAAAGAAACAAGAAACTTAACAAGAATGACGGCTTTTAAGCTGTTTCTAGTGATAGGACACTGAAGGTTGCCAGACGCCTGAAGCCTTAAAAGGACATCGAGAAGATCATCCTCTCCTGATTCGCCACCACCTTTACCTGTAGTCCTCAATCTTTCTCTGTGCTCCTCTATGATTGTATCAAATACCTCGCTCAACTGCTCTTGAAGGCCTGCAAGTTCAGCTTTCATCCCAGTAATTCCTTGAAGAAACTCCAATGAAGGGAACACATCAACTATATTAAACCCAGCAGCCAGCTCTGTCCCTTTCTTCGCACATTCTACAACTGCCTCTCGCTTATCCTCTGAGCCCTTGCTACCGAATGCTGATCTGCAAACTACTTTATTTCCCAACAACAACATCATTTGGCTAAAATTGATCGGACTTCCTACAGAGGATCGGACCGATTCGACGAGGTTCTTGACCTCATCGTGACGAATAGAAGTGAAGGACTGGACCCTTTTAGGAGTCAAGAGTTCTGTCATGCAAATTTTCCTCATTTGCTTCCAGTACTCACCATATGGAGCAAAGGCAATGTCTAAACCACCGTAGGTCAGAA
>JAOQMM010000118.1:54160-90339 GCA_027563515.1 Erythroxylum platyclados | reverse complement strand
AGTCATGTCCTCATAAGTCATTTTACACATAAACAGCTAATACAAAACAGCTAATTTTACCAAACATTTACATCAATTAGCTAATGCAATCCGCTGGTCAAATCAGCTATCAGCTAACAGCTAATGCAATCAGCCGTTTGCCAAACAGGGCCTTTGAGTACGCAAACATCAAATATTAAGAACACTCGAAATCTTAGGAATCTTACATTAGTTATTAGCAATAAAGTGTTATGCTGTCAAGTTCAGACTGTAGGCCTTTCCTGGTTTTAATGAACTTTGATCAATGATTACGTCTCTTTGTTTTGGTGCTTTATTAGCTATATTATGTTCAAAATTAAAATTTTTATATTAACTACCAATTAAATTTTTATATTATCTTTAATTTTCACTCTTAACTCTTAATAAATGTAAAAAATAACAAATTTAATAAACTCTTTTAGGCTAAAAGTAATTAATTGGTTACATTATCAATTGATTTTAAATAAAAAAAAGTTAAAGATGATACATATATAAAGATGATCTAATAATTTTATATCATAAAGTTTTGGGTGAAAATAAATATGTTTTTATATATGTATATAAATCATTCATCTTCCTAATTAAAGATTAATATAAAATATTAATATGCATCATAATTATTTTTTATCTAAAAATATGTGTAAATCCATCTCTTTTAAAAGTTAAAATTACAAATTTACTCTTTTTCAAAAAAATCAAACAATCTCTTAAAATTATGATATTCAAAAGTTAAGTCATAAATTTAATATTTGATGATAAAAACTTATTTATATAATAAAAATATAAGAGTTTGTTACTAAATTTAGTATGGATAAAATTATTACGTGTAAATATTAATATTAATATTAATATTAATAATGCATTGTTTTGGTAGTAAGTTACGTGTAAGGGATAGAAAACGTAAACGAGGCTTTGTGTGTGAACTTTGAAGAAGGAGATAGGTTAGGTCAGTGACTGACTAGGTTGACCGATTGCTGCGTTCTTCGTCACGTGGCACTGATTCTCGTTACGTCACCTCGCGGGAAGAAAGAGAGAGGAAAAGATGGGAGAGAGTCGTGCTTGACAGCTTTAGATGGTTGTACGTGTCCGGTTCTTATTGGTAAGTGATATTATTATCTGACCCCGCCACCCCCTAAGAAGGTGGTCCAGGACTGGTGTCCACGCATCAGAGACATAGCCATGACCCCCACACGTGACCGTACAGAGAATTTGGTGTTGATATGTGACTTCCTTGGAAGAAAGAGCAAAAGGGAAAATAAGGGTCAATATATTTTGAAAAATATCTGGATTTAATTTAAATTAAAAAAAATTCAATCAAATAATTAAATAAAATTTTAAATATATTCAATTTTCAAATAAATTAAAAATAAAATTCAAAAAATGACTTAATATCATTCTTAATTCTCTTTTATTCAATATTTTCATAAACTAGGCCCAATGATATAACTTCAATCACATTAACACGATTATTGCTACACAAAATTATAACATATAATAAATAATTGAAAATTAATATTTTTATAATATTTTCCATTGTTTAAATCATTACGTGAACAATTATTATATACACTATCTCTTATAATTATTAGTTATATTAATCTCATCACTTAATTTAAATCCATTTAATTGTCAAAAAATGATTTAAAATGCATAATTTACTAATCTTTGTTATACATAATAAATTATTCAATACAAGTCACTATTAAAAAAATTACACAAATAACAAATTCAAACGACTTACCGGGTCCTAATCATTAATCAAATTGAAGTCGTTTTCTAATTTTCTCCTTTCCTAAGTTGGTTTCTTGCGAGTTTGACATTTGGCGTACAAGTAAAGAAAAATCCTAAATGCAAAAAATAAAAAAGACCCATTAGATTAATAAAACTTTATTTCCTTCTCTATTTTAAAAAAAACAAATCTTTAGTTGCCTAAATAGACCACCACCAAATATGGACGGCTAAATTATAATGCAAACTCTCTCATCAAACGTGTCTAAGAGCGACGAACGATGCAAGTTGGAAGGTAAACTGGGAGTGTGGGTTGGGGGCGTATGCACCGCTTATATCGCCACGTCAGTCTCCGGCACGTGTCGTACACAACAACGAAGATTAACCGCCACGTGTCTGTCTGATATTACAACTACCAAACCTCGTATAATTCTGCTATAATCAGAAACTACGTTCAAAAGCCGTTAACTATGTGTCCTAATCTCCCTAGTTGCGTAGACCCTACACCGGACTAAAGCATATCTTCACCGGAACAAGATTTAAATTCTATAATTAAATTGAGAGATAAGCGATTTAAAAATATGTAAAATATTTAATATTAATTTTTAAAATTTTAATTTAGTAATTAATTTTTTAAAAGTTATATAAATCAAGTTAAAACTTTATTTTTGTTTATATAGCCTGCTCACTAAATACTAATAAAAATAATATATTAACTTAATTTATACAAAGTTTTAAAACTTATAATCACTAAGTTAAAAATTTTAAAAATTAAATATTTCAAAATATGATTTTATTCTATATTTGTTGGTTAGAAATACTTAATGTGAATTGATAGCAAATTTCAGTCAATAATAAATCTAAAAGAGTTGTTCAATAATATTTTTAAATTAAAAACTTGAAGAGAAAATTATAAGGTAAAATAAAAATATATTAAAATATATGTAGTTTTTTTTTGTGATATAAGGAATTAAATCAAGAAGTGGTACATTAAAGAGAGAGCCACTGAAGTCTGAACCGATGATTTTCGCCACGTGGCGATATGCTAATAAAAATCAACACAATTTAGAGAAAAAAGAAAATGTTTTTAATATTTTTAAAATAAGGTGACCGGGGGAAGTGGCACCGAAGGACCACAAAACATGCGTGTCACAAAAAAAGATAGTTGCGGCGACTCGTGTTGAGATCTTATTGGGCCACGTTTACTAGGAACAAAAAGATGTTCGTGTATGACAAGGAGAGAGAAAGATGGACGGTGGAGATATTATGTTGTATTCAGATGTTGGACGTCATGGCAAGTGGACATGTCGGATCTTTGCCCGTGAATGTTACGGGCAACCCCATCTCCTGCCCGCACATTTTTAAGAGGTGCTCCTTCTCACGTCTCACTTCTATTTCTTTGCCTCTCTTTCGTTGTTTGCGTCTAGTACTTATCACTGATCAGTTTATAATAAGCTGGTGCTTAGTCTGGAAGAGGACCTCCGAGAATTTAATTTGTTAGTTTTGATTGCTAGTGGGTTGGTAGTTTTGTTTTAGGATTAATGGCTAGTTGTGGAGTAGTTGGTGAAAGCGAAGGAGTTGTGGTGGAAACAAACTCACGGCGGAGGCGGCTTGATCTACGGCAGTTTAGTTCCGTCGCCGAGTTGGCGGTGGTGCCTCCTTTGGAAGGTGGACGGAAAAAAAAGAAACTTGATCTGTTTCCTCTTCGGACGTCGGCTTCTCTTTTTGTGTCTCTGCGTGATTGTGATAAATCCTGTGAAACAGATGAAGATGATGTGGCTGCAGGTGGTGGAATTGTAGAATCGGAGAGAAAACAATGTTTGGAGGCTTGTGAATCGGAGCCTCCTAGATTTGGTATGACTTCTGTATGTGGTCGGAGAAGAGAAATGGAAGATGCAGTTTCAATACACCCATCTTTTATCAGCGAAGTAGTTTCCTTCTTTGGTGTTTTCGATGGACACGGTTGCTCTCATGTAAGTTTATAAAACACTTCCTACCCAAATTTTCAAATTTTCGTTAGTTTGAGCTTTGGATTTAAATATGGTTTCTGGGTCTGGTCGTACAGGTTGCTTTTAAGTGCAAAGATCGGCTACATGAGATAGTGAGAGAGGAAATTGCGAGCATGGAGTGTGTAGAGTGGAAGAAGACGATGGAGAGGAGCTTCGAAAGAATGGACAAGGAAGTTTGTGAGTGGAACTACGAAGACAAGAGCTCGAATTGTAAGTGTGAACCCCAAACTCCGAAGTGCGACGCCGTCGGATCCACGGCTGTGGTAGCCGTCGTGACGCCGGATAAGATCGTCGTTTCCAACTGCGGTGATTCACGTGCAGTCCTTTGTAGAAACGGCACCGCTGTTCCGCTGTCTTCTGATCACAAGGTGAGACTTTGGTAGATTACTCTATTTAAAGCTAAGATACACGAACCTGTTGGTGATTGTTTGCTTGTTTGTGGATCTACAGCCTGATCGGTCCGATGAGTTGGTTAGAATCGAAAACGCTGGCGGTAGAGTAATTTACTGGGATGGACCAAGAGTTTTGGGAGTTCTGGCGATGTCTCGAGCAATCGGTAAAAACCATACTCTAAACCATTCAAAGCTTGTTTGATTCTAATCAAAGTTGATATATTGCTTAAACTTATGGTCTTGTTTTCGGATACGTTTAGGTGATAATTACCTGAAGCCTTATGTAATATCGGAGCCGGAGGTGACGGTGACGGAGAGGACCGCGGAGGACGAGTGTCTTATTCTGGCAAGCGATGGCCTCTGGGACGTTGTATCAAACGACATGGCATGTGGGGTCGTACGGGCGTGTCTTCGTGCGCAGCAGCCTGCTTCGCCGCCGGGATCACCTAACGGCGACACCGAGAGTTCCGACAAAGCCTGCTCGGATGCATCGATTTTGCTGACGAAACTGGCCTTGGCTAGGCACAGTTCAGACAACATTAGTGTTGTCGTGGTGGATTTGAGAAGGAAACCGCATCAAAGCTAATCAAGGATGATATAATACTACTAATTACAGTTATATAAGCGTATAGATTTGGATTAATTCTGCTAGTATTTGTAATTTTTTAGAAAAATTTTAGAAGAAGATGGGAGAGTTTAACACCGGGCTCTTGATCTTCAGAATGTTAAAAGGCTTTTAAGAAAAAGAAAAGAGGGGACTTTTTATGCCCCCGTAATTTCTTTTTAATATTTCTCCACTGAAATTGATGAACACTTAAAATTTATAATTTGTAATTAATCTATAATAGTTATTAATAATAAATTTTGTATTTATATTTAATAAAAGTGAGCAATAATTTCAAGTAACATTTGGGGTACAAAGTTCGAATCTTGACCCAAAAGTTTAACTCGGAAAAGCTGAAATTCAAATTTGACTGGATCATTATTAAGGCTTTGAAAAATTATAGTTCATAGTCAACTTTTGGTTTAAAAAAAGAACGTAAAGTCAACGGTGTCAAAACTTGGGAATATTTCATTATCTGAAAGTAAAGAAAAAAGAGTAATAAAAAAGATAATTGTAAAAAGTGAAAAATTACAGGAGGCACTGAGGCAGTAAACTTGCATTGTAGGAAAGATAAATGAAGAGGTTGTCTTTTTAACTTTGATTCCTGTCCTACACAAGATGTTGTGTCGCAAATAATTCTAGGACACGTGGTCTTTCTTCTTCGTGTGGACAACATCATCCCTGTGCTGGACTAGATTTTGTTTAGATTTGATGTTGATGGGAATCATGGTCATGGCATTGCTTCAGCTCTATATCTTTTGAGTTTTGCTTTAATTCACGAAATTTCACTCTCTATTATCTTTTTCTACGCATGCCAAGGAGCAGGTCCGGGCTGGCCTGACTTCTTTTGAAAGAATGGGTGAATTAGAATTTCAATTGACTTTAAATTATTAAATTTAAGATTAAAGTATACAAATTTAAATTTAATCAAATTTTGAATAATTATGAAAATTAAAGTTTAACACAATTTATAATATAAATAATTTTCCTAGTTAAATTTTAGATTTAATTAAATCTAATTAAAATGTAAACTTTGATATTTGCTTCTATATGAGTTATATCTAATTAATTTAGCTAATTTACAAATTTAATTAAAGATTATTATTTAAATAGTCAGGGGAATCATCTATCATTTTACATGGTTTGATAAAAAAATGATTAAAGAAGTTAGAACAGGGATTATAATGAACTAGCCAGTGCCTTTTATGACTCAAAATCAAGCTCAAAAAATTTGATGGTTGATTAGGTCTAAATAAAAAAGATAAAAGTTTAAATCCATTTGCTAAATCCATTCATAAGTCTTTAAATTTAAACTTATATACAAATAATCCTTTAGATTTAATTTAACTTGACGCTAATTCCTCTGTACAGATATAAAGGGAACATCTAAAATTGTAACAACTATAGAAGCATTAAATTACTTAGTCACATCATGAAGTTATAGGAGATGGTAATTGAGAAGAGAGTGAGAAAGGTTGCTTCAATCTCAGATAACTAATTTGGTTTCATGTCAAGAAGGTCTATAACAGAAATTTTACATTACTTTAGAAGATTAATGAAACATCATAAGGAAAGATAGAGAAATCTGCACATAGCTTTTATTGATTTAGAGAAAGCATATTACAAGGTTCATAAGGAAACAATGTGGAAGTGTTTAAAGATTAAGTGAGTTCCTATGATCTATATACGAGTAATTGGAGATATGTATAAAGGGGTAAAGACTAAAGTAAGGACAATAAAAGAAGATACTGAAAATTTTTCTATTGGTATTGAGCTACACCGAGGCTTCACATTGAGCCCCTTTTGTTCGCAGTAGTAATGAATAAACTCACCAAAAATGTACAAAGAGATGAGCCTTAGTTTATGTTGTTTGCTGACGATATTGTCTTAGCGGATAAGACAAGAGAGGGTGTCAATGTCAAGCTAGAATGTTGGAGAGATAATGTAAAACCAAAGGGATTTAAAGTGAGCAGAATTAAGATTGAGTACTTAGAGTGTAAATTTTCTAACTATAAGGTGGCGACAAATGTGGAGGTAAAGATTGAATCATAAGTTAGTGTTTTAAGTACTTAGGGTCTATCATCAAAAGCAACGTAGAGATCGATGAAGATATAATCCATCGTATCAGATCAAGGTGGCTTAAATGGAGAAGTGTATTAAGAGTTCTATGTGATAGGAAGATACCACTCAAGCTCAAAGATAAATTCTATCACTTAAAAATTAGATCGACTATGCTATATAAGGCAAAATGTTGGTCCATCAAATAAGTGCATAGTAATAAACTTATGGTGACGGAGATGGGGATGCTTCGTTTAATATGTAACCTTACCATAAAAGATAAGGTCAATAATATAATGATAAGAGACAAATTAAAAGTGATTAAAATTAATAAAAAATTAAGTGACGAAATTTAGGTGGTTTGGAAATATTAAAGGGAGACACCCTAACGTTTTAATGAGAAAATGAGAGAAAATAGTACTTAAAGACTGTAAGAGGAAAAAAAGCTTACATAAAAAGAACCGGAAGAAATGATCAAAAATAATATGTCTCTGATGAAACTTACCGAAGACATGACTTGTAATAGAAAATTTTGGTGTGCTAGTACACGGATAAAGGATCTCTCTTTAAGTTTTCCTTTTTTTGTTTTTTTGAGTATGTAGTACTTACCATCTAATTAGTTAGCTTAGTTAGTTTCTTACTTAGCTTAATTACTTTATTGACATTAACGGTTTGAGTTATTCTTATACTTATCTTTTTTTTGGTTTGTGTATTTATTTAATTATTTTATCTTTGTTAATCTTTACCATATTTTATACGTACAGTATTTTGTATTGCATTACCTATTTGTATATCTTTTATACATATTACTTTATATTTTTGTAACATCTTTATGTTATATTGTACATGAATCTATTGGAAACAGTCTCTATATTAAATAAGAGAGAGGTTGCATAATACTGGATCTCCTCAAATTTCGCATTTCAACGAGACTTTTACTGAGAGTTGTTTGATTGAAATTTAAATCAAGTTCGAGTTTAAAATCAATTTGAATTTCATCTTCTAAAATATTAATGTTTTAATTAAATAGTTTAAAATGATGCTGAATTGATTTATAAATTTAAGATATTCAAAATCATAAAAAATATTATTTAATCAGTTATATTAAAATAAGGCTCAATTCGAACCTAATTAAAATTAAAACTTAGATTCAACTTATTGTTATTCTTAAACTTATACGTGAATATATATCGCTTAAAATTCAAGTAAAATTCAGTTCAAACTTGAATTTTTTAAAATTTAATTCATTTAACTATTTTTTATATATTTTTATTCCTAGAAACACAACAAGTTTTAACACATTCTCAATTTTTAAGTAAGGATAACTCTTAAATTCGATTTTTTAGCCAAGCTGTTATGGACTTTAACAACATTGGCATTCTCTTACCACTTTAAAGGTTCAAAATTTTATAATCATCATATATTTATATTTAAGTTTATACTTTTATAGCAATGGAAAACGAGAGGTAAAGAAAGAAACCGGTAAACAAACAAAACCGATAAAAGAATACTATTCTCATCATTTTATTCTCTTTATTCTTCCTCTTTTTACCAACATGCTTCCTTCCTTTTTGTTGGTAATATTCTTGCAGGCCCGTACAAAGGGATATAGATTTGGAACAGGAACCAGGTCTCATTCTTGTAATCTAATAAAAGTCGGTAAAGGTTTTGATGACCTGATATAGCCATAATGCTTCATCAACTACCCTCTCAACCATGTTGGATTATAAAGGAAGAATTAAGATGAAGAAAGAAAAAGAAAAAAGAATGACGTTATTGAATTGTTTTATTTATAATTCATTTTGTTTCTATGTCTCTTTACTATGTTAACAATTCACTTATCAATTTTCAGAATTATGCTACAATTTCTACAGGTTTTGTTCTGAAATTGACAAGTGAAAGTTTCACTTTAGTTTTGTGCCAATTACGTTTGATAAGAGTTTTTGTTTCTCAGGGATATTCGAACGTCATCAGCTTTGGACTCGATAACGGGGAATAAGCATTTAATAATACAAGTCATATGGGCATCTGATTCCACCAAAATATATTACATGTCAATGAACTCAGATAAGCTGGTAACAACTTACTGGAGGTTGTCTTATAGAAATTCTTTTAATTAAATTGATAAATGAATAATAGAATTAAATTAAAAGATATAATTGTTTATTTTTTAATTATTAAATCATTTATTGTAAAAATATATAATTAAAAATGGTGATTTAACTTTTTATTTGTTTCATCCGCTCTTTTTAATAAAATTATTAAAGCATTACTGATAAAGAATTTTAAAATGTTAGGAAAGATTTAGATTAATTAATCAAATAATTTTATACAATAACTATATTATATAAATTGTATTTATTAAAATAAAATTATAAATATAACCACGGACTTAAAGATATATATTTAATCTAATTTTTAAAATACAAATTTTCTGACATCGAATAATTCTGTTATTTTTGTCATGAACTTCTTTTGAAACTTGGGCCTTAAGAGTCTTTCAGAACCCAAGAGAAAGCTGAAATTTAGCCTACTGTGGTATATGCATAGGACTCGAGATGACATTTAAGTTCGGGCTTGGCCTATGATCAATGGACCAAGTCCAAGTTAACAGGCCTCGAACCAAGCCTTGAGCCTGATGTTAAAAAAGTCAAGCCTCGAATCAACTTTGGACCAAGTTCAAACTTAAGTTGCCCTAGTTCGAGGGCTGAGACTTCTAATAAAAACGACATCACTTTTGAAAAAATGATATCGTTTTTTCATTTTTCTAAATATGTTAGGCAAGACCGAGTTTGACTCAAACTCGGGCTCGACTGCCTCCACATATGCGCGCGCGCGCCCGCACTCGTGATGTATGATTATTTAGTAATTATTAGTGATAATTATTACTATAAATAAAAATATTATTAATTATCACTAAATAATAATCACTTAATTAGTTCTCCAGCAAAAATGCATTCATTGTATATTTTCTTTTCCAAAAGATTTAAAAATTCGTTTTATTCTTTCTTTGAAAATTAAAATTAAATTCATAATTAACGTTGAGTATTTGAGTTAGGTTAATCTAGAGGTTCAACTTTGATAAAATTTCTTGACCTTGGCTAATTATGAGAAATAAATTTGAATTAAATTATGTTTTAACTTGATATTTTTTACAAATTTGACTAATTATAAGAAATTAAAATAAAATATATTTAAAGCAAATCAAACTCAAAAAAATCTTGGAGTCGGGCTTTACGGTATCAGATTGCCCCAAGTAAATCAAACAAAACCGGCACTAAAATGTGTAAACATCACATTACTAAGCTCATTAGGTTAGTTAAAACAACCACAAATCACATCAACGCACTCTTGTATCTATCTTCCTTGTACATTATGTACTTTCTTCTTCTATCAACTGAGGTTGTTCTTCCCTCCCATTGCTACACGCAGTATGTACTCGAGCTCATCAACAACTTCTTTCATTGAAGGCCTATTTTCTCTCTTTTCCTCTACACAACTCAATCCCAGATACGCCATTGCCACCATGCTCTCAAGCTCAAAGCTCATGGCGTTCTCTTTCAGTATTGGGTCTATCACTTCCATGACTCTCTCTTCATGCGCCATCCTCAGTACATAAACTGCCAAGTTCACGTCATCTTCCATTCTGTTGAAGTCGATTGCTCTTTCAGAGGTCAAGAGCTCAAGCAAAACAACCCCGAAACTATAAACATCGCTCTTATCTGTTAACTGATATTTTCTGTAGTACTCTGGATCTAAGTAACCAAGAGTTCCTTGCGCACAAGTTGTGATGTGACTCAACTCATCGTAAGCTAACCTGGAGAGCCCAAAATCTGAAACTTTAGCGTTCAACCTGTCATCAAGAAGTATGTTGCTTGACTTCACGTCCCTGTGGTATATTGACGGAAGAGCCGAAAAATGGAGGTAAGCGAGACCCTGAGCAGTGTCAAGAGCGATTCTGAGGCGGCGAATCCATGAAAGCTGTGCTCTTCCTCCACGTCCTCGCCGACTTTGTAAGTGGTCGAGAAGTGCACCGTTTGGAATGTACTCGTAAACCATAACTGGCTGGTCGAGATCAACACAACAACCAAGCAAGCTAACCAGGTTTCGATGATTGACCTGACATAAAATTCGAACCTCGTTGATTACCTGGTCAGTCCCTTTAACGTTACCAAGCTTCGCGCACTTCACAGCTACAATGGTGCCATCTTCAAGAATACCTTTGTAAACCTCGCCGTAGCCACCGGTGCCTAGCAAGCGGTCTTTGGAGAAGTTGTTGGTGGCTTTCCGTATGTCCCTGCCGGAAAATATTTTGGCTGCTCTGCTGCCGCAAACGTTCAGGATGTTATGACGCTCTCTTCTCAGGCGATCTTGTGAGTTGCGTTTATGTCTTCTGTATATCGCAATGCTACTGACTATACCCGCCAAAAGTGCTACACCTAAGAAGGACATTAAACCTGGAAATGAAGTTTTGGATTCTGTCAGGAGTAAGACGACGCCATTTCCGACATTTATAAAGTTTTAACGTACCAGCTTTTAGTGCAGTCTTCCCAACGAAATTCCAATGATTTTTACTTGCAGAATCTGCACAAAATTTCAGTAGATTTAAATACGGAATTGTGCAATCTGACACAAGTTAAATATCATTCACACTAAAACTTACTCTGATCACAAACTCCTTGAATCGGATTCCACCAGGAGCCTTCTTTACAAAAGCACCTCTTGGTCCCAACGTAATTCGGGTCGGGTCTACATGTTGACTTCTGATCGCAATCCACCTGAGACCCGCACGTGGCTTCCTGGGGTAGTTCCCACTGAATCTCCACACCAGGGCTTGGCCATTTCTCCACAGGCAAGTTAGGGTTTAAGTCCACGAAACTCACATAGGCTCTGCAACCAATATCACGAACCGCGATCATATGCTCCGTTGTGGAGCTGCCGGCCTTGAAAGTGCAACAAACGGATGCCTCACAGCACGGTGGTGATAGCCTTGCTTCGACGTACGCGTGGCACAAGCTTTTCAACGTGCAGTTTAACGGTGATAAGAGCACCATCTCCGAACAGTTAAGAAGCATGACGGTGTTCGAACCTGTTATGTTGAAAGGAAGGGTGTGGTTTAGCTGTAATCCATGTTGGACGTAGTCTGTTGTTACGCATGTGTTGGAGGAGAGACTCGCGGGTTGGATCACCAGCCGTTGGTTTGTGGGGTTGATGGAGATTATCGGGTAGGAGTTGGTTTCTGTGTCAAAGACGAGTGAACCTGAGTTGCACCGTATCTTGTAAGACTGGTCGCCGCAGTTTGGTCCGGTGCTTAGTGGGTATGGAACGACGGTGGATCCACAGTTGGGGCATTGATAAGCTGAGAAGACGGATGTGGCGGAGGACAGCAGGATCGCCGCCGTTAAGAGTGAAGGGAGCGGTGGTGGTGGTGGTGGTGGCATCGGGGAGAGGAGTTAGTGTCTTTGGTCGTTATTATTACAAAATCAGATTCTTATGATGTCTTTTGGGTACGCTTTCACGTACTTACCAACTAATTTCCTTGATTTGACTTGAGAATTAGGATTCTACCTTAAAAGGGTTATGCTTTATGATCCACTATAAATAAGTTCCTTTTTTGTTTCTTTTTCTTATTTTATTTAAATTAATATGATTAATTGTATAATATGAAACAGTTATTTTACTAATATAATCATATATCTAAAGAAATAAATTTAAAGATTTTATTATATATTATGTTGTTGAAATTTTTGCAAAAATATTAAATTCTTTCGTTAAATACAAATATTGGGTACAACAATAAAAAACTTAATGCATCTATTAGTCATAAATTATAAGTAGAAGTCAAACAAATTGCTTAACTGAATTTAGTAAATTATTTATTAAGAAAATTAGTTACTTCATATGTCACATAATTAGACTCTTTATGAAATAGCTCTCTTTTACATATATAACTATATAAATATATATGTATATATACAGTTCATATATTAGTTTACCCAATACGTTGAAAAATACATCTTTGGTCAAATGTATATGTCAACCTTATTTAAAGGGCTCGTGTTTTATTGTATTGTTCATCGATTCTGGACAAACATTACTTATGGAAATAACTAGTTCGATTTGTCTGTATACTAAATCCTAAGAGTTGGATAGAGCTATTACAAGGCTCCCAAACAACAATGCGAAGGAACATGTCACTTTCTTACATAATGAGACAAATATACAAGACAACCTAAGTCATGGTCTACATCTAAAAATCAATAAGTCACTTCTAGTCATCCTGTTAAACATATGGAACTAAGCTACAGTGAGCCTGCGTAAGGAAAAAGAAAAAAAGATTTAAGAACAAAGCTTTGTGTATGCTAACCATTGTATGTATAATTTACCTACAAGGCTGTGTGAAAAGAGTGAGGGGAGGGTTCAATATGAATTAGCCTCTGGAACTTCATAAACTAACAAAACTGATCCGAGGCTTGGATAAGTCAGATATGCTCAAACAGGTGATTCCGCCAGAAGTAGGGTGTGCCACCATCCACATGCCACATTTTTTGGAACACAACCTTCGATCGTAACTTGAGACGGAATGTTACGATCGATCACATCGCCAAGACCAAGCTGTTTCAGAAATCGACGTGTTAGAAATAATGTATGTTCATTTGCATGTATTTGCATTCATTTTCCTGATTCACAGGAACATCATAGAAGTATCTGCATTCAAAATAAAACTTCATATCTAGTAATAGTTCCGACGTAGAAAGGAAAACTGTCGCACCGTCAATATAGATGCATGAGGTTTCCATGCCTAGTTTTAATCAGTATTTACCTGGCCATACTTGTTCCATCCCCAGCAGAAGACCTTCCCCTCCTCTTCAAAAAATAGAAGCATAGTGTAAGTATTAAGTCCAATATGACTGTGAGCTAGATGCAGAAAAACCATAAAGAGGACCAAAAGTCTTAAAAAAGCATTTTAGGACCAGCTAGACCATGATTATAACATGATTAAAGGTGTGCTAATTACACATCAGTTTTCCATTAACTACCAGTTAATCCCAAAACCTAATCATTATACTCAGTTCAGGTTGAAGAACTATAGTAATTCAATGTCCCAAGCACATCCTGTTAATCGTTTCTTAGTTCATCAATAGTTTATGCATCCAGATACTCATTTTGCCCACATCTTAAAATGGGGTTACCAGCGACATGGAAGAAGGAGATTCAAGTGGATGGGAACTTGGACAATGTCATATAATGTTCAGCAGTTGCAAAATCTGCACTATCTATATCAGCAATAAAGGATGCATATGCAGCCTATAAATTCACATACCTGTTACTACAGCACTGTGTCGAGCTCCACATGAAACAGTTTTTGCATGCATATGTTCCAAACTTGGAGCATCCAAGAGCCTAGGGATAGTCTGGTTTATAATGCAATGAACAAGGAGGTTAATAGCATAAAAAGCCTTATACTGGGCAAAACATTAAAAAAAAAAAAGAAATAACACGGCAATAAACTGCTGGAACAGAGAAAGATAAGAAGGCAGGAAGGAGTAACATCATGAAAGTAGTGTTAAATAAGTTCCATACCTCAGCCTGATCACTTCCTGTTCCCAACTGCCCAAACTGATTTCCACCAAATGCATAGACATCACCATCAGCAGAAATGCAAACAGTATGCCAAAGCCCTGCAGCAACACCCTCTATCCTAACGCCCAATAAGGAAGACACACAGGTTGGGCTTAACTCATCATCTGTACTTCCTTGCCCACACTTGAGAAAACAATGAAGTGATTAAATTGTAGGAACTAAATTTCACCAACTAAAGAAAGCTATGCACCTAAGATAATAAGAAGAAGATTCCTTGTAGAGTGAACCTCATCTTCAACATCTACAGTGCTTTTTATCTCCACCATTATCTACTTTACCTACATGTTGATTCTGAAGAACGGTTAATTTCAGATATTCCAACCAGTGCCAGGGAGGGATATAGGAATCAACAATTTATACCAGCCAGTTAAACTAGGGCATCATAGTTTTTCAATGGTAGAAGTTCTAGTCTATGATTTCCAGAGACAGAAATGACCACAACAGCAGACAAAGGGATCGCCAATAGGCAAGATGCGTTTATCACCATGACAAGCAACACTTTTTGGTATGTTGCGTTAGGAAGAAGAATTGTAGTTTTATGATCAGTGTAACAAACTTTCACCAAGGTTCAGATCATTTAGTGGCAATGTTTAGGTACAGCAAAGACGTAATCCAATAGAATGAAATATAAAGCCTGGGCAGCCAATGAAAATTTGCAGATATGTATAGAAGCAGTAAATAATAAAACAAGATCAAGTGAGTGGTGGCTCTTTAACAGGAGTCATATTTGATAATGCACAAAAAGATATAGAGAAATAAACAGGCAGGGTTTAGGGAGTAGAACTAAGTATGTAGAAGAGACAGAGAAGAAATATATTGTGGCTTAGCACTTCAATCTTGAGAAGTATGGCACCTGCAGACCTCTGGAATGTCCAAGTAGGTTTAGTCGGTAACAGAATGAATATGTTAAATTCACCACGGATTGTTCCAGAAGAGTGGTACAGAAAATGTTTTCAGATTTGAGCATTTTCAATAGTAGCATACAGAGTGATCATTTTGTTTTGGAATATCTTATGCATGCTAACTCTGAACATATAATCCTCTAGAACAAACCATCACTGCTATTGGCTATGAGTCCAAATTACCTGTCCGTAAAGTCCCCAGCCAAAAGCAAGTAGAGCTCCAGCATCTGTTATTGTGAAGTTGAATATCAAACAATAAGGTATAATTAGAGGCAGGCTATTGATAAAAGATAGAGAAGTAATACAGTAGTGGATATTGTGTCTGGTCTACATCTCAGATAGAGCAGGAACTTTCAATCCAGCACAGCATGTAGGGCTTTCCTTTTAAATGTCTTTGATATGCTTGACGATAATAAAAACATTTTGTGCCAAAACACTTATAAAACAGGTCACTTCTGCTTCTGTAACTTGAAACATGTTTAGTAATTCATCAAAGAATAGTGAAAAATGCATACCCGTTATTACTGCACTATGACGCCCTCCACAAGCAATCCCCTTCACATAATTTCCAGGAACTCTAAAACCCTGTCCTTCTGATGTCATGGCCCCCCGAGACAATGCTTTTGGTCTGTCTTTAGCAAAAGAAGAGTCAATGCATGGTATCGGATGTGGAGAGGAAACCATCCTTATCCGGGACCCCAAACCAAGCTGCCCTTCACCTCCATAGCCCCAGCCCCACACCTGTCCTATATCTGAAACCTTGGAGAATTAGGGTAGTTCAAGTGTCGAACAATGAGCAACAGATCTTCAATAGGTTCATGCTTCCTAGAGCCTACTAACTATGAGATTGCTCTCATAACAAATATTTAAACACCGGATTACAACAGCACCATCACTGGTTACCTGACAATGCCAAAGTATGGCGTCCACCAGCAGCAACAGTTGCAATCCTCACTCCTGGGTTCAATGCCACTAGGCATGGAAGTGCAGATAGTGTTTCATCACCAGAAGATGAGCCTTCAGCTGCTTGTTTTGTTGACGATATTCTCCTTCGCTTCGTATTTTCATCTCCAGATCCTTTGCCGTCAACAGCAGACAAGGTTCCACTTCCTCCAGTAGATCTTGTGCGAGGGCTTACTGCAACAACAAAGAAATACTATATTAGCCTTGAATAAGAAAAAGATCATCATTCAACTTGTTGAATAATATGCTGATCTGAGAGTACAATGATCTGTTGAAAATGGATTCTGTTTTTCAAGAACAGTCTTTTCTGAACTTCCCGCTGAAGACGGGTCTCCAAAAACTTTTCCTGAGGGAATGCATTCTTTCCATCCCCATGTATAAACTTCTCCATTGTCTGTGGTGAAGACACATAAGTAATCTTAGTTTACTAGTCTAGGCAGAGAGATATCACAGACAAGAATGGGCCTTGTACAAATAAAATTACTCAGGAAAATATCAATTGGATAACTTCAAAAGAAAATAAAGGGATCACATTTACCAGTAGCTGCTACACAATGAGCCCAACCGGCTGCAGCTTTCGCAATAGAAGCTTCAGTTGGGAGATGAAAAGGCTCCGGAATTTCCTGCAGCAGTAAAGTGTTTGTTCAGTTGGAAGAAACAAAATCAACACACAAGTGTAAGAGGAAGCTAAAGTTCTATGTAATGCTGAACTACCCCATGTTTCCCAGATGTCACATAGCTTTGACCTAGATCATCGGTTGAACCCCAAGTGATGAGCTTTCCATATTCTGATTGACAAAGAATCATGAGTAAAATAATAACCCTCGGAGGAAAAACACAATTTCTATAACCAGAAATCCTGATACCCAATTCTAATTCACAGGAAGCCAAGATAACAAGTTTATTCAATCCCACTTATGACAGACAACATCTCACAACTTCAATCAATAGCCAAGAAAGCAGGCTAACCAGATACAAGTAGAATTTAACATCATTTCTTGATTAATTGTTCATCTTAAAAGGTGAGTGAAATCTACGAATCAAAGAACTACTTAAAATGTGTGGAAAATCAATGTGAAGATGAAAACTTTGAAGACAGTTACTGAAGACCAAAGAAAGAACAAGCAAGCAATTCGTGAAACGAATGAAAGAACGCTTCTTTTTTGATAGGTCAATATCCATTGCTTTAGCAACCAAAGTCACTCCGATAAAATGTAGATAAGAGAACAGAAACACCAACCCAATCAATGCCACTGGGGAAATCAACGAGAAACAAACAAAAACAAGCAGCATATTTCCAAAAAAAGAAAAAGAGGCACAGAGACGAAAAGGACCAGAAATCGCCATGGCGAATCCGCAACCGCCGCCGTAAACATCCTCCCAAGGGAAGCCGGCTGCTCTTACGGCGACCGGCGACAAAATCGGAGATCTCTGAGGCAAAGCTCCGGGAAGATATCCCCACATGAAAACCAATCTCTCTTTGGCCATTGTTAGTCTCTCCTCTTCTCTGTTTCCCTCTCCATTCATGTCTTCTTCTTCGTCCTCAAAGAAGAGAAAATCGAGAGACACAAAGAGAGAGAGGTGTTTGGTTGGAGGCTGATTGGAGTTTGCGTGTGAAAGAGCGTATCATTTTCAGGGGAATGGGTGTGCCACGTAGGATGCTCACGTGGGACGTCTATACACGTGTCGAATCGTGGGCCGCAAGATGTCTCGGAAGTTTATGACCAGGCGTTCCCAGGAAGTTTCTGGAAGGAGTCACTCGTAGAATATAGAAGGAGAGTGAGAGAAGAATTTGGCGTCGCATATGCTGGCGCGTGGGCTCTGTTAAAGCGACACGTGGTTGTTCCAAGAATTTAGTCCAATCATTATGAACCTAAACGTGTCGTGCTTTTGAGGCTTGGAAGTCCTCATCTTCCTCCAACCGGGCTTTTCTAGGTTTTGCACCAAACTTAGGTTAATTATTTCAATTTGTTTTAGTAGCCTTACATATGTTGATGTTGGATATGTAAATCCTACGTAATAAAACAGGTATTCTACCAACTCTTTAATTATTATTATTCGTTATTTAAGTTAGATTTGTTGTATTTAACCTCTAACAATTTATATGTTAAATTGAAAGAAAAAATATGTTTAATTTAATAATATTGATATCAAACATGAATCTATAAAAAAAAACTTTTAAATATATCTTAATTAAAAATTATACATTAGTCTCAAAAAAAGAAATCATAACTTAATTAAACTTTCAAAAAATAATTAATATTATAATTTATAAATATAAATTAAATTGAATTCAAACTTCTCAATTTACTAAATCATCATCAACATCCAGTCCCATTGAGGTGAGAGATTTGAAGAAGTCCGATAGTAAGCAGTCTTATCCCTATTTAATAAAGAGATTGTTTACGATAAATTCACATGCAATACATCATGAAAATACTACAAAATTATAAATAGATGCGCATATATATATAAAAAAATAAATCAAATAAACATAAATATAATATTACTTTATTAAATAATTAGTCTAATATATATAAATTAATGATGCATTTTTATCCTACTCAAATATGTTTTAACGATAGCTACTACATATTCTATGATTATTAAAAATACTATAACTTGCAATTTTTTATTATTATATATAGATAAATTGAAAAGCATTGTAATAAAATTATTTTCCTATTTTATTATTATATTGAATCCCAATTTAAAGGCATAAAGAAGGATTGCAAAAGCATATATTGAAAAATTACAGATGTTATTCTAATTCCATATTTAAATAAACACTTGTCTCTTAGTTAAAGAATTTCTTAATATTGTCATAAATGCAAAATATTTTTATAATTAAAACATATAAACTTTCACGTTTTATTTATTTTATAATTATTTATAATTAAAAAATATTTTAATTCAAATTCGAGCAATTTAAATTATATTTATTAATTTTGAATTGAAAATAGAAATATAATTCCTAATTATGGAAGGAGAAATAACGCATGAGGCTAAAGCAATAGAATGGAATTGACCGGTCATATACAACCACTAAATTTTAAGTGGCCCAACATGTACGGAACCGCATAACCACATGCTTGGGCCTCAAAATTCTACAAAACACTGTAGTAATTAGTAAATTATTTAAGTAGGCCCTCTAATTTTCACTTGCTTTGTGTTTTTTGTTAGACCAATCTTTTTTTTTTTTTTGGATCATGTGGTTTAGAGCAGATGTCCAATGATTGTGTGTGATGGACCTCATGATTGAGTTGTAATCACTAGAAATTGCGACGTCCATCAAGGCAAAAGATGGCGGGCCTCCAATAATGTAGGACAGATGGGCTTTTCTACGCCACACGATATGTAGCTAAAGGTGGGCCATACAATAATGCTTGCTCTCCAAAATCCAAACAATTTTACCAGTGAAAGGAGAATGAATGCCTTTTAAAATAGCTCAATTAATAGAGAATTCGATTTAATCTGATTTGATTTTTTATATGCAATTTAAGATATCAAAATGATGTTATTTTATATGACTCGCTAAAATAGTTAATCAATAATAGTAAAATGATATTATTTTATCAATTTGAATTAAATAATTTGACCCTTTTAAAATATGATTATATATTTATCATTTCTATATACTGATTTACTGTTACAATTATGACACACTTATATTAAATTGGGTGCTTTAATAATATCAGTCTCCATTATTGTCTCATTTGAGATTGAGCTAATAACATGTTGTCTAGCTTAAAAGTTAAATGATTTACGTGAATTTAACTTTTATTACACCAAATTGTAGGAGCTCCAGGCCATTTATGCAACACAAGTTTTGTTAAGTCAGTGGCACTTGATGGATTCACCTGGATCGTGATTGAGCTTCTCTGATGGGGCTCACCTGGTTTCTTGTTTCGACAAGTCGTCTTCGAGCTGCCAGAGAGGCAGAAAACTTCATTAATCATTACCAACTATAGATATTTTGGACAAAACAAGAAACAGAAGCTGCAACCCACACAATCTTTTCTACCGTGTCCCTATCCCTTGCAAGCTAACGGTATAGTCGCAAAATTCCAGTTTTTAGTTCAGGTAGATATTTGGCAACGAACCCCTAGTCAAAGATGTCAATAAATCAAATGGATTTATTTTTTTAGTTTAAATTCAGTCGTTTGATTAAATTTAAATAATTCAAAATTTAAAATATTATTTTAGTAAATTATATGGAAATAATATTATTTTAATTTTAGTGATTTACATATTCACAATAAACAAGGTTTATAAATGTTTTAAAATAATTAATTAATTAAATTTTAGTTAAAATAAAAAATTTGAACTTAAATTAAATTATACTAGAGGATTAATTACTATAAAGTTAAGTTTCGATCCAAAAAATGTTATATATGTAGGATATATATAATTTTAAGTTAAATTTAAATTGAATGCGAACATATTTAAATTAAAAAAGTTGAATATGTTCAAAACTCATTTGTCTCAAACTCGGGCCTATTATTTGTTTTGCAAGACAGGCTTGGGCTATACTTAGGTTTAGATGTTTTTCACAGAAAAAGCTCATCCCAGAAAGGCAGAGCAAGCATGAATCCTGTAAAAAGCTCACTCAATCTGCCCACAGAACACACGCACGCACACAGAACTTGCGACTTGAAAGCAAGTACAGCACCTGACAAGAGAAGTTGCGGCTTATGATTCTCGTGACACCTTGCATCGCATGCCAAAAAGCAGCACTCGGTCACTGATATAAATCCTCACAAAGCTACAGTATCTCCACAAACCCAGTTTCGAAATCATTGTAAAGGGAGACTGTTTCTGTGTTTGTGTGTGTGGAAATGGAGAGCAGGCGAAATGGTGATGGGTCAAGCTCCTTCTTCGCAATGCCACTTCACTATCCAAAGTACACCAAGAAAGATTACGAGCAGATGCCTGAGTCTCAACTAAACAGACTTCTCGCCGATTACGGTTTGCCGATTACAGAAGAAGACTTGGGTTGGAAGAGAGAATTTGCCATTGGTGCTTTCGTCTGGCCCGAGGATTATGACCAAGAACAAGAAGAACCCGGTAAATCATCTTCCACCACCTCTGATCAGCCCAACAGTAGTAAGTCCAAGTTACTGGAATTTGCGTTTCGAGTGTTTGGATACGCATAGAGTGTAGAAAATTTGCAGCCCTGGAACTCATTTCGAAAGGCACCGACCCTAATCACTACTTGTACTGTAAGTTGTACCACCATAAATAATAAAAGAGAAGATCTCGACTTGTTCCGTGGAGATGCACTAAAACTGAAAGAATGTTTACGCTTACCTATCGTTTATTCGTTTAGTAACCAATGATAAAGAAATTGGAATAAACAAATGGAAATAAGAATAAAAATAAAAATAAACATAAATAATATTAATTATTCTTGTTTGATGCATAGTATTAGAATTTTTAATATGGATAAAGTGTAGAACTTATTAACAAAAATTGAGTTTGGGTCAAAAAATTAAAACTAGTCATTTGGTTAGTTGACCCTTACCATTTATAAACCTTTTAATATTTTCATGTTTAGTCAATATGAGATACTCTAACACTCCTTGTCAAGTACAACTGGGACTAGACATCCAGTCGTCATTTGAAATAAACGCAACAGTAATCGGACTGGGCTACTAGGACTGAACATCCAGACAGATAACCGAAAAATTAAGAATCCCGACCAAGCCTGCTCTGATACCATATTAAAATTTTTAATATAGATAGAATGTAGAGTTCATTAACAAAAATTGAGTTTAAGCCAATTATTGTCAAAATAACTAGAACTAGTCATTTGATTAATTAGCCCTTACCACTTATAAACCCTTTAACATTTTAATGTTTAGTCAACATGAGATACTCAAACATATAATACTAAAAATCAACACCTCAAAAATATCATAATAATGTCTTGATAATAGCATAATATTATGTTTCAAATCCAGTTATGTGAAAATAAAGATTACATTATCATTTCCACCTTTTTATAAATGATCACCTCTTTATTAACAGTTACCAAACAAGATAATGATACAATGTAAAATATATATATATATATATATATACCCGATAATTTGAAAAATTAAAAAATATTTTTAATAAAATTAACTTTTAATAAGCACTAAATCATTGTTACTTAGTTACAGATATATAAATATATGTATGTGGTTGAAACAAAAGATAATGTGTATATATGCATATTAAAAGATAAAAAGATAATTGGTAATCTTTTAACTAATTAGGGCATACATTTAGGAATTTGATTTAATTTAAATTGGGAATTAATAAATTTGATTAAAATTAATAAAATTTTAATATTTGAATTGGATCAAATTTGATTATGAGTTTATAATTTTGCTCTAATTTGTCTAATTTTATTCTTATAAAAATTTTATTATAATTTAATTTATTTTTAAAATATAATTTATTAATTTAAAACATAAAAATAAAATAGAATATTTGTTATAATTATTTTAATAAAAAATATTTTACAGTTAAGTATGAGATAAATTTTGTGACTATTTTTATAATTTAAATGGGGATTTTTAAATAATTTGATAAATAGTAAGTTTAATTTGTAATATCATGAAATAAAATTTAAAATAAAATATTTTAAAAATGATTACATTTGTTATCTTTTAATTTATGTATAGTTTGTTAATTGATCTATTAGGGAAACTATGATTTAGAGATGATAACACGAGGCCCATTCTGAAGACATGCCATGTCATCAATCCGAAGAGCAAGATGTAAACCATCGAAACTCAATCAAATTCAACTGTCGATATGACATCCATCGACGGCTAAGATTGAGCGAATTGAGGATACGCGGATAGCTAAGTCCCGATTCTCGACGATAGCCCGAGGCTATATAAGCCACCAATTCTCAATTTCGGTATCAGATTCAGTCACAAGCCCTAAATCAATTTGCAATCTTCGTTAAGCGATCGAAAATGTCAGGAAGAGGCAAGGGAGGCAAGGGACTGGGCAAAGGAGGAGCGAAGAGGCACAGGAAGGTGCTTCGTGATAACATCCAAGGCATCACTAAGCCTGCGATTCGTCGGTTGGCTCGAAGAGGTGGTGTAAAGAGAATCAGTGGTCTGATTTATGAGGAAACTCGCGGAGTGTTGAAGATCTTTCTGGAGAATGTTATCCGTGACGCAGTGACTTATACGGAGCACGCTCGACGGAAGACGGTTACCGCCATGGACGTAGTTTATGCTCTCAAGAGGCAAGGAAGGACATTGTATGGCTTCGGTGGTTAGGTTAAATTGTTGCTAGTGTTTCTTGTTTAATTGACGAATGTAATGTTTGAAACGCAATGGAAATAGATCAGATTCTGCTTCAGTCGGCTTTCTGTTTCTTAGATTTCAAAATTTCAATATGCACCATAAAACTCAGTTTTATGCGAATTTTGGAGGGAAGCACAGAATATCTTAAACTACTGGCTTGAAGGGTTTCTGCAATTTCGAAAGAGCTCATTAAGATTGAAAGAGCATATAACAAACAATGTCAATTTCTGTTTGTTTGATCAGTGAGCTTCCTAATTCCTGGTATATCCAATAACACAGAAAGAATCCATCTTTAGTGCAATCTTTTTTTTTTTTTTTTGGTCTCCCTTGGAATGGAAACTAAACCACTAAGAAAATGTTACAATTGATCACATATTCTCTACAACAAAGTAACAGATACAAAAAAGATGCAAATACTAAAACCGCCTTCGTATGCGTCTGCCGTTTGGATTTGGATTTGGTGATTCTTCAGGGGCAGCTCCGTCTGTAACTATATCTAGTCCATAAATGCTGCTACCACTCCTCTTCCTGCTTGATTGCATGCTTGAGTTCTCATCTCCTGATGCAAGTGTCTTTAACAGTTCACATAACAAAGAAGGGCAGTTCTCTTCCAGGCTTCGGAACCCTTCCGAGTCCATTACCGCTGCCAAAAGACGCGAAAGATGTATGAGCCTACTTTCAACAGAAACACTAAACATGAAGAAAAAGTGGAATGACCATATGATCACGCTTCTGATACAGGGGAGAGGAATTAAAGATGGAAATAGCAAAGCACAATAAAAGCGACGACGACGTTGGGGGGCTTCATTTACATTTGAGTGCTCTAAAAAGTGCAAATCATAACCTAAAAATTTCTCAATTGAAAGCCTATGAACAACACTCACCTCCTAAATTTCCCGGATTTGCAGCAAATTTCAAACAGACGGCCTTGAGTTGGGAAAAGTGATGTTGTTCAGCTAGCGCAAGTGTTGTCGCAACTGTATCGGCAGTGAGTTCCTCACACAACTTTGATGCGCATAGCAACTTCAGTCGGTCTAAATTGTAGAGGTCAGCTGCAGCTAACAGATGCTGCAACATGTTGAAGGATGTGCATATAGATGACGAGCCTGTAACTTCAACTTCTTCTGGAAGTTTGTCTGTATATATGAACAATAGCATTGCCTGCAAATAATGGAAGAAATATTCAAGTCTATACGCCTGATCTAACCTGAAAAAAGTTCACTTCAGGAAAGAAAATTCCATGCGGATGCCAGCAGACAAACTTATCACCAACAATACATTTCAAGCACCACGAATCTATTGAACAAAGTCAGAAACTTCATAGACAAGAAGGAATTTAAGTGAATTTGTGTACTCATCGAATAAGAAGAAACACCAAGCAAGCATTCTTATAAGTGAAATTTTTTGAAAGATAAGATGATAAAGAAAACCAATTGAAAGTAGATGCGCAGAATTCATTGAAAAAGAATATACCACTAAAGATAGAAATCTCATGCTTCATGGGTTATTGGGATTTTGTCCAAGCAGTATAACTCCATCATATGTTTGTATAAAGGTCTCCTTGACATTATAAAAAATTTTGGGATCACAAGTTCTTCCAAATGATTTTGAAAAAGCAAGCACTTTTCATGTTTACCAGATGCTGATTGCTTGGAAAACGAAGGGTGACTAACTGTGAGTTCTTTTGATACAACATTGATATAAAGTCAAGGATGATGGATATGAACTGAACATTTACTACCAGTGTGCTAAGCTTACCAAAGCCTGTAAACAAGCTTATCAAAGTTTTCACACATATATTATGATTCAACAAGCAATATTTGGATTCAGAAAGAGAATATTTGAATCCATTAACTGCAACAACAGAGTTGAAAGTGCACACTGATGGCAGATAAAGAAGAAGCTTACCTTGAATATTGAGGGATTGATGTCATTCACAACTACTTTATCTAGATTAGGATCCCCAACAGGTCCAAAGAACTGGGCTCTGAATACATGTGAACGAGCTGCAAGGATCAACTTATGGGCCTTAAAGGTTTCACCTCCAACCTCAAAAACTATGTCACAGCCGAACTCAGAGTCAAACATCTCCTTAAATCCCTGCCCCATATCTGAAGGTGGAACATGAATGGAGTGCTGTTTCGGCCCTTCAAGACGAGTACTAACAACTCCAACAGTGCAATTCATGATAAGACAATCATCCTTTATGTAATCAGATGTTTCTAAGCTTGTTCTTCTGAAGAAACGCTTGTAACCCCTGGAATGGATAAGAAACAGCAAAAAGAGGGGAAGATTTAACATTTTTAGTACATCCTCCATATCCAACTTAATCTGCCCTCTCCCTTCCAACCCAGGAAAGAGCATTCCACTAGCTGGGAAGCACTAATTTAACTTTTTCAACGTTTAAAATAAACTTATTCAAAGAGGCACCATATTCCTGACAATCGACAACAGCAATGCGAAGAACATCTGGCAACTTTTTCACAGCATATTTGTAACATCTCAACTAACTTAACTATAATCCTCAGCTATGACACCTATAATACCAGTTGCACAAAAAGTTCACAACTTCTTAATCAAAAGCCAATAGTTTATCATCATTGACACTAACATACAACAACTAAACTCATATCCAGAAACGAAAACCACAATTGACTATACATAAACGGTGAATCAATGAAGAAGAGAAACAAACACATTACCACATGCTTCCTTTATACTTGAGTGTGTAAGGTCCACTCTCCAAAGCACGATCAAAATGACTATGCACCTTATGCTTCCCTTTCCCACTCTGATCAACCAACGTCAGTTCAAACAAAGCCCTCACATCTGTCCCTTCGCTAGCCAAAGCAATGAACACAGACACATACATGCAATTATCCTCCGGATTCTTACCATCTGGGTAGAAATAAATTGCCCAATCATAACCACCAACTGTGAATACATCACTCGATATGCACTTGCCTACTCCCATTCCTTTCGCCAACGAATAACCCTTTATGCTGAACTGATGCGAGCCATTGACTGTCTCGTTTATCGACTTCGAGCACGATTCCTTATCGAAATCGGGCACTAACTCGCCCATAATTAGAAAACCCTCTTTAAAAACTAAAAGCCCAAACCTTTCCCGAAAATCTCAGCCCTCAATTGCAGAATCGAACAAATTGCCCACGAATTTCAAAGAAAAGCACATATAATGATGCAGAGACCCGTCTTAGGGCCAAAGATTACACCATACGCACAGAATCCACAAACCCTAAAACCATTCCTTGTCAAAACCCACGAATTCAGGTTCACGACGAAGAAACCAGAGGAAATTCCTCGAGAGCAGGAGTCCAATCGACAATCAGCAATAATTGGCGCTAGATTCGGTTGGCCGGAGAAGAATGACGGCGAAGCTAACGGTGCGAGAGAGGCAAAGGAAACTAGAAAAATGAAAGAAAGATGTCGTTGGGAATAAATAGCACGCATTAATCTGTGACGGGTAGGTCACGCGCCGAGGAGAAGAGCGGTGAAAATTTTTGGTTAAATAATAAATATACTCCCAGTAATTTAATTTATTCTAACATTAATTAACATCATTAATTAGGATAAAAAATAAATTATATAATTTTAAAATTAATAAATATTAATATTAATAACATTAAGTTTTTTTATAAATTTTTTAATGTGATATTTGACATTAAGTTTAGGTATATTAATAAATGAAATCAAGTTAAATTTGTCGTTAACTTCACTTAAGTTGATCTCAAGACTTAATTTGTATTTATTTTGAAGTTAATTAATTTAAGTTTAATTTAAATTGTATAAAATAATATTATTTTATGGTATAATTATCAGGGTCGGATCAAACTCATTTTGCCATCTCTCTCTAAGTTCCGTACCAAATACAAATCAGTTATAATTAACCGCCTTCGCCGACACACGTAACTAGCAAAACACAGTATCACACTCTTTCACTAACATCAGATAACGTAACAGCAGCTGTTGCGTACTCGACAGATCCAAGATCTATAGTTCTCGTAAACCCATAGATGAAACCATCTCTGATCACATGGATCTCTTCAAAAACCCTCTGATCTTGAAGATCACAGCCTTCGTTTTCATCACTTTAACCTTCTTTTACCTGGGCAAGCATTGGTCTAATGGAGGTTACCAACAGCTTGTGTTTTTCTCTACACCGCGCGAGTCCGTCGGAGTTTCGCCTAATTACAACAAGGATTTTAATGTCACCGATCTTGTTTTGCAGAACGAGACCCAACCCGTCGCAGTCAAGATCCTTCCGGTAGGAGGAGTTTCGGCTCCTCCACTGTCGCAGCCTCCTCCTCCGCCGCAGACGTTTGGGATTATAGATAGTGAGGGGAAAATGAGTGATGATTTCGAGGTTGGAGAGTTTGATCCGGAGGATGTGAAGAATTGGGGGAATGAGACGGAGGTTGAGAGTGAGGGGGAGGGTTCTAGGGTTAGGATTAAAAGATTTGAGCTTTGCGCAGAGGGAATGAGGGAGTACATTCCTTGTTTGGACAATGTGGAGGCGATTAAGAAATTGAAATCTACGGAGAGAGGAGAGAGATTTGAGAGGCATTGTCCCGAGAAGGGACGTGGATTGAATTGTTTGGTTCCCCCGCCGAGAGGTTACCGGCAGCCGATTCCGTGGCCTAGGAGTCGTGATGAGGTACTGCTGCTTTTGAAGCCCATTATTTTCTTCTTACGAGTTGAAGTGGCCGTTTCATTGGAGTTCAATTAACTGAACTTTTCATTTGGCCGTCGTTTGATTCCTGTGTCATAAGAGTATTAAAAGTAGATAACAGAAAGTGAAAATGTGATGTTGACTCGGGACTCCTTGATGTTAGCTATTGGGTTGCCGATAATTTGGTAGCCATTGTTGGGTGTAGTATTTGCTGGTTATTCTGTGGAATATTCGTGAACTGATTATTCTCATCTTCTGAAAAAACATTCATTTACCTTACTGTCCAAGACTCTTATTAGGATTCATGATTTCATACAGGTATGGTATAGTAATGTTCCTCACTCCCGTCTTGTTGAGGATAAAGGGGGTCAAAACTGGATATCTAAAGTGAACGGCAAGTTTAGGTTTCCTGGTGGTGGTACACAATTCATTCATGGTGCAGATAAATACTTGGATCAGATTGCTGAGGTTCTTAACTTCTTGATTTAGATTTGTATCTGGGCTTGATATACCAACTTGATATATGATGTTCCTTTTTTCAATGTAGATGGTCCCAGATATTACATTTGGTAATCAAACTCGTGTTGTTCTGGATGTTGGATGCGGTGTTGCAAGTTTTGGTGCCTATTTGCTCTCACGGAATGTCTTAACCATGTCAATTGCTCCGAAAGATGTTCATGAGAACCAGATTCAATTTGCTCTTGAGCGTGGTGTACCTGCCATGGTGGCTGCATTTGCAACTCACCGGTTATTATATCCGAGTCAAGCCTTCGAATTGATTCACTGTTCAAGATGCAGAATCAACTGGACTCGCGATGGTATGGCTATTCAATTTAGTTTTTGGCTGCAAAACTAAAGGATTAACTATGTGAGAACCCAGGAACCATTATGTTACATTGTGAAAATATGAGGCCTATTTATCAATAGCAATCACAGTTTTACATGCTTTGCATCATCTTACGTTTTCCTTTTATATCTTGAAATTAAGCCCTGTGCATATCATTTTTTTTTGGTAGTACTTAATGACAAGGTTTTCCTAATTTTGTAAACTTGCATGCCTATTAGGTTCTCTCATGGTTCTTTTTGAGTTTTACTCATTTTTAATGATACGAACTCAGGTCTTATATGACACCTTGTACTTTATCTTTTCCTTTCAAATATCATGATGAAGATGGAATCTTGCTCCTTGAGGTCAATAGGATGCTCCGGGCAGGGGGATACTTCTCTTGGGCTGCACAGCCAGTTTATAAGCATGAAGAGATCTTAGTGGAACAGTGGGAAGGTATCAACTGGTTTCTCATTAATCAAGTGCTTGCTAGGTTTTGGAAGGTTTTGCATTTCAGGGTATATTGTCTCTCCAAGTATTATATTCATGACTTCTCTTCTTCTCTCATCCCATGTTATAGGTTGCAGTACACATTAACCTTATTGGTTTAGACTATGGGTCTTTAATAAGGTCATGCTTAGTTCCCTTTACATTATGAATATATCTCCTAATAAAACCCCCAAATCAAAGATCAGATGTAGATATGCAGTAGTGGGCTTATTGGCTAATTAAAAATGATTTTACATTTATCTTTTTAGCAATTAGATTTGGCTCATTGGTTAGTGTTCCTTCACATCCTTCAGAGATGCTTAACCTTACAAGACGTCTTTGCTGGGAGCTTGTAAAGAAGGAAGGATATATTGCAATTTGGAAAAAGCCCACGAATAATAGCTGCTACTTAAGCCGTGACACAGGAACAACTCCTCCACTATGTGATCAAGATGATGACCCCGACAATGTTTGGTATCTTAAGAATTCTCTTCTAAATTTTATAAAGTGCCTTCTATGCCTTGCTGATAAGATAGTTGTGCACAGATAATATGTCATATTAAGCAGCAGTACAGTTTGATTTCTTGCCAACACAATTTGATAAACTCCTTTTTCCTTTCCTGTCAATATTCATTGATTTGTCCAACACTACAGTCTGGCCTCTTGAAACTTAAAAGGCCTTGTGAAACATATGTTTTTTCTCACATAATATGGTAGTCTGATGCCGGTTTTTTGCTACAGATTTGATACATGTCGAGGAGAATATACAGATAGCAATTTCATACTAATTCATGTCATGAGATTTGAGGTATTATCCATTATGACTTGTTTTTATCATGCTATTAGGTATGTAGATCTGAAACCCTGCATTACTCGGCTTCCTGAGGATGGATATGGGGCTAATGTTACAACATGGCCTGCCCGTTTGCATAGTCCTCCTGATAGGCTTCAGAGTATACAGATTGATGCATACATAGCAAGAAAAGAACTATTCAAGGCAGAATCTAAGTATTGGTATGAAATAATAAATGGATATATCCGTGCTTGGCACTGGAAGAAGTTTAAATTAAGAAATGTGCTGGACATGAAAGCTGGCTTTGGAGGGTAATGTATCTATAGAACTCAATGATGCATTATTCACTTACATATTGACTTTATTTTGGCTATTCTTTTACCTTTTTATTCTTGGTTTTGGCAGATTTGCTGCCTCATTGATTGATCTAGGACTTGATTGCTGGGTCATGAACGTGGTTCCAGTTAGTGGGCCCAACACCTTACCTGTCATATATGACCGAGGACTGATAGGGGTTATGCATGATTGGTACTAGCCCTTGTACCTGATTAACTTGTTAAGGACTAATTCACATTTTGGATTTTGATATTGAAGGTTCTTGTTATCAATTGGAAACCCCTTTGCCCTTAACAGATATTGCTTCATATTTTCAGGTGTGAGCCATTCGATACATATCCAAGAACCTACGATTTGGTGCATGCTGCTGGCCTCTTTTCTATTGAAAGGAAAAGGTATCCCACTGTTTGCTGAAGATACAAACTGCTAGAGTTCTAGTTAATTGTTTTTCTATACTTAAGTTCTCTTAACTGGCTTACTTATTTGAATCAGATGTAATATGTCCACCATCATGCTTGAGATGGATCGCATACTCAGGCCTGGAGGCAGGATATATATCCGTGATTCTCTCGATGTAATGGATGAACTTCTGCAGATAGCAAAGGCTATGGGTTGGCAAGCAACTGTGCGTGACACATCTGAGGGCCCTCATGCTAGTTACAGAATCTTAACATGTGATAAACGTCTTCTACGTTCCTGAGATTATCGAATTTAGAAGCTGAGTCGTTATTTGCCTGAGATCACTGTAAATATCAGAACAACATGGCGTTATAAAAGTTTGTTTACACAGCCTGGGTTCGTGTTGGAGAAGATAGCATCAAGATGGATTTTGTTTTGCAGATGAAAGAAGAAATTGCTTCAATTCATTGTTACTTATCAGATAGGAAACCAGAAAAGATTGTTTCATAACTTGCCATTCTTATTTCAGGCACCGGAAATGACCGCAATTTGTATGGATTCGTTGCCAGTTAGGACTTCGGGTTCTTATATTAACAGTTATCTGGGTTATAGGGGAGGATGCTACTGAATTGAAAGAACATTAAATCTGGGTAACTCTTCTTTTGTAGCGTACATTTGTAACTTGGTTGTAATACGCTAAACTCATAGTACGTGCAAGTTCTTCCAAGTGAAAATCAGTCTCCTTTTCAATGTTAATCTACACCACGCAGATGCAAACTCCTTTCCAAGAAATTCAGATAAAAGGTGAGAAAAAGATTAAAATAAACAATTATTTGTATATGGGCTCCAAATATTTTAAATTGTAAATTGATTTATTCAAAACAAGTAATTTACAATATATAACAAGTTAATTTCAGTTATTTCTCACCATGTAAGAGGGGCTTAAACCTAAAAGACCTTTACAATTTCATTTATTTAAAAATGTTGTTAGTTTAAGTGATTGAAAAATATATTTTTCAAAATTGTTTTAATGAAAATTCTAATAATAACATAAATTTAAATAATTAATATGTTGTTCTAAGTTATTAAAAATACTTTGAAATTATAAAAATTAATCTTTATTTGTTTATCAAATTATTGTTGTGTATATGATAAAATTTATATAATTATTTTGACCTAATTTTAGAAGTAATTGCTTTGAAAATAATTTGAAAAAAAAGTAATAAAAGATTTTTTAAAAAATTTTATACCATAAATAATTTTGATAATTTAAAATAATAAAAATTATTTTAAAAATAAGTTAAAACTTAAAAGAGGTTAGTACTTAATACCATAAAAAAAAAATGTTACATAAACCTAAATTTTATACTGTGAAAGTTGAGACCCAAGCCCTTTCCCAACCCACAAGCAAAGCAAGCTTAGGCCCATCTATGGCTTTCATTTCATCTATAAGCTTTACCGTCTCTCACTCTCTCTTAACAACACCGAGTATAGTGGTTCTTTTGCGGTTTATACCAAGAGCAAACCTGTGTTAGAGCACGAGGGAAGAAGACAAGAGAGCTCGCACTTCCTTACGAGTGAGCCTTTCGCGGAGGTGATCTTGTGCTTGTACAGTCATGGATCCTTCAATAATGAAGATCCTCGAAGAAGACGAGGTGGGTATTCGACCTTCGTAGCTTTTCTTTTTGTTGTAATCTTTGATTCGCTGAATTGAGTTGTTGGAATGCTTCAAATTGTTTGTGGTCCTCCTTGTAACGTTTCACAGGACGAGAGTATGCATTCCGGCGCTGACGTGGATGCGTTCCAAGCTGCTCTCAATCGTGATATAGGCGGGGATGTGTCCACTTCTCAACCGTCTGATTCTGGCACTGGTATTGGTTTCATATCCATTTTTCCTGATCAATTTGGTTCTGGTATTGGTTTAATGTTAATTGTGGTGGATGATTGAAGGATGGCAATAAGATTGGTTTATATTATTGGTCATTGTTGTTACTTTGATGTTCCATTTAGGTCTGTTTTGGTACTTGTTGATTGTTAAAATGAAATACAGCTGTTTATTCTCAAGAAAGCAATCAAAGCTATGGTCAGGTGCATCCTAATTGGCAAACTACAACACAGGAAGAAAATATTTCTGGTACTAGTCAGCAAAATTTACAACAACAGCAGCAGCAACAAGAACAGCCCTCTTCTACGGTGGAGCTAAATCGGCATGTTTCTGCAGCCGAAAGTCAACAACAACAGCAAGACATTTCACTGGAACCTAATGTTCACTTGTTACATCAGATGCAACCGAATGATACTACTCAACAAGGGAAGGAGCAGCAAATTCCAATTCAGACTCCTCAAACAGCTGGGATACAAATGTCCGAAAAAAGTTCAGTTACAGTTTCTGAGACTGAAAAACATCAAAATTCAGACTTTGACTCTCAATTCCTTAAGTTGCAGAAAGCAGGCAGTCAACAGACCACTGGCATGGAGCAGGCTGGCAACCAAAAACCTCAGAGTAAGCAGATACCATTTGGGTTGCTGTTACCTGCCTTGAAACCCCATCTTGATAAAGACAGAGAGATGCAGCTTACAACTCTGTTTACTAAACTAAGGGTGAGTCTCTAATACATATCTGATTGGTTTTTTTCTGTTTTTTTGGGCTGTAACATATATGCCAACCTGATTTCTCTTTCTCTTTTTTTGTTAGAAAAATGAAATTCCTAAAGATCAATTTGTCAGGCTTATGAGGAGTATTGTTGGGGATCAAGTACTTAGGTCCGCAGTTCAACTATTGCAAACACAGGTTTATAAGTGATGGTTTTGTTTATTTTATGAATGACAAGGGATTCCTCTTGGTGTTAAGCTAAACCAGCTCTCTCGTCACACTGCAGGTTGCTTCCAACCAATCCCAGTTACAGTCTCAAGTCTTAGCACGTCAACATCAAGTGAGAATGCCTGCCAGTTCTACTTCTACTCAGTTTACTGATTCCCATTCTTTTGTACTTCATCAGAAGGGAGCTAATCCTCCAGATACATCCCATAATCCTTCTTCTTCTGTTCAAATGCAGACTGATTCAAGCCATTTGGCAGTAGAAAACAATGCTCAGAAGGCCCGAGAGATGGAAAATCAGCCAGATTCTCATGTAATGCAAACAAACCAGATTCCTACCTCCACTACAGGCACGGTCAGTCAGGAGAGAGATCGGTCTTCAATATCCGCATCTGGGCATAACATTCAGCAGCAACAGCATCTGCATTTTCCACAAAGTTCCTTTTCAATATATGGGGGCAGTGGGGGTAATTATCGGCCTTATTCTGGAACAAATGTCAATACTTCTGCTTCATCTGTTAAGCCACAGCCTCATGATATGCAAATGAGGCCAATGTCGCATCATCAAAATGTGGTTACAACTCAATTAGGAGGCTCAAACCAGGCAATGAGCATGATCAATGGACCAAAGTTTGAGAGGCAGACTTCTCTTAATGATGCTAATAAAGTGCAGGGCAATACTGTTTCACATTACACTAACAAATCAGGATTGCAGCAGACTGCAGCTCCCTGGCAAGCATCTGCTAACAAGGAACAAAGTTCAGCCTCTTTTTCATCGATAAATTATGTGAAACAGGAACCTGTTGATGTGACTACTGAGCAACATAAATCCCAGTTTTCTAACCATCAAGGGATGTCTGCCAACACAAACGTTGAACAGGGGAGTTCAATTTCAGCAAGTATAAAGGAGGATTCTTTAGCTCAATCTTCTAAAATTGGTTTTGCAGCACCTCCTATTTCAATGCCGACAAATACAATTTCCCCTTCGATTACAACTCAGTTGGACCCAAACGTCCAGGTAATATCTTTATGATGAGCTTTCTACTGCATTTAGTTATTTGAAGAGTGATTTTGGAGTGCCATTTCTGTAGGCATGCAAATCTTTCTATTAGTTTAAAAGGTAAAAAAAATAAGTTTAATAATGGAAGTCTTTGCCAAATTTGTTGAATTTTTGAGTCTGGGATAGAGCAATGTAGAAAATTTCTAAGGAATAGGCATTTCCTTTTGTTTATTCTTATAACATAATAAATTGCATAGCCAATTGGGCTAGGTTTTGCAAAATTGCATAAAACTTGTCTTATATGACATTTTGTAGCAACTAATTTTGGGTTGTATATCAACAAGGAACCTTTCAACTTTCAGGTTTCACCCTCTTAGGTTTGTTGTCTCGCAGATGTTAGGAGATCCTCATAACAGTGCTATTTGATTAAATCTTCAATTTTTTTTTAATGATATAGAAGTCAGAAAGTTAAACATTGGATACTTAGTAATTGAAGTTAAGGTAGTAATTATGATCATTTATTTCTCATCTTTGTTGGGATATGTGCAGTTCTCATTACAGCGTTCATCCTTTATAACGTATATTATTATGATTAATCCAGCTTAATGATGTCAAGTTTGAGTATCTACTAATCTGTAAGTATCAATCTGTTACTTGAATCTCTCTTTCTTATAAATATCACAGGGCATTGACTGGAGGTGGCTGGGTTGTGGTTGATGAAGCATTGATGATTCGACTTCTTTTGGATGGCCGTGTGTGAGAGATCGTAGCAGGACCCGAAGTCGTAAAAGATATCATTCCACGACTCATATCCACGATTCCCATCCTGCATAAACATTCTGAATCCAATGGTTCTATGGCACATGCCACCATCATAGCAGTATTATCAATATCCAATAGATCCAAATTAACAGCCAGTTGGGTGATGTAAGATTCTAAAATTAAGGTTTTTGACTTCTTGTTTAAAACAGATTGGAATTGTGTTAGAAACCAAAAACCTAAATTAGCTGAAATTTGTTGATCCATACACCACAAAAAATAAAACTAAGCCTTTGATAGTGTACCCGCAGAATCTCGTCGACCAGAAAAATTGTATGCTAAGAGTCTATGGATGAATTTGAAAACAGGATTTTTAAGATATGAACTCTTAGAAGTACTAGCATTATACGGCAAAGGGTCAACGGACCATTGAGTCCACAA